>JAMXBB010000005.1:9166765-9215491 GCA_024138015.1 Lumnitzera littorea
ATTAGTAAAAATGAGTAACTATTATTATAATTACTTAAAATAAGAAAATTAAAAAATATATGATATAAATAATTTATAAATCATAATTATACTAAGAAAAGCTTTAAAATAATATTTTCTAATTATTTAAGTTAAAATAATGAATTTCGTAATATTCTTACATCATAATCAAAAACTGCAGGTTACAATGTCCAAAACGTACCTTACTATGAGAAAGTATATCCGAAAATAATCAAAATAGACTATAAGTTTATAAAAATTTGAACTAAATTGAAAAAAGTTATATGCAATTAACGAAAAAATTCAAATTGAGTATTTCGTAAAAATAGATAACTAATTTAAATAGTTAGTATCAAATATATAAATAGCTTAGTTATTCCTAAATGTCAGGTGATCTCGATACGGATACCAACTTAACAAGTGAACTATTACTACTGTTGATGGACTTAATGATCAAGTGAGTACTTTCGATTACTCTATATTTGTTTTATGCCTGTAATTAATGCATTTAAAGTAAATACTAGTAACTTGATACATGGGGATTTAGGTTATACATGTGCCTGAATATTGATTGTGTGTTATGTTGTAAAAGATAATAATTGAATAATTGGCTGCTTGATTTATTACTGCACAATTGAATGGTTTGTTAATATTGGTTGATTACCTCATAAAATAAATTAATTACATACAACTTAACTTAAATTATACGGATTATGCATAAAGCACAAACATTGCATATAATATTTCGACCGTCACCTTACGCGATTGGTAATGAAGGGCCTCGAAGGGATAGACTCCCATATGATTTGATTAGTATAATATAGGAGCATTAATACAATAAGACCTTACCTTTGGTTTGCGGTTTACTTGACGTCGAAGATGCTAACCGTGGGTGATTGGGGGTTGTGTCTAAAGATCACCATTATAGGATGTGAGTGTGAACCATAGGAGCCACCTCACTATTAGACTTGGGATTTTCTATATTACTGGATTACTTTAAAATGAAAATGTATTTTGTATTTTGTATTTTGTAAAATATGTAATTTAAATTCTAGTTAAAAAACCCTAGGTACTAGAGCTCGGTTATGATTGGTGGTAATGTATCTCTAACCTTTGCTTCAGAGGGCGTTAAATTCGATGTTGTATGCAATATTGATCAATTGCATACATTTTGTTTGGCATACTGCTTATTCATGCATTTATATATTTGTTAATAAACTGTTTGATAACTTATTTGTTGGTTTAGTATGAGGAATAATTCATTAGGCTCTTGTAACTTACTCCTTAATAGTTTTCTCTTACAAGTTGCTTGATAATCGGGCATAGGTTAAGAGCTCAGTATTGAGTACTAGCATCAAGGTGCTTAAAAGTTAGAATCTAATGATAGATTGTATAGTTTGTTTGAATTATTACATATAATTATTAATACTATATTTAAATTTTATAACTTTTGTAAGTTTAAGATTTAGAAATTTATTACCTAATCTTATTATTTGGTAAAGAATACCAATTCTTTACTGTTCTGAAAAATTGTGGAATATTGGATAATCTATAACTATTTATATTTTACAATATGTTAATTATTTAAAATCGAAAATCCTAATGATAAAGTGTTTAAAATTTTATAATCTCTGACTTGCAAGATGATTTTTGTATTACCGATACATATATAAATGAAAATTTTCGACAATCTTACTAGGTCTCCTTTAGAGTCATGACAGTAAGAGTTACTATTAACCGATTGATCACATGCCATAAATGTGCCAATTGACCTTAGAAAAGTCTTGAAGTAATGGTATTAGAGGGACATTATAAGAAGAACGTTAAAGGAGGAATAGACAAACTAGATGTCTTAAGCAAGTATGCATGACAATAGATCAGACTTGATATTCTTGAAGATTCTTGATCCACTCTTGAGAACTTAAGCATTTTGATCTTCTATAGAGGCATTTTGGTAGAGCTTCACTTTTTTCACAAAATTTTTCAATGCTTCCAATGTCTCAAATGAGAACCGAAGTCGTTTATTTATAAAGTTTGGAAGTTAGATCCTTAGAGTAGTCTAATGGCCTATGAGAAATAAACAAAGCCCACTCAATCATAAAAGAGCCTAGCTCCTTAAGAATTCTTTCTTAGGACTTATTAAAGCCAAAAGAAGCTTAAACACCCCTAGAAAAACTTTCTCCAAGTCTATTTTCGTAAGTAAGATAGCCGGGCAAGGTTGAGAATGGGAAAACTAGCCTAACCATTCCTATTCCAAACTTAACAAGCTAGATTTCCTTATCTCATCATTGAATTGGACCCAATTTCTTATACCTTATCATTAATCTAAAAAATCTCTCTAAGGTATTGGATTGGTGCCCGTTAAAAAATAAAAAAATAATCATAATAAAATGTTAACAATATCTTTAACTTTGTATCACATGTTAGCCTTATAAACTATATTAATTCTATTAGATAGTCCATGTTGGGCTTCACTCATATGGGTTATGATTTTCTTCCTCTTATACTCACAACATTCTTGCCGTTGAACTTTATGAATGGATCAAGTTTTTCCCCCTTCAGTTGTGCAATTCAATTACCACCCTATCTATAGGTTGTCGTCTTAAAAGTATGTAGGAGTCACATCTTAGATGCTCTCCATCCTCTTCGAACATCATCTTTAAACTAGATCAAAACAAGCCACCGACTTCCCACTTGGTTTGTTTTTGAATCATTTACCTATTGTTAGGTTTAGCTCTAATACATTTTGCAACATCCTAAGCCAAAAAGTAGTCAATAAACAAAGTAACAAGTGACTAATAACTCTTTTCAATCATTTAATTAAAAAATTCTTAATTACTCTTATAAACCAATACAAATTATTTCTTGTAATTTATGCAGGAGGTCACTCTCAGGGCTATTACACCTTGCAAGTAACATTCATTCACATTGTATCGGTTTTTTCCTTTTAGCTAACTATTATAGTATAACATTAGAGACAGAAAATTGACCCTAATCTATTGTAGTTACTCACATGAAAAAAAAAATGCACAATTAAAACTTAATGTCTTCAAATAATTGTGATGTATTATCAGTCAACAAATATAGCATTTAAACTTTAAATTTGACGTCGTTAATAATTTTATTTTAGTACACTTCAGAATGTTGAGATACTATTTTGTGAATTTTGAAAATCGTCATGGTCTTCCATTTGTCTTGCCATGTCAAAATTTTAAATTACAACCCATATTTACTCTGTTTGCATATATTCGGAGACAACAAATTATTGCATCTTATTTTCTAGATAGCGAATATCAGAAATGGAAAAGTGAATGCACCTCTACGTCATTTAGCCCCTATCAACAAATTATTGCATCTTATTTTCTAGATAGCGAATATCAGAAATGGAAAAGTGAATGCACGATTTTGCGGTTTACTAGTGATAATGCTTGAGACGGTAGAAATTGGTATATTTCTTCTAATGGGGTTTGATTTAATTATTTACATTTTTTTTTTATGGACATGAAACATTTCTCAAAATTAAAATTTGCCAATTAGGAATTAAAGTTATGTGTGCTTTATTTAGAGCTATAAATGAGTATAATTACTTATAAGCTATTCTAATTTGACTCACTTTAAATTTAGCTCGGTTCAAAATCTAGCTCATTCATAAGAAGTTAGGCTTAAGAATAAAATAAAATCTATTTATTTAAATGAGCCAAATTTAAACTCTTTCTTAAACTCACGAGTTGACTTATAAACAAGCTTGTTTATATTGTTAACTAGCGCTCACTAGCTAGCTAACATATTATACACTAAGTTATATTATATTAAATAAATATAGCATAAGAATATAAGAAGAAGATTAATATAATTAAAAGATTATTAGAAAAATGTATATTTCAAAATTTTCAATTACTTTTAAGTTTTAATTCATCTAAATTTTGAGTTCAAGGCTCATTTATCTGAATATGACCTCCACCTGAGCTCAAAATTTCTTAACAAGCTCAAATTCGAACCAATAATTTCTTGGCTTAGTGAAAATTCAATTCACCTGAAGCGCGGCAATTTTTATAAATCCCGCTCAGTTTATCTACAGTCCTGCGTCATATGAAATTAAACTATAGATCACTTATGATAAATTCCTGTTAAGAAAAGGAAATGGTAGCCAAAAGACAAAGTGTACTGTAACAATTAATGATGGAAATAAGAGTCAACACTTCGTTCAGTGGCTTCGCCATTACAAGACAACGCCTATATGATGATTGAACACCAAACTTTAAGGACATGACATGCACACCCAAAAATGGGGCGGTCCATGTACCACTATGGACTTTCAGGACCATATTATTCCATCATCGTTACGAAAACATTTGTTTAACTTCCTAAGTATGGAATGGAATGATTATTTTTTTTCCTAATATTTATTTGTATATTTAGTTTATGGAATAAATATTTTATGAAATTATTGTTTAAGAAAAATGAAAAATTGTAATTCTTTTACAAAACAACAGAAAAAATTGTAATTTATTCCTATCTTATTCTATTTCATAACAAAATGTATCATAAAAGGATAACTTGAAGAATCCGCTTGGTTAATATATAGAATAAGATTTTGTATCTTTTAACTTATTCATTTTTCTTTTCTTTTATAGGTTTTTATTGGAAAAGTGATGAAGTAGATCAAATCCACTGTTTCCAATTGTTACGACCATATTCCTTTCTCCTACTAGTTAGTACAACTCTGAAATTTAAAGCGATTAATAATCATTCTTCGAACCATATGTTTGTTTTTTTTTTTTTTTTAACTAAAAATTAAAACAAGTTAGACTACGGAATCCTATTCAGTAGCACTAAGTGATAGTTACATCAGTTGGCAGCCACATTCACTAATAGTACAAGGTGTAAAGTCACTAATACAAATTGCATGAGTTCTTAAATTTCATTTTAACTATAATATGCTACCATTTCTCTTATGGTGGAACCTGGTTAATTTGGTTTGATGTTGTTGTTTGGATGTTTATAAATAATAGTATGTTGTTACCCCATGTTGAGTCCTATTTTGGTTTTTTTTTTTTTTTTAATTTAACTTATATTAAGTCTAACCCACTTAATATAAATTACTCAATATAAAATTAAGACAAAAAATTTTTTTTGAAAAAGATGTTGAAAATTTTTGAAAAATAATTTAGAGTTGCCAACCAATAAAACTGTTAAAAAGAATTAAGGTTTTTAGGTGAGAAAACCTTAATTTAGCCACTAACTTACAGATATTCTAAAAAATTAATTTTTCAGAAAATTTAATTAAAAAAATCTAAACTCAAAGGCTAACCTGTTAAAACAAAAGTTGCCCTATTAAAAAAAAAAAACAATGGGATTTTAATTTTTTTTTTATAGTTTTTCTAAAGATACCCAAATATGCAAAAACATATAAAAATGCAATTGAAATGAATTTTTTAAAATAATTTTTATTACGAATTTTCATAAAGGAAAGGAAATTTTTTTTTTTTTATGGTAGTCGGAATCAAAGTAATATAGTTCTGTATTTTTAGAAAAGATTTAGTGAGTTAATCTTTTTTAATGTGAAAATCGAGTCAGATTTATGTTATTTAAAATTTTATTATTTTTTAAAGAAAAAACCTAAAAAGATCTAACTATGTGAATTTATTTAAAAAAAAACTAACTAACTAAATCTTTTGAAAAGATTTCAATTAAAATTTTTATTACTTAAAAAAAAAACTACGTGCAAAAAAAAATTATTTTTCTAAAACCCGAAATGAAAGATTTATGCAAATCTAATAAGATATATAATTTAGATACATATTTTCACTAAAGATATGAATTGTAAAAAAGATATGCATCTATATCTAAAAATGCAATTTATATGAAAAAGATGCAATTCATCTAAAAATGAAATTTATCTAAAAAAATACAATTTATCTAAAATATTGCAAATTTATCTAATTAAAATGCATGACATATAATTTATGTTAAAATTATTAAACAACCTGCATTAAAAAAGAACAAGTTAGTAAAATAAAGCTTATTAATTAAAAACAAAATAAATGAATGAATAAAACAACATACCCAACTACCTAAGCGGGCCTAATCACCACAATTAGGTTGGACTCGGATTCGATTAAGTAGCTTCATAATGGTACAGGTCGGGTTCTTCAAGGCCAAGCAATTCCAACAACCTGCAAGGTGTTTCGAGCACCAATTCCAGTGGGGGATTCAAGTTCTGTAACAAAGTTATTAGTGAAACTTTGTTTGGTGTACGTGTTGTGGCTTGAAGTGATGATTTAGGTTGCTTTAGTTAATGGTTAATAGTTAGGCATCGAGCTTAGTTAGGGGTATGCTATGGTGGGTCGTAGGTTGCTGTTCATAGAGCTTGGGCATCATAGGTTACCATTCATAAATTGTTGCTGTGTATGCTGCTACGTAGAGCGTTGTTTGTGTGGATTAGAGTTGCTGTTATCATGAGGAGTTGAGCTATTGCATGGAGCTTATGTTCTGTTGTGATTGTGCAGTAAGATGTGTGTGTGCTAGACATGTGTGTGTGCTAGACATGTGTGTGTGACTTGTGTGTGCTATTGTTTGTGCGTGATGTGGCGTACAGGAAGATAGAAGTCAAGGGAGAGGGTCATAAATGGGATGCATGGTCATTGCTATTGAGTTTGAAGGAAGATGAGGAGGCTGTCAAGTAGTTGAGTCATAGACATCATTGAACGATAGGGTTCTTAGTGCACGATGAAGATGATAGAGGGTGTAGCATAGGTTTATGAGGATCCACTACTATTGGGTATTGACAATGAGGATGTAGTTGGGTTTCTTTATTGTGTGGAGTGGAGATGAAGTTTTGCATGGAGGATGAATGATGAAAAATAGTACGTTATGATTGTATGCAAAACTTGAAATGTCCCCTTTTTATCGCCAACCGCAATCCACTATTTATAAACTATCAATTCAAATCTTTTAGATCTTTTGTTGTGAAGATTTAATCTCAATAAAACTTAACAAATTTAATTTTCATAAGATATGACAATATCCACTTTAGATTTGTTAATTTCTTGAATTATCTAATCATGATTCAATCTAATCCATTCTCAAATTCTAGAAGCTTCATAATCAATTTGTGCTTTCTACCTTGGGTTTGACTTAGTCTAAGTTATTTTAAATTGGCCACGGCCTAAAATACACATACTAACTATTTAATAAATCCTGAGTTTATTTTAATTAGTTCAATCAAAATATTTTCAAATTGGATAAAAATCCACTTTATACTGCACTAAACTATTTTAATAAATTTTTTTTTCTAATGAAACTCAATTATTTAGAGACTTGAAATTTATTAAATTGCACGTACGTCTTCAACTATTGTTTGATTCGACCCTAAATTGACTGACTGACTGACTCAACTCGATGCTTTAGACACTTTATATTTAATAAATTTTTAATTCTTTTTGTTTTTGTATTTTATATTCTTTTAGGGGGGTTTCCATTTTTATTTGTTTCTATTTTTTTCAATTCATTTTTATTTTTTTGTAAATCTAGCCCAAAAGTGAAAAGAGACTAAAATTAAATTAAATAGCAACAAAAATAAGGTGTCTATACCCCAAGGGAAAAAAAAAAAAAAGAAAAAAGAAAGAAAGAAAAAAAGAAAATCTCTCTCCCTCTCCCGCTCTCTCTCACTCAATTTGAAAGTTCGAGAGTACATTTGTAACAAGATTTAAGTTTATAAGGTTTATTTGTATTTTCCCCTTATGTGATAAGGTAAATTATCAACATATCCTCTTAAAACTATCAAAATTATAGAAAGATCCCAAATGTTTAAAATATAGAATTTATAACTCTTAAAAATTGCTCACATCAAAAAATTTTCTTCTAATATGGCATTGAGTCAATGTTACATATTATTATAAAATTGTAATAACTTTTGAAGTTTGGTTTATTGTCCAATTTGGACTTATATTTTCTAATAAAATATTCATTAAGACAACAAAACCCACAAATCAGATATGATGAATCAACTAAGCAAAAAATTACAAGTATTGATTTATGTATAAAACTAACATGATAGTTTATTAGGGAAAAGGAAAAAAATGTAGGTCTTAGAAAAATATTTCAAACAATATAGCACTTGAAACAACCTCTTAATTCATTCTGAAATTGTCTCTTTAAAAAAAAATTTCAATTATTACCAATTAGATATTCTATTAGTAATCTCATCCATCCCAACTATCACAATTAAGAGACTCAAATTCATACAACTCAACCTAAACACTCCTACCCCTTCTACAACAAACAACATAATCTCCTACAAAAATTCCCAACATAGATCAAATTTCAACAAAAAAAACAAGTTAATCGCTCTTATATGTTGTAACACATGTAAAGGCTAGAATCATTTAATATAGCTACTAATCTAACATGACAGTTAATTGATAAAAGTTTGGGACACATAAGGAAGTAAAGTTAAACTTAGGAATAAGTACAAAATGTGCACAATGTTTACTACAAGTCCAAATATTCAACAAATACAAACAATCAGAATCTACTACCTATGTCACCTACATGTATAGGCACACTTCCCCCGTACATCTACTTCAAGTTAGGGTAGGACCATTTGTGATATTATCCAACATAGATGAACACATGACATTTGGTATCGCATGAACCAAAGGGGTAGGTTTGAACCTTAAGACAATTTGAAAGATAAATGTTAGTCAAAAGTTGAGTAAGGGTCCCTGTATATCGACAATGGATATGATGAACCAACACCTCACACGAGCTCTTATCACACTTAATATGACATACAAGTGTGATTAGAGGGCACTCGCCACTAATTGACGCTTATGAAGGATCAAATAAGAGTTAACAAGAGAAAGCAGAAAATACTTAGCTCACGAGAGTATGTCTAAATACCAAAAGTGTATTTTTCTTGTTGTGGCTATTTCAATACATGAGTATTTATATGACCCAAGTAAGGTAAATACTAGGTTAGTGTAAATTACAAAAAGGATTTCTACTAATAGAGGAAAAGAAATAATTTATGAGGATAATGTTATAAACACATAAAAAGAATATCCGATGATAGAAAAAAGATAGTACGGATATTAGGAAAGATATGGCACAAATCAACTGTCCATTATGTGGTCTCAATGATACTACCGGTTGAGTAGAGTAGGTTCTAAATAGATCAGGTCGAGGTTGGTAGTTCGACAACTCGAGTGTTTGGGGCTAGGAAAGAGTTGGCTTAGAAGGTGGCTCATTATCGGGTCAACCTTGGTTAAGCAGCTCTAGGTAGGTGTTAACTTAACCTCAGCATGCATTAGGTTGGTAGTATACGGATTCGATACTTAGCCTTGGATAGTTGCATTATAGAGAGGTTGGCTTAACACTCAAGTCAATCACCTTGCCAACTTCTTGTGTGATGGGGAGAGTAAAGTAACTCAGCAAGTCGGATTAGGAAATGCACTGTTCTTTTGAGTTCAGTTCTCCTCGGACAGCTTAATGAACCATATGAGCAAGTCCTCGAGCTTAGGAGCACGTAATTGGTTCATAATCTCTTTCATCTAAGCTCGCATCCAATTAAGTGATTTGTACTCCATCCCTTAATAAGCCACTAAACTCAGTATAGTGCATAAGGATTGGAATAAGGTCCCTTAAACGAAGCTGTAGGAGTTTACATCTGTTAACTGGTACCTCCCTAAATAGAGTATGAAACTGGAATGAGATGTTGCTAGATATAACAGGGGTAAGTAGTTTAGAGGAGATGCATCATCTAGAACCTATAGGTTGGTCTATCTATGTCCCTAGCCTCTTCCCTTTCCACGACCTTATTCCCACTGAGTTCATCCGATGAGGAGTCATCATCATCTACATTTGGATTAGGCATGAGTGAGTCACTTAGATGGATCTTAATAAGCCATTGGATGACGTTATCAACCCTATGTTGCTTAGCTATAATGTCTTTATACGACATTTAAGATAGCTTATACTAAAATCTACCTGCAAGCCAAAAGTTTGACTAGCATATAATAAGAGAAATGAATGGGTAATAGCACTAGGGAATGATACATACCATATACATTTAGGAGGCCTCGACCTGTCGATATATTTACATGTAACTTGTTAGTATTAGGGGACATAGTCTAAACTTACACCAGGTAGTGGTCGGATTTGTACAATCTGATTTCATCGATCTTCCCATTGTGCTATCTATACTGCATAGCTAGTTGATCTTCATCTGGCCCCTCAAGTCTATTTCATGCAAAGCCTATCCTATGTTTAGATGGGCCAGGATCTCTTACATCCTGTAAAACTATCGGGTCATGATGTCAGGATAATACAGCTCAATGATGTGAAAGCATATCAATGGGACTTGAGTAAGCCAAATATTACTCCCATCCTAATAATAAGTGAGGAATCTAGCCATGTCCTTATGTGTATAAGGTATCCAAACAACCTGAAAATACATCAGAATAGAATATAAAGCAAGTAACACTTTAAGAAGCTACATGTAATTAGGTTTGTAAAATAAGTATATGCTTCGCATGTTGCTAGTCGAATGCGTCTCTATATTGGCTAACTACATTGGTAGATAGCTCTACCACATTGATCTTTGCTCCTCATTAACTCATAAGTGGTCGATTGTTAACCACTACTATAATTTAGTCGCATAAAGGCACTATGTACGGGAAATGCTCTCATACCTGTGCCTGAAGAATCACCAATGGCTTACTAATCTCTCTAGCGTCCATCTTCAAAGCGAGGCATAATTAACAATATAGCCATGCCAAACATGCTACTCCCAAGCGTAGTGCCTAGTCGAAGTAAAGTATGAAAGGAGAGGGAAGAACATGAGGTGTATTTGATTATTAAACTTGTCCAAAGAGCATAATTGATATAGATTCGTGGATGAACACATGAACTCAATATTACGTGTAACCAAGGAATAGGTCTGTGCCACGAGATAGCTCAAAAAGTAAATAATAGTCAAAGATTGAGTAAGGGTTCTCGTGTATATGACGTACCGATGCCTCATACGAGCTTAGGACACACTTGATATGATGTATAAGTTTGGTTGGAGGTTACTCACTACTAGTCTATGCTCAAAGGGTTAGATAAGAGTAACTTGAGAGTAAGTAGCAGAACACTTAGCTCTAGAGAGTGCGTTCGAAAAGTTCAATCTAATAACTATTACGGTTATTATAATGTATAAGTATTTATATGACTCAATTATTATAAATCCTAGGTGAGAGTAAATTATAAAAAAGATTCCTACTGGTAAAGAAAAAAGATAATAATTTATAAGGTTATCAATGTAATTGTGAAAAATGAATATTCCTTGTCAGTAAGGGTAATACGAATGTCAAAAAAGGACAGTACGTACATAATTTTACTCATTTTATGGTCCTAAAAACACTGCGAGTCAAGCAAAGGTGGGCCTTGATTAGGTTTAGTCGGAGTCAACGATTCGACAACTCTAATTACTGGGACTAGATATGGGTTGGCTTAAGGGTAACTCAAATTTGAGTCAACCTTGAGTGGTTGGCTTTTGGCAACTGTTAGCCCAGCTTCGGTAGTGTTCAAGTTGATAGTATTTTAATTTGATGTTGGGAATGTTGCATGATGAAGAGGTTGGCTTAATATGTCGGCTAGTCACCTTGGCAGCTTCTTAGATGATATAGGAAGCAAAGTAGCTTGATAGGTCAGACTAAGGTAAGCATTGCTCCTTGGTGCTTAACTCACCTTGGATAACTTGGCAAACCATTTGAGATAGCTTTCAGGTTCGGGAGTGTGTAATCGGTCCTTGATTCATATCATCCCCTCCGAATTGTTTGAGATTTGGGATCAAATTTGGCTTAACTCCAAGTTACTTGTCTTCAAGAGTGTAAGGTTGGAGATCAGTAATGTTAAAGGAGTTCGAGACTCCATATCCTTAAGGTAGTTCAATCTTGTAAGCATTAGGATTGATCTTTTCAAGTACTTTAAAAAGTCTATTAACCTTAGGGGATAACATGCTCCTCCTCAAATTTGGAAATCGCTCCTTGTTAAGGTAGATTTAGACCAGGTCACTAGGTTGAAACTCTCTCTTCTTCCACCTTCGGCCTCACCTCACAAGCTTAGCAGTGGCTCGACTTAATTGCTCTACCACCTTTTGGTGCATGGCTCTAATGGCTTGACTCTTTCTATGATTGACTGGTCATCATTAAGTCTTGGTTAGGGTGCTTAATCCATCGGGAGCTCGAGGTTAAACCAATAGGCGACCTTAAATGGAAATATGTTTGTTACGCTGTGGGTGGTCCTATTACAAGCAAACTCAATGATTGGCAAACACAAATCCTAACTAACTATGTTTCATCTAACAGAAACTTGTAGCAAAGTTTCTATAATTCTATTAGCAACCTCGGTCTACCCATTAGTTTGTGGATGGTAGGATGCATTGTACAATAGCTTGGTTCCCATTCGTCTCCATAGTGTCTTCCAAAAGTGGCTCATGAACTTGGGGTCTTGATTCAAAATAATGGTTCTAGGCATACCATGAAGCTTGATTACTTCTTATAAGAAAAGAAAAGAGATAGCCGAAGTGTCATCAGTTTTGAAACAAGGCACGAAATGTACCATCTTGCTAAATCAATCTACAACTATCATGATGGAATCCTTCACTGGAGTTGTCTTTAGTAATCCCAACATTGAGTCCATATTTAGCTTGGACCAGGGTTTGATCGGATGGGCAAGGGTAAATAGTAGCCTTGCTCGATTCGACTTGGCTCTTCGCCTTTCGGTAGGTTGCACTTCTTTCTAACACGGATTGCACATATCTCTTCATTCTTGGCCAAAAGAATCTCGCAAATAGTACTTTATAGGTTCAGCATTGGCTAAAGTTTCCTATCAATCCTCCTCCATGTGCCTTGCACACTAGCAATTCTCTCGTGGAACAAGCTGGGATATATATCCTCCTCTTCCTGAATAAGTATCTGTCTTCCTTGTGACAGTCATCTAGTATCCGTCCTTCCTCACACCGAGCATAGATAGGACCAAAGTGTGGATCTTCAACATATAAATTATTTATTGCTGAAAAGCTAAACAGCCTGATCGACAGCTCAATCAAAAGAGAATGTCATCTCAATAAGGCATTAGCCATTACATTGTTTTTTTTATTCTTGTATTTTACGATATAAGAAAAACCCTCCATGAACTCGATCCATTTGACTTGCCTCCGAGACAACTTCGGTTGGCCCTTCAAATATCTCAAGGATTCATGATTGTTGTTGATCATAAACTCCTTAGGTAGCAAATAATGTTGCCACACTGTTAGAGATCGGATTAAGGAGTAAAACTCTTTATCATATAAAGAATAGTTAAGTGTAGCTCCTCGAAGTTTCTCACTAAAGTAAGCAATAGGTCGTCCTTTTTACATCAATATGGCACTTATGCTTAGTTCAAATACATCACCTCTCTACTTTTAAAACTTTTTCAAAGCTCAGTAGAGTTAAGACAAAGGCTATAATCAACCTCTCTTTCATCTCCTCAAAACTCCTCTTCTCCTTCTCTCCCCATCTAAATTCACTACTCTTCTTTGACAATTTGGTAAGTAGGGCCGCAATCGTATTAAAATCCTTTATAAATCTACAATAGAACAATACTAAGCCGTGGAAACTTCTCACGTCTATAGAACAAGTTAGTATAGGCCATTCTACGATCACTCTTATTTTCTCATTATCAACTTGAATGCCACCTCTACTTACAACAAACTCCAAGAAGATTACCTTGAGTTGGCAAAAGTTGCATTTCTTCATATTGGCATAAAGTTGTTTAGCTTGGAGTTCTACAAAGACTCTTCGGAGATGCTCCTGGTGAGTCTCTAGGTTGAGGCTGTATACTAGAATGTCATTAAAATGAGCTACGACAAACTTTCCTATTAATTTTCGGAGCACATGATTCATTAAGTACATAAATGTGCTCGGTGCACTAGATAGTCTAAATGGCATTATAAGCCATTCATAGAAACCATGTCATGTCTTGAATGCGGTCTTCCATTCATCACCCTCACGCATTCGAATCTAATGGTATCCAGATTTAAGGTCAATCTTGGAGAACACTTTCACTAAATTTAGCTCATCCAATATAACATAAGCCTTGGTATGAGATACTTGTACTTGATGGTAATGCAATTGATTACTTAGCTATCTGCATACATTCTCCAAGATCTATCTTTCTTTGGATCTAACAAGGCCGGCATGACATAAGGGATAAGGGATTCGCGCACATACCCCTTCTACATTAACTCATCAACTTGCTTCTACAGTTTAGTAACTTAATCAGGATTCAATCTATAAGCAAGCTCATTCGATAGTGCAGCTCCCAGCTGCAGGTTAATTAGATGCTCGATGCCTTGGAATAGGGGCGAACCTTTTGGTAGCTCCTTTGGAAATAGGTCGGCAAACTCCCCTAATGAGGTTTTTACCTTAGTAGGTAGCTCCTTCTCCTCAGGTCTCACTCCAAAATTCTTCAGACCGTTAAATAGGTCGGTCCTTTAAGCTTCATCTCTCTTTTCAACTTGGCTTAAGTTAGTAACAGAGCCTCTTTCTTCAGGGTTCAGCTCAATTGGGACTGCATGACCTTTACTTGCTTGGCAATCATAGGACTTAATTTCATCTTCTTACCTTCATGCTCTACAGAACATGTATTCTTTCTTCCATCATACATAATTACTCAATCAAACATCCATGGTCGCTCAGGTAAAATATAAGATGCACTCGTGGATAACACATCATAAAGTACTTCATCTTGGTAACTGCCAATGAAGATCGGTACGGACACCTATTTGTTCACCTGTAGGGCTCCTTTTATCATTGAGCCAATGAAGCTAATAAGGCTTTGGGTAGGGCTTAGTCAACAATTTTAATTGTTGGACCATAAATGCAGAGGTTGCATTAGTGTAGCTCCTACTGTTAATGATCAGCGCATAAAGAGACTCATTTACCTTACATTCGATACGGAAGAGATTTTCCCTCTATTCATCTTCCGGTATAAAATTAACACTCATCTTCCTTCTCAATACTAAAGTAGCTGGTACAAATCTGCCTTCCTCACTATAGATAACTTCCTCCTCCAATAGTTCGGCTTGTCTATTCTCTTTTATATCCTCTACTTCCTCATTAGTATTGTTTACTTTAGTAGTTGGTGTCTCACCTCGAATTACCATAGTTCTTTTGTTTGAACACTGAGTGGCCATGTGTCCAAAGCCTTGGCATTTGAAACACTTGACCTCACTCTTCTTCCTCCTTGAACTATGGCCCTTCTCAAACTTCCTTAGGGGTTCCTTCTCCTCTGCTTGGGTAGTCTAACCAAGTCGGACCTTAGCAACCTTACTTGATTCTGTTTGCATAAGTCCACTCGAAATAGATTGGCTATTGCCAAGTCGGTTGACAATTGGTTGGAACCTTCCTATTTGGCGCCTTTCTATCCTTTGGGCAACTTGGACTGCGTCATCAAGCATTCCAATATCCAAGGTTTTTAGGACATCCCTAATCTCATACTTTAGTCCACCAATGAACTGAGATACAGTTTAGTCCTCTAGCTCTATGACTTTACATCAGATCATAACATTTAGAATTCCTTAGCATAAATATCTACACTCAAACCTTCTTGCCTTAGCTCCTGCAGTCTTTTGAAGGCATCCTATAAATAATTGCTTAACACAAATCTTCTTTGCATAACCTTCTTCATTTTATCCCAACTCCTAATCTCTCATTCTCGTTCTCCTTCCTTTCTTCAAGTGGCTTGCAAGTTCTTCCACTATAAGGTGGCATAACTTGTAAACTTCAACATAGTAAGTCTAACCTTTATATTGTCAAGTACATCGTGGCATTTAAATTGCTTTTCAATCCCATCTACCCAATATAGGTAGTCCTTAGTATCACTACTCTTAGAAAAACTTAGAATACGCATCCTCAACCCTTCAGCTTTAAGGGCTCAAACATTTCTTTCTTCAGGCTCATAATACTCCTCTACTTCACCTTCTCCTTCCTCAATTTCTTTAAGTGCTAGCCTTTGCTTAGCATCCTTACCTATTCCTTCAGCTTGCGGTAGTCGAGTTAGGGCATTAACTCGACCAAATTGACCATTGCCTTACTCTTATTGCTTACGTCCTCTAATGGGGTTATTTTTAACTCATTGTCTATCTTCTTAGATAACTATCACTAAAATGGCTACCAAGTCAGTAAGTCTATCCAAGCGATTACCTACTGACTAAGGTGTGAAGCTTTCTTTTTGCCTTTGGCTATGTTGAGTACTACTTTCTTAGTTTCCTAGAGTTCCCTGAACACTTGAATTTGACATTCTTGGTTAACTTGGAAAAATTGATGTTTGAAGCACTACTTCAAGTTCTCTCTGAGAACAACAACAGCAAAATAATATTAGTCCCACTACTATGACAACTACTCACAATGAATCAACAAACAACCACGCTCTATTTTTATGTATAGGGTGTCACGCCCCGAACAAGAAGAGTCATAACAGTCCCGCCGTGTAAACTAATCTAAGATAGAAGCTGACCTCACAGCTGCTATCGTAGACGCAGTTTACACAAGGCGCATAACTTAACCAGCTTGAAACGTCTGTTCTGACATCTGTTAATATCTAAACCTGTGGTAGAGCTTTTACAAAATACTTGTTCTATACAATCTGCTGTTTGGTACCACGATAGTAATTATACAAACATTTCACGTTCAAGGGTGAAGTTTACAATCAGAGTTTATTAAAAATCACAAGTTTTACGATCTATATACAATAAGTTAGAAAACTAGTGGGCTCCCAGGGAATTCCCATTTAGTTTTCCTCAAAACTTAAAGATAAAGCCAAAAGCTCAGGTTCAGTTAAATTCTTCGATCCTCACTTTCCCACACAACAGCACACTAACCTGGGAACGGTGGTACCTGAACATCTTGCCTTCACTCAACACCTGCAAAAGAGTTTATAGGGATGTGAGCATAACTAGCTTAGTAAGTGGGGCAGAGTCAGAAGAGTACTATACAATTACAAATAAGGTTAATAATTATGATGAAATGAAATACAATGCAATCACTTAAATGAAAACATCGCACAGTGTTAACCGGTCCACTGTGAGGTTAGAGAAATTTCATCTGCTCCAACCCGGATTGAGGAGTTTCATCGCGACTCAAGTCAGATCAAACCCGGGCTTGTGCAATGGAGAACACCCCCCTCCCATAACCGCCTTCGAACCACGGCCCCCAACCTTGCCGCGACCTCCTCGCCTATCACTTAGTTCGACTAAGGATGGGGAAAGGACCATTTCAGCTATCCTCATCAAAGGAAGTTGGTGTTTGGCCTAACACTCTTAATCGTTTCCCCTAACGGGTGATTATGCATGTCCAATTACATTTTAGTCGAATAACTGTTAGTGTTAATTAAGGGTGACCAACAAGTTCACACAATACAGAATCCATGCAAATATGCAGAACAGTACACCAAGGAGTTGAACTCCTATCACAACTGAGTATCATTCACACACATAGCATGCGCATAATCATTTAACTACAAACACAACCAGAAGTACTCTTAGGTCCCCGGATACTTTAAATAGTACCCAAACAGCAGTGAAGCTACCATCCCAACTTACTTGTTTAGATGTTCGCTATTGTTGACTTGAATTGTCAACTGTCTTTGGAAGGTCCTAATTACACAAAAGGTCCAAATTTAGTTTTCATAATAATTACGAAAACATTAGGGTTTAATCTAAAATTGTTATATATATATATTATTTCCATAATATGCAGTCATGTTATTACTATATATTGAATTAAATTATTAATTATTGATATCGTTCATCATATATACTATTACGTATTATATATCGTTTTGATCGTATCGAAACATACTTTTTATTTATTAATTCACGTTTTGATTCCGGTAAGGTTACCGAAATGTGTATATTTTTGAATATGTTATAGTTATAGGCTAGATTGCTTAAGGTTATCCGTTTTCAACAAAACTAGTGTCATTGAGTTCGTATAGACTTAATGACATGTTTTACGAGTCCTGTTCCTAGAGATGGATTTTAACGGGTAGTTTGAATTTTTAATAAAATTATACATAATTATATAAAAACGATCGTATTATGCAAAATTTACAGATCTAAATTATATTTTATCCAATTTGTCCTTATATTGTAACAATATAAGTATTATTCAATTCTAATACACCTAAAGTGCATCCCGATCAGAAAATATTAATAATTATAATAAAAATTTCCATTTAATCCAATTTGATCAGCAATCCTATATAGATTTTATTTAACTATTTAGTTTATTTTAGTCTATTAATATTACAAATACACCCGACTTGTAATTTAAGCTATTTTACTTAATAAATTTGAAATAAATAGTTCGGATTACCCAATAATTCCCCAAAAATTTCTATGGACTTCTAAAAATATAAGGAATTTAATTATCACTTGGTTTTAAGTTTTCGACCTATTGCCTATATTTTCGTATTGACGATTTTATCCTTAAATTTAATAAATTATCCAACTATAATTCTTTTAGCATCCAATTAATTTCAATCTGACTCAATACTATTATTATTTATTATAAATCAGTACATGTCCATTTCATCAATTAATTTCATAATTTCCTATTAAATTCATAATTTCAGCCTATTTTCGAGCTAATTTTAGGCCTAAAAATTCAATAAATATTAAAATTATTCAAATAAAAATTTGGGCTACATAGCAATTACCTATATATCATACACATCCTACACAAAAATTTTCAACTAGAAACAACATCATATAGTACATTTATTTTATAAATATATATTCGGATGAATTATAGATTTCTTAATAAAGTATATTAAATATGACGAATTTTTCAAAAATAAAAATATCACATGAAAGCATGTCTAAAATAACCTAAGTGTAATTTTTTTCATAATTTTCTGGGCGGATTTACTATTTTTTAGAAATTATTGAAAAACAGGGCAGAAATTTGACCTTGGTGTTCTTGGGTGCTCCGGTGGCCGACGGCGGCTGGGCGGTTGTCGGACGGCCGGCACAGTGGGTGGACCATGTGGGGTTGGCTGGGTTTCACAGCAGATCTACTCTAGGTTAGGGTTCCACACTTTCACTAATTTTTCTGTTTTTTTCTAAATTTGTTTTTTTTTTCTCCACGATTTTTTTCTAATTTTTCTTTCTAATTATTTCTGATTCCAAACTGCTAAAACTCTCATATCTGATGGTGTTGGCTTTTTATAGTGCCTCAAAGTCGGTTAAAGGATTTTTTTTATTAATTCATATTTTCTTTTCTAATTTCTTTTTTTTTTATGCATGAGGTGTCCTAATGTTACAATTTCACTTTTTGAATCAGCAAATCCACTTTCCATTCTCCTGCCACGCCTCCTTCCAGCAATCTCCAATGTTATTTAATTAATTTTTCTTTTTCTTTTATTAAATAATTACTTAAATATAGATATTATATGTTAGAATTAATTATTTAATTAATATACAAGTTTATACCTTATGTAAACAACATGTGAAATATATAAC
This sequence comes from Lumnitzera littorea, assembly GCA_024138015.1. Classification (NCBI taxonomy): domain Eukaryota; kingdom Viridiplantae; phylum Streptophyta; class Magnoliopsida; order Myrtales; family Combretaceae; genus Lumnitzera; species Lumnitzera littorea. The sequence goes on from JAMXBB010000005.1 coordinate 9,186,318, forward strand.
TTTACTCATATAATTAAGTTTCTAGCATATCTTTTATTTTTAGGATACATTCTAAGGTTAATTTCATGAATTCAACACAATAAATATATAATTACACAATTTTAGGTAAATTTACGAGTATAATTATTATTTATACTGGATATACTAAAAAATTACGTGTATTTTTTTTATAGTAAATTATACTATATTATACTATATTATCTCATTTTATAGCTCAATTAATTTATCTCTAAGTTCTCGTTGCAATCTAAATTCAATTTTAGGAGTTCCGAACATTTTAGGGCTTTAGTAAATATTCCAATTTCTAAGAGCAAAATTGGGATTTCGGGTCTTTATTACTAAAATCTAACTTCATTGTAATATCTCGACTAACTTTTTCATTATAGTCATAAAGTTTGGACTTAATTGGATAAATTACCCTAAAAGCCCTAAATCTGAGCTCGGTTGTCTTAAACTCAATTTTGGGAGCTTACATAGGGAACTAGGGAAAACAGAGCATATAACTCTTCTTAACTTCCAAAATCCTAAGTTAGTAGTAGAACCTTTAACATACGAGGGCAATAACAAACCACTCAAAGAACATAGTAACAAAATCTAGCTTTGAATGTTGTTAAGCTCTAATACCAATATGATACAGATTTTTTATGAACACATGAACTCAATATCATATGTAATCAAGCAATGGGTCCGAGCTGCAAAATGGCTCAAAAAGCAATTGATAGTCGAAGGTTAAGTATAGGTTCTCATGCACCAATATTGGATATAATGCACTAATGCCTCACACGAGCTCGGGATGCACTTGATATGACCTACAAGTGTAGCCGGAGGTTACTCGTCACTAGTATATACTCGAAGAGCTAGATAAGAGTAGTTCGAGAGTAAGTAGCAAAATACTTAGCTTAAGAGAGTATGTTTGCAAAGCTTAATTTGATAACCTTTGAGACTATTATAACATATAAGTATTTATATGACTCAATTAGGGTAAATCCTATGTGAGAGTAAATTACAAAAAAGGATTCCTATTAGTAAAGGAAAAAGAGAATAATTTACAAGGATATCAATGTAATCATGAAAAAAGGAATATCCATTGTTAGTAAAGACAGTAGGAATGTCAGAAAAGGACGACGCATACGTAATTTTGTTCATTTTGTAGTCTTAATAACATTACAAGCCGATCAAGGGTAGGCTTTGATTAGGTTTGGTCGGTGTCAGCAGTTTGGTAGCTCTAATTGTTGAGACTGGACAAGGATTAGCTCAAAGGCAACTCACATTTGGGTTAACTTCGGGGGGCTAGCTCCTCGTAGCTGTTAACTCAGCTTCAACATTGGTTAGGTTGATAGTATTCTAATTCGATGCTGAGAATATTACGTGACGAAGAGGTTAGCTCGACATGTTGGTTGGTCACCTTAGTAGCTTCTTGGATGATGTAAGAAGCGAAGTAGCTTGGTAAGTCAAATTGGGATAAGCACTACTCCTTGGCACTTGACTCATCTTAGATAGCTCGACAAACCATCTAAGTGAACCCTCAGATTCGGAAGCGTGTGATCGACCCTTGATCCTTATCAACACCTTATATCAACTGCATGATATATGCCCTGATATAGTGCTGTATCGTAATATCATTTACATCATATGGCAAATCAGTGAAATTTTCCTTCAACTAAGACAATTTCATTTAAGAACTTTTCATAGCATTCTCTAGTGGGTGAAGCTCTAGTAGGTATTGGCATACATCACCCCAACCTATAGATGCCGTAATGCTTGTAATTGCATCACCATCAACAAGGTGACCAATGAGTAGAGAAATATCTTGTAGCATCACTATCATCTTGCTGGTATGGAAGTGAAATGTATGTGTCTTCTCTCTCCATCACTCCACTAAGGCGGTAATCAAGTACCACTTCAACTGTATGAATGGAACTTGCTGAGCACTAATGAAGTCGACTACTTTAGACAAGGGATCATGTGTAGATCTATAGGTATCTTTTGGCCATCCCAATGCTTGAATAAGGGATTATGCATCAATCGTATCATACCCTATCCTCTCTTTTCACAATATTTCTATCAATATGACAAACTAACATCATATTATCCATTCACACCGGTTTCCCACATCAATTTCATAAACTTTAGAGTTCGCAAAGAAAAATATTGGCTTCTACTTATAGGCACACTCTATTGGATTTCATCAACACAACAACTAAATCGAGTTCACTATGATATTTTCAATAATTATTCATATCACCATCGATGTAATATTACATACTCAAGAATGATTAATTATACTCTTATCAACATATTCATGTATATATAAAATATACTCATGAATACAAATTTATACCAAAAAATTAAATTAACTAACATTGGACTATTAAAAAAAAAATCAAGTTACATGTGTATTACAAAAATGTGGACAATTCCTTTAGTATAAAAACAGTTGTAAACAACAATGTACCATAATATTTCAAACAATAAAACTAATTCTTGAATTTTCATGTCCATAAAAAAGATTAAAAAGTGAACAACAATTGTACCTTTTCAATGTCGCTATCTAGAGAGAGAAAGTGAGGAGACCATGTGAATTGAATCCCGATTTTGAAAAATCTTCCCATTATTGTCTTCTACATTGTGCTATTACTCAGAATACTCAATTAATTTACACAAAAGGGGTACAAATAGAAGGATTTGGGACCTATTTTAGAGAGAGAGAGAAGTATTTGTTTGATGCTCAACAAATGAATCGTGCGAAGGAGAAGATGAATATAATTCCTGTGGAAATATATTGCATGGCAATTTCAATTCATTTAGACATTGTGTCTTTCCAATCAAGTGTCATATTTTTTGAAATATTTTATTAGGATAAGTATTTTTAATTTTTTTACATTTTTTCCTCTTCCCTAATTTATTATAGGTAAAATTTTTCCACAGGAGGAGGAGTCAGTGTAGAGTTATGAAAATTTGGATTCTTTTCATATAAGTTCTATAGTTTTTAGGTAGTCGCAAAGTTGCCTTTAAATATAAGGATGTAGCAAACATATGCAAATCTTTCTTTTTATGATTTCTTTTATCTTTAACTAAAAATATAACGTGACAAGTCTACATAAACTTTAATTTTATTTTAATAAGAAAAGACATGTCATACATTTTTGGAAGCATAATGCCACCTCGCCCGATGACAGCTAATAAATAGCATTGACTGATAATTACTTTAGCGACGCAAAGTTCGGCCAAGTAATAAAGCTTACGTCATTAACTGTAAAATGACCTAAATTTGGAATATCAAATTTGATAAAAAGAAAATCCTAGATAATATGAAGCGATAATACAATTAACTTGTAACTGCTCTTCAGTTATTTTATTCGTTGAAATAAGGACAAGTTATTTAGTATCAGGTAAATTTTAAAAGTTAACTTTTGCTCCCGCTAATTTTATTAGTAAATCGCTACAAAATAGATAAGGGAAATGTTGACGAGTTCAACTGTGGGAATCATGGCATATGCAAAAAATGAAACTGCAATGGTCCGTGACAAGAGATGCTGGTCCAGGTGCACAGAAGCCAAGTGGCAGGCGGGTCTCACATGAAGTGACGTTCGGGTCCCCGCGTGAAGCTAGCGACTGTTCCTTGGACGGACGCAAACACCTTCCACATGGGTACCCGTTCCAGACAAAACCATTTCTGGGCCCACCGCATAAACTGAACGGTCTCCTTTCTTAGTTTAGTTTCTCCACTCATCGACCAGGGCGTGTCTCACGCGATACCCTATGCATATTTGTGGAACCCGTTCACTGTGCCGTTGGAGGAACTGGATTATAATTTAATACAAAATAGAAACTTAATAAATGTTATAGTTTGTTATATTAATTAATTGACATAAAACAACATAAAGAATTAAATTAAAATAAAATATCTATTATGTTTGTTTTGTGGAAGTGGTGGAGTGATGTTTACAAAAATATGAGCATTTATGGTAAATGTAAATTTATTGTTAAAGATGATAACTAGATTATTGAATAGCTATCTATGATGGTAAGAGTATGAAATTTATTTAATAATTTTTATAATAGTGGCTTCTATTGAAGATAATTAAATATTATAATAGTAATTTTATATAGACTATGAGAGGAATTGAATGTTTGTTTTATTCAAGTGAATATACAGTAAATAATTTTGTTGTTAGAAAACTTTTTCTAAGAATTTTTTTTTTATTGTAATAAGTTTTAAAATTATCAAGCTTGGATTCACTGAAGACTTATAATTTTTTGGGCTCCCCCGAGGGATCTTTTGTCTTTCATTTTCGATGACTTTCCTACTTGTAATGTTGTTCTTAACCTGCATTAGCTATTTCGGATGGACTTTGTACTTATAGTTGTTAATTATATTTTGATTCCATTGGAAAAAAGAAATCTCAGTAAAGATATTTAACAACTACGGAAAAATGCAAATAGAAACCAAGGAGATAATTTTCTTTTTTTTTTTCTCATTTTTTAATTGACATTTTTTTTATTACGATGGATCATCCTTATCGGTTATTGTTAGTATAGGAGGTGAGAATAGCGCTCGGCCGTTAATCAAGATATTTAACAATTATGGAATAAAGTCAATAGAAACAAAGGAAATAATTTTCGTTGTTAAAAAGGAAAAATTTTCCCCTTTTTTAATCGACATTTCTTATTACGGTGGATCATCATTATTAGTTGTTGATTGCCTAATAGTCAAGATTTTTATATTTTAATGGTATTTATACAAATCTTCTATTAGGATGGATAGTATTTGAGTCATCCTTCTTCACTGCAATTATTAGAGGAAAAAAATAATAAAATACAACAATACTTCCATTCCTTACTATTATGTATTGTTAACAACTATTCATAACCATGAACTCTCAAAATTACCTTGTATTAACAAGATACTTTGGACATGAGTCTCTCAGATTCGGCCAAATTCAACGCTTCTCGTGGCCTAAGGTACGCCCTCATGAGCCTATGCCTAAAGCTTGCATTAACTAAGCCTAATATGCCCTACAATGGTTAGAATGTACAAGATAAGGATGAAATAGCTATATTGGAATAAGTGAGACACGTTAGACACAACAACCCTACTATCCAATACTTATGGGAGAAGATTTCTCTCACCAACTGGCCTCCAACTGTCAAATTTATTTCACTATAAATACCAGATCATTACCTAACAGTAAATCTTTCTAGACTCAACATATCAAGCTTACATATTATTCCAGATTATTTTCTACTCTCAAAAGCTCCATTGTTAATTTAAGTATTGGAGTAGCTATACTAGATAATCCCTTGGTATCCTCTCACTATGTGTTGTTTTGTAGGCTTCTCACGTGTAAAGCCCAAACATTTACTAGCAAAAACTTAGAGACGACATTTAGGGCCGTTTGTAGGAAATTGAATTCTTACACCTGAAACCGCAAACACGTACTCTACGAGCAATTCTTTTGACATTATGTCCCAATGTGACTAGCGGGAAAACTAATAGTTAGTAAACAATTAACTTGGAGGCAATCAGCCCCTTACAAAGGATGCATTGGAGGAGTACCTAGAGCACATGGAACGTTTGGTTGAAGAGTATGTTGCACAGAATAGGCTGCTTTGCGCTTGCTTAGATGAAACGGAGAGGCATAGTACACAAACTCACCCCTCCAAAGCTTTGGATGCCTACACTGGGCAGAACAACATCTAGCATCAGTGATAAAATGACAGGGATCAACAACCTAATTCAACTTTGCATCAATAGCCAATAATGTTTGTAGCTACTTACGATTGAGCTCTAGCTGGCAACGAACAAAAAGTCGACTATCAAGGAGTGCAGGCTCACTCGATTGTACGACGAGCTCACCTAGTAAACGATGCCGACTTAAACGAGCTCTGTGTCATGGTAAGGCAGCTCTCCAAGCAGAAGGGGTACAAGGATGCTGGTGATGCTAGGGTGGTTGCCAATAATAAGACCCCCTTCACCAAAGGTATCCAGGACGAAGTGTTGTCCCTTAATGGTAAACTTCCATCCCTAGACCAGTATGATGACACGAGTGATCCTGATGACTATCTTCTCCACTTTTGCACCTTCATGAACCTTTACAATCATGGGGATGTTATAATATGCAAAGCCTTCCTAAGCACCCTAAGGAAGGCAGCTCAAACATGGTTTAACTATCTTCTTGACAATTCCATTAGCTTTTTTGATGAGTTAGCACGGAGATCAGCCTCTATTTCAAGGCTAGCAAGCCTCCATCTAAGGACACATCATCCTTATACCTAGTAAGGTAGAGTGAAGGTGAGTCCCTATGTAACTACATGGCCTGGTTCAACAATGCCATGGTCGAAATTCCTCAATTGAATGAGGGAGTTGCTATTTATGTTGCCCAACTTGGCATTTGACCTTTAGGAGATTTCTACCAATCTCTTGCGAAGAGTAAGTTGAAAACCCTGGCCCAACTTCTAAAACAAAGCCTAAAAGTAAATTAACCAAGAAGACAACATTTACATTCGGTGCAATGCTAATCGAGAAAGGTTAGGCGGAAAGCAGGACAAGGAAAAATTTTCTATGAAGGACCGCTTTAGGGATAAGATTCTAAGCAGACCAGAGGGGGAGAGCTTTAGGAAGAAGAAGCGCCGAGCCGAGTGTGACTCACTCCCCCCTCTTATTTACACCTAATACATGCCATTAAATAAACCTATTGCTCAGGTCTATTTTGAAGTGAAGTACCAGAATTTACTCTAGCTGCTGTAAAAAATACGAGTGGACCCTAGTCGTCGGAACTCTAATAAATACTGTCAATTTCACAAAGACCATGGCTACATAACTGATAAGTGCTTCTAGTTGAAGAATGCCATTGAATATGCAATTCAGTATGGTTTCTTCAATGAATATGTGGCCATTAGAGAAATGATGACCGTTCTAATGATGATGGAGATAGGGCACCTTAGAGGTGACGGATCGAAAATGCCCACGTTGAGAAGAATAATGATTACCACAATGATTATGCCCCTAATGGGGGCATACCCTAAGGGTTGGTCGAACACTAGTAGCTCAGTTAACACCCTGTTAGAGGCATAGCACATAAACTCACCCCTTCGAAGCTTTGGATACCCACACTTGGTGGAACAACATCTAGCATCAGCAGTAGAATAGTAGGGATCAGCAACCTAATTCAACTTTACATCAGTAACCAACAAGGTCTATGGCTACTTACGACTGAGCTCTGGTTAGCAACGAACAAGAAGCTGACTCTTAAGGAGTGTAAGCTCACTCGATTGCACGACGAGCTCACCTGGTAGACGATGCCAACCTAAATGAGTTCTGTACCATGGTAAGGCAGCTCTCCAAGCAAAAGGGGTATAAGGCTACTAGCGATGCCGGGGTGGTTACCAGTAATAAGACCCCCTTCACCAAAGGTATCCAGGATGAAGTGTTGCCCCTTAATGGTAAACTTCCATCCGTAGACCAATATGATGGTATGAGTGATCCTAATGACCATCTTCTCCACTTTTGCACCTTCATGAACCTTTACAGTCATAGGGATACTATAATGTGCAAAGCCTTCCCAAGCACCCTAAGGAAGGTAGCTCAGACGTGGTTTAACTATCTTCTTGACAATTCCATTAGCTTCTTTGACGAGTTAGCGCGGAGATTCAGCCTCTATTTCAGGGCTAGCAAGCCTCCATCCAAGGATATATCATCCTTATACCTAGTAAGGTAGAGTGAAGGTGAGTGCCTGCGTAACTACATGGCCTGGTTCAACAATGTCGTAGTCGAAATTCCTCAACTGAATGAGGGAGTCGTTGTCCATGCTACCCAACTCGGCATCTGACCTTCAGGAGATTTCTTTCGATCTCTTGCGAAGAGAAAGCTGAAAACCCCTGGCCGACTTCCGGAACAAAGCCTAAAAGTAAATTGACCAGGAAGACAACATTCATACTCGATGCAATGCTAATTGAGAAAGGTTGGGCAGAAAGCAGGACAAAGAAAAATTGTTCATGAAGGATCGCTTCGGCGATATGATTCTAAGCAGACTAGAGGGGGAGAGCTTTGGGAAGAAGAAGCATCGAGTCGAGTGCGACTCACTCCCCCCTCCTATTTACACCCAGTACATGCCTTTGAATAGACCTATTGCTCAGGTCTATTCCGAAGTGAAGTACTAGAATTTACTCTAGCCACCGTAAAAAATGCGAAGGGGCTCTAGTTGTCAGAAATCTGATAAATACTGTCAATTTCATGAAGACTATGGCCACACAACTAACAAGTGCTTCCAGTTGAAGAATGCTATTGAATATGCAATTCAGTACGGTTTCTTTAACGAATATGTGTCCTGTTAGAGGAATGATGACTGTTCTAATGATGATGGAGATAGGGCACCTCGGAGGTTACAGACTGAAAATGCCCACGCTGAGCAGAATAATGATCGCCACAATGATTATGCCCCTAATGGTGTCATAAACGTAATTATGGGATAGGGGAGGGGGGCACACCCTAGGGGTTGGTCGAACACTAGCAGCTCAGTTAACACCCTGTTAGAGGTGTTGGCCGTAAGGGAGAAGAGATAAAAGCTAGACACTTCTATCTCTTTCTTTGATGAAGACCTTAAAGGGGTCGATATATCCCATCAAGATGCTTTGGTGATAGGGGCAAGAATCTTAAAATTTGAGGTCTTGAAGATTATGGTAGATACTAACAGCTCCACTGACATACTCTTCCTCCATACATATGAGAGGATGAAGAAGAAGTTATAAATAAAAACGAAGTCGTACCACCATAATTTGATTGGCTTTAACAGAAGTATACTATGAGCCAAGGGTATCATCACATTGGATATGGAACTTGGCGATGACGACTATGTGGCACAACGATCCGTAGAGTTCATCATGATTGATTGCCCCTCCCCCTACAACATAGTCTTTGGAAGACCAAGCTTAAATGCATTTAAGTTGATCATATCCTCCCTTCATCTAAAGACTAAATTTCTGACCTTAACTAGGGTAGGAGTACATAGATGTGATCAAAGCTCTTGCAATAGCTATATGTTAGGGTGGCTAAAGAGGATCGCATTTTCATCCTAAAAACAAGCTCACAAGAAAGGCTGGTTGAGAGGGACGAGCCTGGAGAGAAAACCAAAGATGTCCAAATTGAAACCTCATCCAAGTAAACCATGAAAGTTGAGAGTGAGATGCTAGCTAAAGTGAAGGACGAAATCATTGCCCTCCTATGGGCAAATTCAGATCGGTTCGCTTGGTTGACATTAGACATGCCAAGAATTTCCTTTAACCTAGCGACCTACAGTCTCAACTTGACACTACATTACGATCTGTTAAATAGAAGAAGAGGTATTTTGCTCTAGAAAGGCGGGTCGCAATCGAGGAAGAAGTGTAGAAGCTGCTTAAGGCCGACTTCATGAGGGAAAAAAAGCACCCAACATGGCTAGTCAACGAAGTACTGGTAAAGAAGAAGAATGGGAGTGGCAAATGTGCGTCAATTACACCAACCTCAATAAAGCCTGCCCTAAGGATTGTTTCCCCCTCGTAAGGATTGATTAGCTCATCGATTTTACATCGAGACACGCCCTACTGAGCTTTATGAATGCCTTCTCAAGGTATAACCACATCAAGATAAACTCGAAGGATGAAGTCTATACTGCTTTCATCATCGATTACGGTACATATTGCTACACCTTAATGCCGTTTGAACTAAAAAACACCTGGGCCACGTATCAACAAATGGTGACTAAACTGTTTAAGTCCCTAATCGGGCGTAATATGGAGGTATACATCAACGATATGATTGTCAAGAGCCAAAAGCTAGTCAATCATGTCAAGGATCTTTAGGAAGCCTTTGATCAAAAGTACACATACGACATGAAGCTAAACCCTTAAAAGTGCATCTTCGACATTGGATTTAGTAAGTTCCTTAGATTTCTAGTCATACAGAGAGGTATCGAGGCCAACCTCAAGAAGATCTTTGCCATTAGGGCAATGAAGCCTCCAACTTCGATTCAAGACGTACAAATGTTTATTGGCATGGTCGCTACCTTGACCAAATTCATCTTGAAGAGTGCCGAGTTCTTTAAAGTCCACAAAAACCCAAAGGGTTTTGAATGGACTTCGAAGTGCGACGCTACCTTTTAGTAACTTTAGAACTTCCTCGTACACCTACCAATCCTCTCCAAGCTTATCCATGGGGAGGATCTCTTTTTGTGCCTGGCTATAAGCGACCGGGTACTCTCCTCTATGCTGGTTCGAGTTGAGGGTAAAGAGCACAAGTCAGTTTATTATGTCAACTATATATTGCATGGGCTAGAGGATAAGTACACCTAGGTAGAAAAATTTACCTTTGCTATCGTCATCACAACTTGACGGTTGAGGCCCTACTTCTAGGTGCACCAAGTAATCATAGTCATGGATTAGCCACTATACACCATGCTATAGAAACTTGACACATTTGGATGGATGATAAAGTACGCAATGGGATTGAGCGTGTACAAAATCCAGTATCAACCACAAATGGCCTATAAGGCGCAAGTGTTGGCCGACTTTATGGTAGAATATATAAGGGAGGAGGAAGCACCACTAGGAGATGACAAACCGGTATAGACTCTCTACATCGATGGATCATCCACCTCGAGTGGTGGAGCCACGAGCCTTATTTTGACCAGTTTGCATAAAGTCACCATGTGCTACGCCCTTAGGTTCGGATTTAACTCCAGCGACAATGAATCCAAATATGAGGCATTCATTGCTAGTCTTAAGCTAGCTAAGGAGATTAGTATCGAACATTTGTGGATCTTCTTGGACTCCATGCTTATCATCTAACAAGACCGAGGTGAATATGAGGCTAAGGACGATACTATGGTTAGGTACCTTGAAAAAGTAAAGAGCTTCCTCATGGAATTCTCTTCGTGGGACATCAGAAAGATCCCCCAACTAAAGAATTTAGTGGCAGATTAGCTGTTTAAGCTCGCCTTTACTAGCATATGAAAGCTCAAGGTAAAGGATAACAAAATCTTCATAGAGTACCTACTAGAAAAAAGTATAACTCCGGACTCGACGCAAGTTTTGGAATTGGCCACAATAGCACTAGAGTCGAGCTAGATGGATTCTATTCGGAGTTACTTAGAGTAGGACATGCTCCTAGAAGACAGGAGGGAGGCAAAGAAGCTCTGGTACTACACCACTAACTTTATGTTGATCAACAGTGTCTTATATCGTAGGAGAATTAGCTTCCCCTTACTCTGATGCCACCGAGAAGGGGAAGGACTACGTGTCATGAAAGAGCTACATGTCGGAGTGTGTAGTAATTACATCCAGTCCCAAGCTCTCTACCTCTAAGTGCTACGACTCGGATATTACTGACCTACTATGAGATAGGATGCCCAAGTTATAGCCCAAAAATGCCTACAGTGCTAGAAGCACGCCCTAGTCAATTATGCCTCTAGCAGTGCCTTCTAACCCCTAACAAGCCCATGGCCATTCACGTAATGGGGGATTGATATCCTCGATGCCTTCCCGAAAACTTCGGGAGGATGGCAGTTCATAATTATTGCCATTGATTACTTCATGAAGTGGGTGAAGGCCGATGTGGCGGCCAGGATTATGGAGAGAAGTGTTGAATCTTTTGTTAGAAATAACATTCTCTCCTAGTTTGGGGTCCCTTATGCTCTCATCATGGATAACGACCGATAGTTTGATAACCCCAAGTTTAGCACCACATCACCCCGCACTTTACCTTAATTGTCCACCCCCAATCAAATGGACAAGTAGAGGTAACCAATTGGATCATTTTAGATAACCTAAAAAAGTACGTAGATCGATCTTAGGGCGCTTAGGCCGACAAACTACCCAATATCTTCTAAGGATATGAGACCACCTACCGTACTTCTATGGGTGAGACCCCCTTCCTCCTTGCTTTCAAATTAGAAGTAGTCTTCCCATCGAACTTAAGCTTTCTAATATCTGAACTCGAAGTTTCAAAGCTACCCTTAATGAGTCACTATTGCAAGTGAATGTTGATACCATTGAGAAAATCAGAGACCTTACTGTTGCTTGGGTAACTATATACCAACATTGGGCTGCCCAATATTATAATCAGAAGGTCATACACAAAGAGTTTAAGGTCGATGACCTAATATGCTGAAAATTAGAAGCTACAGGTTTGTGTGAAGGGTAGGGTAAGCTAGCCCTCAATTGGGAAGACCCGGTCAGAGTCAAGGAAAGATTGGGCAATAAAGCGTACAGACTAGAAAGATTGGATGGCGAGCTCATCTCGTACATATGGAACACCGATAATCTTCAGCTTTATTTTTATTATCATTCTATCATGTACCTTTTTTCTAGAAAGATGAAGTAAAAAAGTTGTTTTATAATTGATTGTCTATCTTTCTCTCCTTTCTCTGTTGCCATTCGAACCTTTGAATAGGCATATAGATCGTCCATCAGCCTAAAATTGTTTAGGACTTTAAAAAATTCATCTCCTATGTTGTTAATGCTCTGATAGGGATGAGTCGTTGGCCACTCGTTCCATTTCCCCTTGCTCAAAGGTGCCCTCACCAGGGGCCTTTGTTTCTTTGCTCTAGGACTTAGTTCCTTGGCCATCTCGGAAACCTTGCGCTTTTGGCTAATCACTTAAGGAAGGGCAACCCCTTTGATAATCTCTTACTCCCTTACCTTTAGAATGGAAAGCATCAAGCTATTGGGCCCCTCTATCTTGGCTCCTTCATCGCTTACGATAATGGGCTCGGTAGAGGGGGTGAGGGCAAGAGTGGGTAGAGCTACACCCAAAGGCTTTACATCCACAAGCTTGTCCCGAATGCCAATGGAAATCACTTGAGGAACAAACCTCGGTTATACCTTATTAGTCTCTCTAGGCCCTAGCTTCGATCGAACTACCTTAACCTTCGACGGGTATGCCCTAGTTCTCACCTGGCATTAGCTCATCAGCTTATCTACAGAGGGGCAAGGCATTCTTGTGGCCAAACTTTTATCTATAAAAAATTCAATTGAAACTTAGGAAAGGAAAAGAAGATACCAAAAGGAACTACTACTACCATTCATAAAATACCACTATGATTAGTATAGCTAAGGAGGCCCTCCCATCCTACAGGCGTTAAACGAAGCACCTCAACACTAGCATGACAGATAGGCATGTAGAATGAACCTGTACTTTCAACCCATTTCTTCACCACAGCTTTCTTTATGTTGGCAAAGAGCTCAAAGATCGGGTACCTAAAATACCTCTCTACTGTCTCTACAGCATTGGTCTTTTAGTTGTGTCTTAGTGACATGAAGGCTAGGATTTCTTAGGTGGCCTCAGTATCACTAGGGCTAAGCTTCTTCTTACCCCCAGTTCAGACCATCCTGATCAATTAGTCCAGAAGTCTACCTCCTTAGATAGCTCAACTACCATGTATTCGTCCTGCCAACCCTTCATTGAATCCACAAGGTTGTAGAACAACTTCTTTCCTAGGCGCGGCTGGAGGTAAGGCCACCCCCTAACACTCTTCTACATGTAGAAGTGACTGAAGAGCTCAGGAGTAGCTTTTACCATCAAATACTCGCAGAACGCTTGGAATGCCTTCAACACCCTTTACCCATTAGGAGGGACCTACGACGGATTACATCGGTGGTAGAAGAATTCTTTTTCGAAGTGGCTCGGAGGGAGGTGCTACTTAAACTCTAGGCACTTCTCAAATACTGCGAAGTGCCTCCCTAATAGTAGGGCCACCCGTTGGTCCCTATGCAGCAACCTTATTTGCCACCTAAGGATTGCCTTGACAACGAAGTTGCTCATAATCTAAATAGGGGCAAATTGTTTACTTCTGCTCACTCGGCTGCTAGACCCCTTACTCGTCTCGGAAACATTGAACAAACCCTTCAAAGGGGGCAAAGGAACATATGCATATACATCCCTAGTGATGGCATTAATGATCTTGGCCTTATTTAGTACCTCCACGGTTATCCTAGTAATCTCGTTAAGTTATGCTAGCGACGAGACTTTGTCCTCTCGTGCTTAAGAGGGGTCACTCCTTATATAAATCAGAGCTAGAGATATGTAGCGATGAAGATGAATCTATCTTACCTCTATTAGTTGACATGGCTGATTCTCTTAATATATATATATATATAAATCACGAATACTCTAACAAGTATACTAGGTCGGAATCAAGTAATATATAGAAAGTAAGGTTATCGATTCCTCGAGGACTAAGAAATTACTAATCCTATGCTAGTTCTTATCAATATTCAGGCAATTAAAATTAAATTAATTAATCTAATAATTACTCTAAAACCATTGAAAAGAAAATAACTATGAAAAATCTAAAATTGAGCAATCAATTGAGAATTATGGGAAAACTGAATCTACCCTAGATTACACTAATCAAATTGTTATTATATTATATAGATTAATAGTTATATGGTTATTCAAGTGAAATTATTATACCTTAAAACTTAAGGATTTAAACTCCTAATTAATTAGTCAACTTCTGCATCTTTTAATTAATAATCAACTCTAAATTACAATCATATATCTCTCGATACTGTGATTTTCTAATGTCCTAAATCAATTATCCCTAATGTCTTAACGAACAATCAATTGCTGAACATCTTATTAATTTCTAGATAATTTCTAATTAATTCAATCAACTCTACATCTACATTGATTAATCAAATCAACTAAGAATTTCTAACAAACCCTATATCAACTCTTATATCATTGGGGTTTCTAACAATTATAATCAATTGAACAATCATAATCGAAATAATAGAAATAGCAATCATGAATCATCCATATATCTCTTAATCCTATGACATGAACACAATCATCATCTTAACTATTTAGAGTTTCATCAATTCCCACAAATAAATTTAATCAGCCATGGATTTGGAAATGAAAGTACAAATATTAATTGAAATTGCAAGGAAATTCATAATTGAAAGTATAAGTAATTCACAAAATTGCATAAGAATAATTGAAATAGATGTCACCAATCTGTATTGAAAAAGATAATCTTCAATTGCAACTTCAACTTGGTCTCTACAGCAAAAGCAAATTCTTCTCAATGATCCAAGCGATTCTCTTAATGAATTTTTCAAGAATTAACTAAAGACTATTTTACGACTCTCTAAGTCTAAGGAAAGTGTATGTCAAAAGTCCTTCAAACGAGGAAACAAAAGTTATTTATAAGAAAAATTAGGGTTAACTCGCATAACGCACTTTTTAATGAAAGTCGACCATGAAGGGCGATGGTGTTAGTGCAAGGCCGACTTTTAGACCGATGGCGTAGACATCAAGGGCCACCAGTGTAAGTTGTAGGTCAGCTGCCTTAATTCCCAACTTGCACGTGTTGAATCAAATTTCGTTTCTTTGCATAAAATTCCTTTAAATCATCCATAATTCTACTCTTAAATCCTCTAATTCTTGAAATGTCCAAATGAAAATAATTAAGTACCATTTCTTAATTATTTATACAAAATCAATAATAATTATATCTTAATTTACACTTTAAAACATGAAAAATATGCCTTTATCAACTGTAATATTCGAGGGAAGAAAGATGGAAAAACTTTTGAAGAAAGTCTGAAGGTTGATGCGAATGTAGAATTCATAATAGCAAAACAAACAAATTGCAGAAAAGTGGTCTCTCATTACGATTATGCTATTTATAGGAAAACCATGAAGCCATATAGGTAGTTATAAGGATCCATATAAACACAAATACCTTAGAATGCTACATAATGGATACGTGGAAAGTGTTTTGACCAGACAATCACCTTTAAAAGGCAAAGCGCATATAGTTATATGCTAGTTTGCTACAACATGACATCTATCACGTTGCATTTAATGCATGGAATATAAGTGAGCAAAGATCACATTTTGAAAAGGTTCCTTCAATGAGAAGCTTCTTTAGGGCTCATCTAGCTTCCATCTGGTCGACATGATAAAAACATGATATAATCGTGTCTGCTCAATCAATGGCAAGCATTATTCAGATAAATCGATTCGTAGTCTTGAAACGCTTACCCAGTGGGTTGCGAGGGTGTCTTGCTTTGATATCTTGACTAAGGTTCAACTTCATCCGGGTCTTTAGCACTTTGCTTTGAAACAACTGCTAACCACTTTGATCCATCCCACCTCTGACGTTTTTAGCCCGAGTATCCACTACCTCGGACATCCTTACCTCGACCGGCTTCTAGCTCGAACCTACACAACAACCTCACCCTCTCATACTTGTGGAAGAAAATCTCTCTCAATAACTAACCTCCCATTGTTAGCTCCATTTCATTATAAATACCGAGTTACTACTTAATGGTAAATTGCTCTAGACTCTGCATATTAAGTTTGCGTATTATTTTAGATTTTTTCCTTCTCTCAAAAGCTCTATTGCTAACTTAAGTATTGGAGTTGCCACACCGAACAATCTTCCGGCATTCTCTCACTATGTGTTATTTTGCAAGCCTCCCACGTGCAGAACCTAAACATCTATTGACAAGAACTCAAAGATGACACCTTGAATTCTAGGATTTTAATATCAATAAAGATAGAAATATTACAAAACTTACCGGACGACATCGACCTTCTAAAACTAGTTTATTTAGGCGATGAGTTTTATCAATTAAGTAGATAAGACGAAGTAACCGACAACGACTGACTCATTAGGCATGTGGTTTATCCAATTAACGGATTACAAGAAATTCCAATTTAGGACGACACCGAGATAAACTAAGGAAAACTAGACCGAGTTGCCTTAATTTCAGGAGGACAAAACAATCACGCATTAGGTGTGTGTACATATATATCGCAGAAGCAATAGGTAGAGTTCTTTAACCGGTGAAATCTGCACACCGGTTGATTTGAGACTGGAAAATCGTCAACCCGCGTGTATCATTTATCTGAAAGCGTACACAGAAAACTTGTATTTGTTTTCCTTTTTTTTTTTTTTTTAACATCCAATTGATAGAGCTAATAGAACCTAATAATTTTATTACAAGATTAATATTTATATCACTAGATTATAAGTAATTTGGTAGAAATCATATAGATTAGAACATACTTTTGTGTTTTTAATATATGTATTTTGCAATTTAAGTAATGTATTTTTTCATAGTGCCTATGGCATTGGAATCAACAAAATATAAATGCATCAACCCAAGAAAATTACTTTGTTAACAAGCATCATTGAATTGCTCATTTAAAGAAGCCTATTGTATAATTAGGGTTTATTAAGTAGAGTTTTACTAAAGGCAGTTTGACAATTGTTATATTTTCGATACAAAAATGATATACGGAACGAATGAAATGATAACGAAAACATCACAACTGTTTTGGAAATGTAAGTGGTAAATAGTGGATGCAACAGAGTGCAATAGAAGAAATTTTCGGGCTAGGCAGTGGTAGGTACCATGATATTCGGCCTGCAGATTCGGAAGAAATCTTGGACTGTAGATCATTGCTCTTTTCGCGATACCGTACTCATGAATCGTGATATTCAAATAGCAAACATAGTCAAGGCTATTGTAGTCCATGGATGGACCAAGTGCAATCTCTTCCCTATTGTAATATAATAATTGAAAAATAAAAAATAGCGTATCAAATACATCCTAAAGTCAAAGGTTTTTTTTTTTTTTAAATATTATATGCATTACAATTATGAGAATCAAATCTGATCTATCTATTAAGAGATTAAAATCATACCATTAAATTATAAAGATTTTGGTAAAAAGGATAGTCATTTGGGTTTTTTGTTTTTTATAAAATAATTTGATGGTAAGGGAATATTCATATTTCAATTACACCAAATGGCTCTCAGGTCTTCGCACACATGCACAATAATTTTATATGATATATAGGCGAATATATGGGATTTGATAATTTGCGTTGATGCCAATCAAGCTCATAATTTTATGCTAATTATATAAATAAATAGAGAAAACGAACCCTAGCAGGCCGATCAAGACCATTGACTTTTGAAGAATATTTTATAGGAGTATGTTAATCACTGGTGTGCAGTATGACGTGGACCATATGATCAATTGTTTTCATTTAACTCCACCTTGATAGGCATATAAAGTTGTATTAATCTGGTAGCCGAGGTTCATCATTGTTTGATTTAGATGTTCATTATAAATTTAATGATAAAAAAATTTCCGTTCTCATTATATCTCTCTATTTATATATTCCACCCAACAAAACAAAATAGCCAAAATGTATATAAATATATCATCCTTTAATTTTCTATAAGTTGTAAATATTAGGGATAAATAGATACAAATTGGGTAGGGTATGAGACCTTATCAACTCTACCCTATAAATATATGTTCCCAAATATTTGGATTCAAAACTTATCATGTGGTATCCTAAAACCACTTTATACCCTATATCCTGTATACATGGTACTTTTATGGAATTTGGAATTTCTTTTTTTCCTTTCTATAAATTTTAACTTTGCAACTTTTTATCTAACAAATCTAGTTATATTTTTTCTTTTCCATACTAAAAGGTTGGTTTCAAACATTGTATGAATTAGATGTTAAATGGCACCTTTTATTAGGAAAATTATGAAATGAAAAATGTATGAGGGTGGATGCAAAAAAAAAAAAAAAGAGAGAAGTTTTTTAAAACTAACAATCAATATTACCTCTAGACTTGGGTGGCAGTTCGAACCGGCTCTGAATTGGTCTTGAATTGTCGGTTCACGGGTCGCGGTCACATTAAACCATGATCGACTCGTGAACCGGTAGTTTAGGGCCAATTCATGTGGCTCATCGATTCATGGCTCTTAAACTGTTTTTTTTTTTTCCTCCTCTCCCAAGCCTTCACATAATTCTTTTTCCTTTTCGCCTTACCAATCCTTCAATTGTTTTTCTTTTCTTCAATCTGTCCATAAAATATACTTTAAAAACGGAAAGAAAATAAATTATAGAAAAGTCTCTTACAGTATGAATACCTATTATTCTAATCTAATTGAGTAGAGTAAAGTGGTTGGAAGGAAAATATTTTTTACAGTATTTTACGGTTGTCCGAAAGGTATTTACGTATTTACTAATCGGAATCAGATTACCGTAGTTTGGTTTAAATTTTTAGAAAATTTTTAGTTTGTTGATCAATTTTAGGTTTTCAAAAGAGCATCTAAGTGTATATAACTATCTAAGTTAAATTTTTTGAAGGAAAATAATTTTAGTCGGTCATAATTTGGAAAAACCTAATGCTATATCAATACTTTTAGGAAAACTACGCTATTTAGTTTTTTTGAACAATTAGGAAAAAAGATTTTTCTACGTAATAAAACTTTTTCATAAAAGATAAAAAAAAAAAAAACTTACTATGTATTAACTTAAGGTAACTATTCATGTTCACGAGTAGGAGGGGAACTCACAAGTGAGCTTGGGTTTCCATTAGATTGGTTCTAATCACTAAAGTAATCATCCTTTTCGCTTGATGTCCCGCATGGTTTTTTTCGTTTATAGATCGCCTTATACTTATCTTCTGTGCAAGCATTTATCTTAACATTGACAATAGATAGAAAGGCTTGACGTTCGTCAACAATCAGGCTTGCTGTACTAAACGCTTACTCAACAACAATCGTTGAAGCCGGAGCAACGAATACTTTATGGGCAATACAAGATAGCAGTGAGTATTCCTTTTTATGCTTTTGTCACCACTCTAAAATATCGAAGTTCTTGATAGAGATATTTTTTGAAAACTTGAACTTTGTATTGGTGTAGTGCTGCATATTGGACCACTAGATCATTATCTCTTCAATTTTTATACCAATAATTGCTCACCCATAAAAGAGTAATGCTGTTACTTGGTGGGCAGCGAAGGAGAGACTGATGACTGGCCACCGTACTAACTTTGATAGTAGTTGAGCATCTCCTCTATGTTAGTCGTCATTGCCAACACTTCTTATTGTGCTTCCAAGCTATACAGGTATTGAGAATCTGCTAGGTCTTAAGAATCTGTTAGATTTTGAATATAACCATAATAAGTTTTCAAATATATTAGTAATAATTCCGCTTTACAACCAGGGTCTAAAATAATTGCTACAAGATAACTACAAGGAATTTATTTATAATAAGTTAACCACTTCAACGTTATATCGTATACGCATGCATGTAAGTTTGGGTCCTCATGAGCTCGAAGTAGCATATCAAGTATACTGATGGTTGACATAACAAACAAGTAAACACTAGGCTTGTAAACTTATGAAAAACTTTCAAAACTTTAAGTAATTGGATAAAAATATCCCAGTTAATTACTGGGGAAAATGTCAACTCCCTATATATTGTACATTGTAAAGTCATACAGTAGTTTGCTGTAAGGAACTGTATTATGCAACAACTCATAAGTCGAGTTGTAGCGATGTTGCACATCCATCTTAAACTTCTAAGGCCTCTTCTTGCACTTCATGTAGAAGTTCCTCTACTTTTTGTGAAGGGACGACCTGTCTGTTATTATCTTGACAATATTCTTGATCGGAACTATACTGTCTTGCAATGTCGCAATGCCGCAATGCCATCCTTAACACACAAGTTAAGAATAGGACATACACAATGTATGTGGAAAAAAATCTCCTAACGTTAGTTGATAGTAATTTTGAAAATTAGATATTGATGTAGTATTAACAATTGTATTATTAAAACCAATAGAAAAAATTTTCCTTCCTAATCCATACTCATTTAAGATTTGTCTAATAATTTTATAAATGTTTTGCACCGTGTATCAATCATTAAATACCCTTAAAGTCAATAGTCATTTATTAAGTTGTTAATTATCGTCTACCTAATGAATAGTAACAC
This sequence comes from Lumnitzera littorea, assembly GCA_024138015.1. Lineage (NCBI taxonomy): Eukaryota > Viridiplantae > Streptophyta > Magnoliopsida > Myrtales > Combretaceae > Lumnitzera > Lumnitzera littorea. The sequence goes on from JAMXBB010000005.1 coordinate 9,207,123, forward strand.
CTATATAAGAATTATTACGAAAAGGATCCGTCCATATGTTTGCACATATTGACACTTATATATCGAGGGAAGCAAACTTACTTGTAAGCTCCTTCTTACCTTTATGGTAGAGCTTCTGCATGGCTTAAGTTATCATTCTACGGCTAAATTATCATGAGTTAGGGTTGAATGCCTCTCGCTCGTATTAACTTTGCCATTCCGATGTACCCACGTTGAATGAGAGCTATATGTTTGTTAAGTACTGTGCTAGGTTATATTTGTACCTCTCTTTATCATACGTCATTAGCATTTGTCCTGATAAACCACTACCTCGAGCAATCTGTTACTGCATTCTATCTATTCTCACCTCCTTAGGATGCTTCGACCTTAAGTACCTGTTAAGGATACCATATCTTTCTCTTGTTTTCCATGAATAACTAGTGTTACAATAGTTGCAGAATGTTCTTGAGTTCCTCCTTTCGTCTGTATCTTTACAAAAATGAGTAGTAAAAATATTAGACTTACCAGGTTTTTAGGGCTTATCTAAGCTAGATGGTCTCGAACTGTTGGGCTTATATTGTCCTATATGTTGCTCTTCTGTTTCGAGAATAATTTCTATGTTGTCATCTTCATCTTCGAACATGCTTACGGGATAACTCATCCATAGGAGTTCAAATCTTGTGGGTTGTGTAGGGATGCTCATACGAGGAGGTTTGAATTTAATGTGACGTTTAGAGACACTCATGTGTAGAGGTTTGAAACTGGGAGGTGGTATGCCTCGGTAACTCGCGCATTGATGTTCAATGTCAAAGGTAGGAGGTAGTGTGCCGCGATTACTCGTACAATTAAGTTCTACATTGAAGCCTAGAGGTGGTGTAAGTTCTTTTTCTACGTTCTTAACCATATTGTGTACCCTTTGCTCATTCAGGTTGTACTTGTTATTTAGATACGTCTAAATGTCCTCAAATCATTGTAGCGTAAATGACGTATTGGAAATTTTAACACCCTTATCCTTAACTTTACCATTAGATGATAACTCTTGTTTTTTATTGGAGAAAGTACAACACAAAAATCTTTCCATCGATGCAAATATTTTTTTCTCTTACTTACTATAACAAAGATTTATAGGTGAAAGATAGAAATAATATATAAGAGAAAATGAAGTGGAAATTATATGATGGGTACGTGTATGTCAGTGTTATTTGCTAATGCAAATTGTTCTGTACAGTGGAGTGAAGAATTATGCACAAAAATTAGTGGTTAGTAGAAGGAAATATTTTTAACAACGTTTTACAATTGAAAAAATTTTGAAGACAGAATGGTTGGAGTTGGAGAGATTTAATTAGTTTATAATCTTGAAGCTGTTATTTATAAAGATCGAGATATGTGTGAATACATCATTTGAATTTTGAAATTTCAAATTTTAAACAGTTCAGTGTTGTAAATTTTAAATTTTGAACTACAAATCAAAATTTAAAATTTGTGGCACGTACACCGAAAGTTAAATTTGCATATGCAAATTTAACAAGGGATGGGACAAAGGACACCAGGGGGAGTGTAGGGGAATAAAGTAAAATGAAGGTGGAGGGGGTGAGCATGGTCATTTTAACCAATCAAAATTATTATTATTTTTTATTTTTTAATATTCGTCGATCCTTGAATTGCTTGGGCCCCAAAAACTCGACAGTTTGGCCCGACCACCAATAGGCCAAGTCGATTCAACGCTTACTCAAGTCGGTTCCAAGCCGATTCTCGGTTCGGAATTGGCCCTTATCTAAGTATAATTACCTTTTAAAGTTTAAAATTACTATTTCTAGGTTTCAATTATTAGTTTTAGGTTTTGGGTCTATATTGACCTTGATCTGATTCCTTTTAATGTTAATATAATATTGTTTTTATGATTTTAGCAATATAATTTTTTTATTTTCCTTCGATCAATTATATATATCATATTATTTTATGAATTCTAAAGGGTAGATACAATAGAACATAGATCCTATACTCAGTGTAATTTAGAATACAAAGTCTAGGATAGTACATGATATGAAGACCTTGTACTCATACTCATACTCGTACTCGACTTTACTGGAATAGGTTCTAAGAAATTACTACCCATAACTTATCTAATTGAATAAGATATGGGTGAGTATCCTATATAATAGAGTTACTCGTTGTTAAGCTTGAATTTTTACCCTCCAGGTTCATTTTAGAAATTAAGTTTTTTTTAAACCGATCAATATTAAACTCTATACGTTTAATATCAATCATCAACTAAGGTTTAAAGAAAACCATTTTTTTTCAATTTGAAATAGTATTGGAGTCACTACTTGACTGGAGTTGAGAAAAAGAGTTAAGTTATAGCTAATTGGGTAGATTAATTATAACTTAGTTATTAGTTTATCGATAAAAAAATCAATTTATAAAACGGTTTTTTTAAAAACTAGAGATCTAGATTTAGGGGCTAATTTATTAAACTGTAAACGGGTATCACTTTTTAACTTCTAAAATTTAACTTCCCTTTCAAATATACCCTTTTTAATTTCTAAAATAGCTAATTATAATACATGTGACTAAATTAATTAATTTACATGAATATCCACAAAAATGGAAAAAAAAAAATAAAACTTTCAAATTTTAAGTCACCCCCTACTTGTGTACGGGTGCCTACGTATCCACTATTCGGGATCAAACTTTTATAGTTCATATACTAAAAACATAGCAGGTTGATTAAATTTTAATGTTTAAAAAACAGCCGAGTTTATGTTTTTAGCCATTTTGACTTGATGAAAATTTTCTAAGGATCCTAAATTGGATTTTATTTTTAGAAATTCTAAATAATCCTAATTTGGAAAATAATTGATTTATTTTTTTATTTTATCTTTGAAAAATCGATTTTCTAAGTGTTAAAACAATTTTATTATTTTTCTATTATTCCTTTATTTTTTATTTTTTATTAAAAACATGAAAATAAAAATAAACTGAATACTTGTTCTCTTTTTTTTTTTCTTTTTTTTTTTGGTTTTTCTCTTTTTTTTTTTTAAATTACAATTACATATTGAAGTAAATAATAAATAATTATGTTAATAATATAAAAATAATGACCAAAAACTAAAAACAAAACAAGGTTAGACCAAGCTTTGGGCACGAGTCAGACTGGGGTGTGCAGGTCGCGGGTTAGATTTTAGAGCACAAGTTGGATGCGGGTTGTGGATGGATTTGGGTTAGATGACAGTCGCGACTGGATCTATGCTTTGGAGGCTGTTTCGACGGCTAAAATCAACGGGAAAAGCCACTTTTGTGGCTATTCCATTAGGGATTAGGGGTTTTTTTGATGCCATTGTGTTTGGTGGTCATCTAGTGGTTATTGGTGGTAATCATGGTGACGAGTCGTGCGAAGATTAGCCATATGCGAGGGAGTGGATGAGGATTGGCTGTAGGTGTATGGATTTGTTTTGTGTGTGTGTGTGTGTTGTGGTGGTTCAGTCTTTAGTGGAGGGTAATGGGTTGTATGGCAATGTGTGTCTATAGGTTTGGTCTTTGGTGGAGAGTAATAGGCCATACGGTAATATGTGTGTGTGGGTTCGATTGATAGAGACAATGTAGAGAGAGAGAGAGGCTTGTGAGAGAGAGAGAAAGTGGTTCTTGGCTTAATGATTGTTTGTGAGCGTATGTGTGAGAGTAGGTTTGGGTTTTGCTGGGTTGATAATAAGAAACGAGAGTGAGGGTGTGTATGTTGGGGGGGATGGGTCGGGTGGTTGGGGTGGGGTTTGGTCTTTGGGTGCAAGAGAGAGATGGAGAGAGTGGATCAAAAGTAAGAGAGAGAGAGAGAGAGCCAGAGCAAATCAAAAGGGAAAGAGACAGTGGAGAGAGAGAGAGGTGATCACAAAGTGGAGAGAGATTTGGTTTGAGAGAGAGAAAATTATGTTCGTGGCCTGTATATGTGTACACTGTACGGTGGTGTGTTGGCCGAAAGTGAGGGTAAGTTGGCGTCGGGCATTTAGTTGATGAGGTTGGGGTAAATGGTGTTGAAAAGAGGGTAGTGGTGACAGAGGGAAAGAGTCGGCTGAGAGAGTTAGAGGGTATAATAAAGAGATAGAGAGAGGATCGGTCAAAGAGAGAGAGAGAGTAGAGATATAGAAACTTCTATTCGTAGCTTGTGTGTGTATGCGCTATACGATGGGGTGTCGACTAAGAGTAAAGGTGAGTTGGCATTAGGTGTTTGGTTGATGCGGTTGAGGTTATCGGTGTCGAAAAGAGGGTGATGGTGAGAGAGGGAAAGAGTCAGTTGAGAGAGTTGGAAGGTGCAATAGAGAGAGAGAGAGAGAGAGAGAGAGAGAGAATGTAGTGGAGAGAGAGAGAGACAATAGAGAGAGTGTGTATATAGGTCCCTTTGTGTGCGTTTGAGTGTTTTTTTATGGAAACCCCTAACCCCCTACCCCTCCTCTTTTGTTTTTGTTTGTTTCCCCTCTTTTATTATTATTGCTTAATTGTTTTTAAAATGAGAAAGTGATGAAAAAAAAAAAAAGGAAAGGGGAGAAGGGAAAAAGAAAAAAAGAAAGAAAATTTGTTGTTCGGACCAATTACAAAATGCTACGTGTTAATTTTAGACACGTAGCTCAATGATGGCCTGACATGTGGCCACACGCAAAACTAAAAAAAAAGATAGAAAAAACATCCTTAATGCATCCAATGAGTGTTAAACCTCTAACTTCTAGCTAAATCTAATGCCTTAGTCCAATTACTTTACTGTTAGGTCGTTAACCTGTGTCTTATTTATATGTACAATTAAAATTATATTCTATTTAAACAACCTAAAAATTTATTATTTTTTAAATTCCATATTTTTTTCTATTTTCTGTGACTTTTCAAAAATTCTTATATGTTTTCCTAAATTTTTTCATTTTTGGTATTTTTTTCTAAATTTTTTATTTTTTGTGCCTTTTCCTATTTTCCTATTTTTTGTATTTTTCTAAAATTCTTTTTTTTTTTCTAAATTTCTTCATTTTTGGGGTGTTTTCTTTAATTTTCTATTTTTTGAATATTTTCTAATTTAGGATCCTATAACCTAATTTGAAAAATAAAAATAAGGCAAAAATGAGGTATCTATACTTGCTTACTCTCAATAAATATCCATTTTTATTTTCATTTTACATGTGCTTAGTCTCCTTACTTCTGCAATTTTATCTTAAACTCTTAGATATAGGAAAAGAAAAAAGATGCTATTAAAACCCTAAATAACCATTTTACTCATTACTTGGTAAAATTATAAAAAAGTGAAAGGCAGAAATAACATCAAGTATCATAAAATATTTTAGAAACAAAAAATAAAATAAAGAAAAAGTGAAAATTCTCTCTTCTATTTCCAATTCTTGCATTTTTTAATCCTACCTTTATTTATTTATTTTTTCCATTTATCCAAAGACTCAATTGAGGGTATGAAGACGTGAATCCAATTTCAACTCCTTTAGTTTATTTTATTTTAATATAAATGGAATGAATCAACCGAAAGAGGAAACATAATGTGGTGATGCACACAGAGTAGATATAAGGTAATAAATTTGCAATTTAAACTTTAATTTTTTATCCTAGTTAAAGAAAACCATTTCCCATAATATTTAGCTGCATCTAAATTTTTGTGAATGGAAGCGAGTTTTTGAAATACGTGATTATGCAATAAACACTATGATGTATTCACATTTTTTAACATCGGACATGTTTTAACGAAAAATACTTCAAAAATATACCATTTTATATACCACCAATTCCTTCCGAAATTTCTTCTAGTACAATGTATTATTGAGAAGTACCTTTTTCTAAATATTACATGAATAAATATAACGATCTATTTTCAAGGTAAAAAAAAGGAAAAAAAAAAAAAGATTCGGCCAGGAAAAAAAAGATAAAGAAAACCACGAAGATCAAAATAAGAAAATAAGAATAAAGCTTCTCAATTTCATAACATAATGTTAATATACAAATTAAATTTATTGTAACGATGTAGCTGAGCGATTTTATTACTCTAAATTGAATTTCGAAATTTACGAAATGTATCATAACAAAATTAATTCGAAAAAAAAAAAAAAACAGCAGAAATGTCGGCCATTGAAGTGAATGATTAATTTTGTGAATATTCAAGGCGTCATTTGAAAGGTCAATAATCAAGGAAGACGAAGTACTTCGTCATGAAGGAAGCTCGAAGCTTATCATGTAAAGGATAGCCTATGAGCTGTTCTGGTAGATCTAACTTTATTATGATTCCAATCTCTCCATGCATATATTTACATAGAGTACTACATATAAAGTTATTTTTTCGATTCTGCACTACCTTAAAGTTTCATTTTAGTTTACTACTTATTAGACTAACACATGCAGGCAATTTAGCAGGAAAGTGGTGCGGAAATAACTGCAAAATTTTGGTATTTTTAATTCTTCGCACGTGCGCACTTCACGTGAAGTTCTGGACATATTGTAGCTCCTTCAGATGTCTTTTGCCTGGAACATAGCATGTCTCCTTGTATTCCTATGTCGATTAATGATTTATATATAACACTATAGTAATAATTAGTATTGTATAATATAAAGTACATGTAAAGTAAGTAAGCAAAAGTGAAAATTGAGTTGACTGTTTTGACTCAATTTAATAATTGTAACCCTAATGGTGAGATTGCTCTAGGATTCCCTTAAGGTTTAAGGTGTTACCATAATCACTTGAAAGAAACTTTCTTTCTAAAAGCCTGCACAGCTAGCACTTACATTTACAACTAAAATAAATTATGGGCCTATTCTTATACAAAAGGATATTAACCATCGTTTGATTTTAAAATGGTTTCTCTTAGGGGAATTTGTAATCTATCTAGCCAATATTTTGAATATTCATAGAATAATTAAAAAACATTGAAATAAGGAATCTTTTTAACATTTTCTAACGTCTCAATTTGAAGATCCTATCTGAGGTGTCCTTGGATTGGAGGATTATATTAATTATTGTGGTATTCACAATTCTCAAAGCATTAGAAAATATTTCTATACTTATTCATTTGAAAGTTAGTTTTAATATATATTTGGTACTATAAAGAGCTATTTCAATAATTTGGTTTTAAATCAACTCAATACTATGGATTGGTTTATTAAATTAGTGATGGTAACTAGGAAATTAAAGCTAATCAACAATATCTTATGAAGATATGGTTTGGTATGCTCGGAGTAGGGATTGTTGGTCGGTTTGTTCACTCATAGCATTACTCAATTTTCTCATGTACGAAAAATAGGCTCAAAAAAAGGTCTTTTGAGTCCATTGAACATCTTATAAGTTGAGTGAAAGCTTAATAATCCTTAAGCACTTTTTTTATATGTAAAATGGGCTAAGCCTTGTAAAGGTTAAAAGGAGTTGGACCTAGCCAATTCCATTATTTAAGCCCAAAGCTCATGGATTATATAAGAAAAGGAGGCCTCAATTTAGACCTTTGATCACGAGAAATTGATTAGATGGCTCACTTCAATGGCTTATTTGGTTTTCTTACCTCAAATTCATCCAATAGTCAAGATCAATGGCTAAATACTATAAGAAGGAACCTCATCCATCTCGTTTGCAACATTTGAAACATCAGCATGTTTCGCATAAATGTTGTTACTCTATCGAAATGGCTCCATAAAAGGTTAAACATTAGAATTCATGAAGAACGATAATAATGCAACATAAATTGTACATTCAATATGTTGTACTAGGCACATTATGAGAATCTTAGCTTAACCATTTCTCCTCTCATGCCTTTCTTTGGGATCATCTATCCATATGTTAATATATCAAGGTTGCACATGATCTACCAACTACATTAACTATCCAATATAGATATTTTATAGATGAATCATTTTTATAGGGGAAAAATTTAGGTAGATTTTGGTCTATAGTATATTACATATTAAAAAGAATGGTACAGCACAAATTTCTTGTATTACGTTTGATGCGTTAAGCACAATACAAGATTTCTTTAAATATTATATATTGTTTATTTTGTATAAACACTACACTAGAATAACATTTTTGGTTATTGCTTCTATTATGATATATAGCTATATTTCCCCACTTCATCGCTAACTTACCATTGTTGTTACTATCACTATTACCATTGCTCCACTATTATTACTATATTATCACCATTTTTAACTCCTTAGTAGCTAGTAGTACTATTGTAATGATAATGCCATGCATTAGTTTGTCAGATGTAGCAATGGTGATGAAAAGGTGATGGCTTTTTAATAATGTCAATGGTGATGTGCATGTTGTGCGATGGTAGTGTTGGTAATGTTACCACATAACAACTGAGATAGTGGTGATGGTGGTAAAGTCATGACGATAGTAATAGTCATGTAGTAGCGGTAGTATATGTGGG
>JAMXBB010000005.1:9215570-9411771 GCA_024138015.1 Lumnitzera littorea
GGGGCGGGGTAAGGCGATTTAAAGTAATAATAATGATGGCAAATGTGGTATGATAGTCATGGTGTGAGCGATGGTAGTAATAATATAGCAGTGGTGATGGTCATTTAGTATTATTGTTATATTCAATATAGTGTTGATAATAGCAATGGTGGGAGTGGTATTGGGGATAGTAAGTGTAGTAATAGTGGTGAGGTCAAGATGGAAATGACATTAGTTTTGAGTTTTGGTTAAATAGCTTATTTTATTCTATCTTAATACTTTCGTGCAACTAAGTACAAGGGAAAAAAAAATCTTGAGATTTGTGAAATATTATAAGAGAGCTTCATCTAATATCTAATTTATATTAGCCAAACATGGTATAATGGTAGGTGTTGTCTTGTCCACTACTTCAATAATTCTTATTTTAAGACTCTTAGTTGCATTTAGGGATCCCATAGTAGGCAATGCCATTAATGATGCATTAAGTGTATTTACTTATTTATGGATAATATCAATTACCTGCATTATTGTTTTGTAATGTAGAAATATTGTAAATTTTTTGTTAAAAAAAAATCCTTCTATTTTATAAGTTTTATTTTTTTTGGCCCAAATTCTATTTTTTAACTTATGTTATAAATAGTATTGTTAAATTCAGATTGGGTGATTGTCTAAGACATATGAAGGAGTAAAATTAAAAGAAAAAACGGGTTCAATAAGAAGTTAAACCAAAATTGAATCGTAGGGATCAAATTAAGTTTAATAACATTGGTTTTAATATTTTCATGGTTGTTAATACTATTGGCAAATTAAGATGAAATAGAGTTGAAATGCAAACATAATAAAATGGGTAAGCTTAATAATAATTTGAACTAATTATTTAGATCTATGATAGGATCAAATAATCATGCTTATATTTTGGGATGATTTAGTGTTGAAATGATAAGCTTAAAATACAATTTATTAAGATTGGTTTGTCTATTTTTACCCTTTTTTTTTCAACAAGCTCTATTCTCATTAGGTTCCTTTAAAGGCTATTAAGCTTGGACAAATCTCTTATAGAAGCTCATTAATAATCTCAAAAAGCTATATTAATCTCCTTTGGCAATCATTGGGATGATCCGATGGTAATTATTAATTATCAAACCTTATCAATACCACTTAGTCTTTCACTTAAGGGACTTCAGTCCTTTACTATCAAGTTTCAGGTCTTAAGGATTAAGCTTTCCATTAGAAGATTGAAGCTTTATAAATTAAGTCACTACTACTTCAAGGACCAAGAATTATAAAGTCGAAACACTTAAGTTCTTTTAGCTATCACATTAGAAAGTGAGCCTACTATAAACAACCATTTGTCCTCTTTTATCCTATTTGAAGTGCCATTCCAATTTACATTACTCATTTCTCATCATGTGAAGTGTGTAGCCCACGTTATGTGCATGATACTCACACAATGATTCTTTGCATTATAGAGGTTTCTCATAGGTGCTATGGGGGATAGTTTGTAAAGCTTTGATTTCATTTTATACCAGTTTGAAGTTGGTTGCCTAACATGTATGTATATATATATTTAATATTTTATTTTTCCTCCTCTTTCAAGAAAAAATATTAAGAAAGGATCTACATTTGCATTATTTATGAATTAAAGAATATGAATTCATTGAGTATACATCCTATCAATTATTAAGGCCTTCGTCTCTCTATTATAACTCATATCCAGCATGACAACCATTGATGTTAAATATGCAGATTTTAATTCTCTCTATTTACCATTTTTTCAATTTCTCTCAATTTACAAATAAATAATTGAGATTGTTAAGATTTTTTAAATATCACATGATGTCATCATATTTTTTATAATTTTAATCATTGATTATATTTGGCAATATTTCAAGCTAAATATGCTTATGTGGACATGTAGCAAGCATTAACTCATTACGCTACGTATAGAGTTTTAGAACGGGTTCTAAGATATCCTATAGGATAATGGAACGGGTTTGAGTATTACAAAACTCGTCCCTAACTTGCCTTAGTGGCATTTGTAATTATAAACTCATGCCTTTCCTTTGTGTTTTTACTTATTATTTACTTTTAAGTTCTTTTTCAAATGATTCGAAATAAACATGGGGAAACAAAATTAAAAAAGAAAAAAAAGCGTAAAGCTAGTAACCGGTGATAATTATATTATATAGGCCTATGACATAAATATTCTATCATATAAAATCTAGTATTGATTTGGCCATAAAATGGATCTAATCTAGTGTCGATTCAATCTTTGTTGCAAACTTAGTTTATTCTTTTAACTCTTGGTGCTCTTATATGTCTCTAATTTTCAGTGTAGACCTGGTTTATTTACCTAATTCTTAATACTTTTATGTGTTTAAATCAATCATTTCTATTGAATATGATAACATTGATAAAATTCATTGAGCAAGCGAAAATGAAACATATATTGACCGTTGACTCAACCGAAGCAAGTACTTTTCGCTATCAGTATGATTCAATTATATAAACAGTTAGAAGGGATCTTATCAGAAGATAAAATATACAGCATACTGCTCCACCAACTCATGTTTTAGTCTTTATCTCCAGACTCCATAGTCCAGACGGTACCAAGTTTAACAAATTCCGCATAACCACGTTATACCCCACTATCTTTCGAAAACGGACTCATGTATTGACATTTCGAGAAAAGATTTGTAATATTTACCAAAACCACTAAAGACATGGCCTCACTTGTTGAATATGGACACTTTCAGTGACCTTATCAACATGGGCTAGTACAACAAACGCAGAAAATGGTAAAAATTTGTGGTTAATCGTTAGATGAGAAAGTGACTTGTATCTTAGTCTGAATAAGTGAATGGCAGGAGCTTAATTATTAGTGCGAAACCATTAATGCGAAAGATATTTTTATTGTTTACATGTGTTCATTATACATTGTACTAGCATTTCGAGATCTCTCTCTTTTTCTTCTTACCAACTATACTACACGTTACCATTTAAAGAAGAGTGGATTTAAACCTAGTTTACTTTACTAAAAAATCGATGTTTATACTACTATGTTATAATGATCATAATAAGAGTTAGTGTGAGGTGAATATGATAACTGATAGTCGATGATGGCAACTAACCATCACGAAGAATAGATTTGAAAAATGATAAGAATGATTTTTATTTTTTTGAAAATGGAAATCATTTTGTAGAAAATCTTTTTTGGTTTTCATTTGATATTTGTTTTAGTTGAAGTCTTACAATTATGAAATGATATAATCATAATTTTTAGAATTTTCATTTGTGGATGGTTTTAATTGGCAAGAGTTGGTATGAGGTGAATATAATAGCTGATGGTGGCGATTAACTATTACAAAAACTATCTTTAGATAGATTTGTATACCGGTTTATCTTGGTCTTGAATTATCGGTTTATAAGTTGAAAATGAAGTGAACCAGATCCGGCTCTTAAGGGGTTGGGCCCTTGAATCATTGGTTGGGTATTTTTTTGGATTTTCCTTAGTTAGTGAAAATAATTTGTAAATTGTTCGTGTATTTTTTTTTTTCCAAATAAATGTAAAATTTTACGTCATTGCTAGTAAATGGAAAATTTTATTTTCGATTTAATTTTTATTTTCAATCCCAAAATATTTTATTTGGATCATGTGATGTGTTATAGTATATTATAATATATATATATATATATATATATATGAAGTATGTATGCATTACAACATTAACATATAGTATATTATATATTATATATAGTACATATATAGTATGTTTGCATTACATATATAGTGTATCTATAATAATATATTCTATATATATATATATATATATTTAATTTTCAAGGTTGGCTTGGCTCTGAACCGTCGAGCCAAACTGCCAGCTCAATGATGATTCGGCCCGATGATTTAATGACTCTTCAACTTGTTGGTTTGATAAGGTTGAACTCCTTAGGCCTTTAGGGTTTTATGGTTCATCAATCGGTTCAAGCCCTTCTAAGGCAAGCCTAAGCTAGTTTAACGATTTGATTGGTTGGTTTTGAATCGGTTTAAAGTTTGGAACCGATTCATATACAAATTTATTTCTAAAAATAATGAGTGTTTTTCTTCTTAAAAAAAAAAAGAAAATAAAAGGAAATCATTTTCCCATCTACCAGGTGGATTTTCCATTATTATCCTTTTCCTAAACTCAAGATTAAAAATTTTCATTTCATCCGCCCTATAATCGAATGTTTTCCAAGTTATAGGTGCATATGGCATAATGGGAAATTATAACCTATCAAATGGATAACTAGCAAGTTACCCTGCTGAGAATAGTTTCATATAAACAGTAACTACCATTAACCTAAGCTATATTGAAATGACAGGAGCTCATAAAGATGATTAGGGTTGGTAGGCATCTAAGAAACGAATGGAAGAGGATTCTCAAATAGATTCGTTGTCATGTTTGGAGAAAAAAGATGCTGCATTGGTTTCAGTGAATGTGGATGTCCGCCCACATTTCTAAACAGTCCCCTTGTCTTCGTAAGAGGACATAATGTGAGACAAAATAATATTCTTCAAGACCTTATCTATTACCTTTACCAATGAGGAGGTATCATAAAATTTACAATACAGTAGTGATCGTGCAATATAAACCACAACGTGAAACACGTAACCATGATTGGTGTTAGGTTAAGTACCATTAAATATTAAAGATGGAATGGAACATATATGATCGAGTAGGTTATCTATATGATGAAATCACTTACTTACGTCTATTAAATATAACTCATTTTCTTAAGAAAATCTTAACAGTAGATTCATTAAATTCCTTAAATAGTGAAAAATTAATGGGGTTTAAAAGCATGTTTTTGAAAATATAGGGGGTTTAAGTTTTTGTTTTCAGAGTTAAAGATTGTAGTGCATAATTTGAAGAAACATGGGCGGTCGAATGCAATGCATTCTGAACTAGATAATCATTCTGACATGCTTGAGAAGTGCACATTATTACATATGTCAACGGGTTACTTTCCATGTGAAATATTAGAAATTCTTGGGCAACTAAGTTTCTGTGGCGCCTAAAAGATAAACAAATGTTTATTCATAAACAACCAATTTTAACGACTTATGAAAAGAATAATATATTAAACTGCTCCATTGCTTTCACATTCATGATCCCACCAACCCACTGAAAAGTATATATATATATATATATATATATATATATATATATTTATGTATATGTATGTATTTTCCACATGTACCACCATTTTGATTTTTGCATCACCATTTAAGGGATAGTTTTTCTCTTTTCACATTTTGCCTATAGAAAATATGCCCCAAAATCCCTGTTAAATAAAACGCTTCGATACTTACTGATTATTTAATTTTGTTACTCACTAGTTATCTAATGTCAAATATATAGAAAAAATAACTGGGTTTCCAGCCAAAGTGTGAATCACACCACAGCTACAGCTACCATTGGACAAATATGGCACATAATAATTGACCACTTGAAACACATAAGCCAAGAGATAAGAAAGGGAATTGAACTTTTAGAATTTTGATAAGCATGTTGGGTGGACTTGTGTGGAGGAAAACATTTTACAAATTTTAACGGAAAAAAATTATATTGATCAATGGAAGGTTTTTTTTTTCAATCTATAAGATATAGTTAAGTATAAATGTAAAAAATGATTTTTATGAAAGAATGAAAATCATAAAACTGGTGATGATTATAAGCCAAGCCACTTTCCATCATCTCTTGCCAGAAATCGCCATAAATTAATTTGATTATTTATAATCATACCAATAATATCCATTTATAAGTCAATCTAAATAACGCCAAACATCACAAAAAGGGGAAAAAAAATAACGAAAAATGTTTTCCTAAAGCAAATGTACCCAATCCAATTATATTGCATCCATCCAACGTAGAAGGAAGATTTTGTGCAGAGAAGCAGAACGTATTAATAACGTTGCTTGCTAAGTTTGCTATGAGTTTAAGCTCATGTGAAGGAAAGACTTCTATTATATTCTCTTGCTCAAATCGAGTAGCATAAAAGGTAAAAGAGAAAGTGGCTAAACGTGGTCAATAACTCATGTTATCAAATTGGAGTTAATCTCATTCAATTTGATACTTTTATAAAATTAGATAGAGTTATCACTTTACCTTTATTGATAGTTACTTAATTAACTCTATTAACTCTGTTAGTCCAACTTAATTCTTATAAAACCTAATTGACTTTCTTGGTTTAGAACATATAATCTCTTTTGTTCCCTAAGAGTATGCATCAATTTATTCAAAAATTTTAGGTAGAAGAAAGATAAAAATAAATATTAAAAGTTCATGACTTTCCAATTTCAAGGATATAGGTGATTTTATTTACTTTATAAATAATATGAATTATATTATAATACTTTTTATTGATTCGGGTTTGATCTCGACTCAATTTTAATTTTATCCTCTTAATCCTTAATCCCTTTTCATTTTCAATTTTTTTTTTTTATTTAAGATCATTGTGAAGAATCATCGATAGCAGTCCTTTTTTCTTAAAAAAAAAAAACTTTTCTTATAGCTGACACCTCTATGTAGCTTCCTCACTTATTGACTGCACAATTCCTTCTCAAGAGTATTCTTTTGACATATGAACACATCTACTCGGTTCCATTGTATATGATCACACACTCTTTTACTTTTCTACTCAAAACAAAGTAACTATTTCAACTGAGGAAAAACGTGTTGGAAGTATAGGGATAGCAATTTTATCCGCATCTGCAATAGTATGTATATATGTATGTATGTATATATATATATGCATATATAGATATATATATTGTCATCATGTGAGAAGAATTTTTCGAGTGTTTTATATTTTTAGTTTTTGATTTATGCGTATTAATATGTGATTGGAAAGAATATAAATAAAATACTATTTAAAGGTAAAAATACTTGTTATTTACGATAGCGCTAATTCATTGAATATCGACACTAGAATATTAACAAGCTGTAATGAATTTCACGTGAGAATCCCACCTTTGTGTGGCATTTCTCCATAATCATTGCAATCGGTCATCATATAGCTCATTCAAAAGGACTTATAGAAATTTCTAGTAGTATGTTGACTAGTTAAAAGCTTGAATAGAGAGTCAACTCCTAATAATGAATTGCTTGAATTTTGACTTGCGATAGCCCCGTTCATCGCATCAGTTTCAAACTTAAATTTAGAAGTAAAGTGGCCTCAGAGTAAGTATATATCAACTAACTTTATTGAAATTTTCTCTTATATATTGCTGCAAGCCATACATAGGATTAATATATCCATGACTCAGAGAAACAGCAATTAAGCAGCAAGCAACCTATATTTCAGAATGACAAGAGAGCCACCAGGTAACAGACGAGACGACTCAAGCTAACCCGCAGTTAATCAAGATTATCCAGGTCTAGACCTAAGTGCAGTACAGATGGAAGGGTCACTACCATGTTATGCCTCTGGCAAGCTCAGGACAACTATAAACTTAGCAGCACTAATGGTTCATACTTCATAGATGCTTGCACAGGATCTTGGCTCATTACTGTATATTAGATGAAACTACAGCTTCAAAAACTAGAAAATGGGGCCAATAGCGAAATTGATGCTAACAACCTGAAAAGTTCCCTGAAATTAAGGTGAGATTTGGCGGTGCCACTTCAGAGCAGTAAAAAAAAGGTACCATAAATACATCTTAAAGGTTAAACGAGAGCAATAAAATCACTATCAAATCAAAATGCATTGCTCATTGGGATCACAATCTTATGGCACTTCAACTTTGTAGAAATGTCACCTTCAGCACGTCCTACCGTTGACGGTGCACCTGGTATTTGGTGGGGGTGTTGGGGAGTGGTTTAGTTTCTTTCTAAACCAATGCAAATCATAAAATGTGGTTCGGTCTTTTAAACAAACCACATTATCCATTGATGAATTTTTCTGAACCATGAAACTTACAATTTGGTTATTTGGTTTGATTTGATTTAAGGATTTTTTAAGAAAAACTATATGTATAATTTGAAATCTCATACGTAAGTACTAAATTTGTTTATTAATGATATCTATTGTTGTCATCTAAAGGGTCAATAATGCCAATATTTATGTGTTTTAAGGAATTTCATCACGAGTTTTACGACTAATTCTATACATAAAACTAGTTTCTTATATAAACCTTAAGTATGATAACCTATGACCATAAAATTTAATTAAATATATATATATATTTTAATAAGCGTAGACCAAAATTACTTGTTAATATTACATTATAAAGAATTTTTATAATCACTAATAAAATATTAATTTGTTTATCAAAAAAGGTTTTGCTTCGATGTGACAGTTTTCCAAATAAATTAGAAAAAAGAAATATATATTTTTGGTCCATTCCCCACCACTCTAACTACTCATAACTTTTGTGTTAAAAGAAAGACATGAGGATTAGCTATGTGAGAAGTATACGTGGAAATTGGCTGTCATGGCCTCTTAAAACCTCAGGCTCACCTCAAAAGCTAATATATATAGATACATACATATATAAGCACCATAGGGAACCTTTAAGAGATGATGTCGACTCTAAAATCCAAAGAACATAAATGGAATCATACACATATATGCACATTCAATGTGCCTAGTGGCCCGAGTCCTTACATCTGTACAAAGGGTGGCACATAATGTGATAAACTGCAACGTAACTAACCAAACCAGAGCTTAACTATTCATATCTAAGGATTAATGTCAACCAGGCCTCTCAAAGTCCACCCATCCACATTCACTACCCCAAAGCAAATGGGCTAGGCCCCATTTACGTGTAATGTACAAGTGGGGATAGACATGAGCATATACCTGCATTACATGCCCATTGTGCTACATGCATGTACGTATGCATGTTAATTCCTTATGATCCAATGGTCATATATAAAGAAACCGTAACGAAACCTCAAGCTTAGAAGATCTACGCCCCAGGTATAAGTCCAACATGCACTTCCGGAACATGTAACCACGTTGTTGTAATAGCTTTCAATGAAATAAAGAAGAATGAAAAAAAGGAAAAACTGAATCATCAAAAACTATTCACAGCTTTCTCACTCATAAACATACTTCATACCCTCTCCCTCTCTTTTGTTTTTGTTATAAGATTTATGTTAGAAGATTGGTAAGAGCATGTTCAATTGCATGTTCTTGGCACGGCTCTTAATGTCAAATTATTTTAGGGATGTCGTGCGATTAAGCAGATCATTATAGCATATCTATCCATTTGATTCAATAAAATATTTATAGAGATAAACTTTATAAAGTTTTGAGATGGATTTTAAGAAGTGTTTCAAAATTTTATAGGATTTTAGTTTGTGTTTTGAGATTAAAAAAAAAAAATCAACGAAAAATCATAACCCCATAATAAATAAAATAATATAATATAATATAATATATGCATATTTAATATTAATATATTATATGCTGTAAAATAATAAAATAATGAAAAATAACAAAAGTAAATGTTTTCTGGAAATGCTCCTGAAGGATTCAACGGTTTGGTTTCTTTATAGTTTGCGAATAGTGAACCTTAGCTCAAATTTATTCAATGGTGTGGTTCCATCAACCTATGAATTCATTCAATCAAGAGTGGTTCTTTCAATGTCAAGAAACGATATTGAGGTAGTATACCAAAAGAGCTTGGTAAATGTACAAGCCTTGAAGTGCTTAAGCTAACTGTGAATTATTTGATGGGCGGTAATTTCTCTAACTATCAAAATCTCAGAGTAAATGTTACATGTCTACTCATGGAATTAACATGGTTAATCATGCTTACGAGAAGCATACCTTGAATTAGATCAGACAAGCTGAGGAGTAAAATGAAATAAAATATGAAAGAATTAACAGGTTTAATTGGGTTATTAACAAGTTTGAAGAAACCCTATGATCTTGCCCTGTTTTTATGAATCGGTCTAGGTCTTTATCCTATTAGTAATTTACATTTTTAAATAGAATTTTGGAAAATCTTATAAGATAATGGTTGGGTTCACCTTACCTTACTAGTCTTTTAGTATTGTAGAAAGGTCCTTGGACAATAAAAGGGTTCTTCATGAGGATACCAAAAGGCCTTTATTTTTTTTATTTTTTTTATTTTTTTACCTTTTCTTAAAAAAAAAAAAAAAAAGTGAGAATCATGATAATGGTAAAAATTGCACTGATTTCAAACGCCGTATTTTGTAGCTGAAAGTTGTAGAACAGGACCCATAAAAATAAAAAAAAAAAAATTCCTAATGAACTTTCACGAGGAACATTACGATAAAGTAGAGAAGTTATTAACACATGGATTAAATAAAAACTGACTAGCTAGGACAAGTACTAAATAGCAAAAGTCAAAACTTGAGATACTAAATTACCTAGCGGACACTTCCCTTTCCTTTATCCCATGTGTATTTTACTGAGCACTTTTAGAGCAAATTGTTAAGATTTTAAAAATTATACTTTTTGTTCATTATGGATTATAGAATATGTAATCAAACTTTAAAAGTATGATAATTATCTATACCTTTAAGTGATAGCTGGATTGTTTTTTAATGGAAAATTTATCTTATGTAGCTATATATTTAAGATTTTTTCACTATAGTTAACTTTTCATTATATAATTTATTATTAGAATTTTTACAGCATCTTATACATCAATGTATCCAATATTATATATATTCTTTGGTTATATAAAATCTAAATTATGACTTTTCGAAAATTGAGGATATCGATATCTTCAAAAATTTTAAATTTGGGATTCCTAAAAATCAAACACTGGATTACAAAATTCAGAAATATATACATATTAAATTTTAAACTATCTATTAGTATTATATGTGTATTTAGGCTCCAGGCCTCCACACACTAGCTCGGCCCACTAAACATTGGCCTTGCTTGCAGTATGAAGGAGAACTCCCAAGAAAAAATTCTTTGACACCTGGCACACTTGGCTCCTAGCACAAGCATTCCAGAACATATTGAAGGCAAGAAGAACTCCCCCACTCGTTTCGATCCTCGGAGCCATGTCCCCATATATAGCCTCCTAGAAGCAATTATTGTAAGGGATTTTGGTCCTGATTTTGACTAACGATTCTAAAACCTTAAACCTTTTCCCTGTGATATTGTTGGCTTGGAGATTCTCTTTACACTCTTAACCTTGTCATATACTGACTTAAGCATATGATGAGTGCATGTGCTGGAGCAACCTCAAGCACTCTATGAGTTCATCTATGTTCTTTTGCAGGCTAAAGCTCACGGACTTACAAACCCAACAGAATTTCCAACATCAATGGTTGTTAGAATAATTAAATTAACTCTTTTATATTGTTACCAAGCCTTCAAAACATTTTTAAGTCACAACACATTTTTGAGTCACAACATTTTTTTTTTTTTTAAGTTCTGTTTTCAAATCAAATAGAGCTATTGTTATGATAAAACTCATACAAAGGTAAATAACAAATTTTAGAAATTTATACTGCAATACCTGTAACTAAAATATTGAACAATAAGATAACCAAATATATATCTATTGAGTTAGACCATTTTATTTTATTTTTAGTTTTTCACCACCAAAATTTCTATCTCATTTAAAGAAAAGATAAAAGAAACTCTAAATATTCCTTATAGAGAGTAAAGGATAAAATCTCCATGAAAAATATAGAAGAGCACTAGTAATCACTATTGTTATTGAAAAAGATGTAGAAAGAAAGCTTCTAGTATATTTTTAGTGAATGATGTTTATGATGAAAGTAGTTGATGAGTAAGTATTTAGTTAGTAAGATATGAGGTGCTATGATTTTCTATCTTATAAATATAAGTTCTCAAATTTAAAAAAGGACCTACTATATGATTTTTTGGAATCATTTGAAAATCTATACCTTAAAAAATCTATACAATATATGATAAAATCATAAAATAAAAAACATCCACCCTAAAAAAACCATATATGAAACTTAAAGTTTCAATTTGTAAGGAAAATGAATTGGAATACAAGGATAAAGAATAAAGTTTCAATATTTATGAGAAATTGAAGTACTTATCCTTCTTGTAACAACAGAAGAGTTAGTAATGAGGGGGAGAGAGTTAAAAACTAAAAGTAACGGAAAGATTAATAATGGTTACAAATAAGGCAAAAAGATTGAATTTTTATTATATTTATTAAATTAAATTATATGTATTAAGTATATTCTACAAGCCGGTTCGATTATACCATACGTATATTGAGAAATTTTATTGAATAATGAAAAAAGTTGGAGCCCTTTATACAAATCGCAAGAAGTAAGCACCAGCACCAGGAGCTAACAGCCGGAAACTCATAGGCAGTTGTAAGCTGGAGCTATTTAACAGTTCATAACGTGCTTTGCTGGAGCTCCAAAACTTTCGTGTGGAAGCTACATTAACATGGCCGTTGTGATGGATCATCGATGTCAACTGGCGCGAAGACATGGGTTGTCATCAATTACATGGGCCGTGGCTCATTCCTCATTTACCTGGCTTGGGAATGGAGCTTCGACGTGAACATAGATTGGGTCTGGTTCTGTCAGTGCAATGCAGCCATTTAATTTGGTCATGTGGGCTCAATTTTTATCTTCACTCGCTTTTGATGGCGACGTGTGCTCCTATAAGATGTAGACCACTGTTGTGTTCATATAAATTGATAACAATTGATTTAGGTAATAATACAAATTAAATGAAATGTTTTAGTGAAAATTAACAAGTCTTTAGATCATTATGAATGCAACCATCATCATGGAAACATAAAAATCTTAGGAAAATATTTTTAAGAAAAAACATTCTCCAAGTTTCCTAGTAAAAAAAAAAGAAAAAAGAAAAACTTCATTCGTATTGATGGCAACTTTGCGAGGCCACCAACTGTGACAGCCCAACTAATGGTCTAGTGGACCCTACATCTAAAGGATATTGGGACCCTCATTAGATATGCATTTAAAGCCCTAAAAAATTTTCTTTCTTTCCTTCTTCTTTTTTTTTTTTTTTCCCCAGAACAGCCCTCAAAAGTAAAACAAGAAGATATAATGCTAGCGCTCATTTTATTTGCTACTTTTGATTGTTGGGGCCTTTTGGTGAAATTTATAATTAGAATTTTCGAAATTGAAATGAAAATGAAAGGTGAAATTTTGATGCACTTACTTTAAACAGGTAAATTATAATATAACACAATTTCACTTACTTAACCATTTGATATGTAAAGTGGAAGCAGAGTATGTCACTATACTTATATTTTTTCCGTAGGTATAAATTTTCCAAATTAATTAGAAGTTACTTTTTATCATGGAAGAACTATTGAAATCTGCACATTGTAGAACCTATAGAATGTTGAATACCTTGTCGAACTTTTTAATATTTTTAATTACATCATGAACTTGACAGTATAACTCCAAACATTTTAACATAAAATATCGTAACAAAATTTTAATTTATCTAAAGATATGGGTTTAGTTTTTAAGAATATATAAAACCACAAAAATTCTTTAAAGTATATTTACTACGAGAACATCCTATGGTATAATACAATAAAATAAATCAAGCTTCAAACAATTTTGAGTATGTATCAAGTTAAAATATTTTTCAAATAATTTTATTTAGAATTTTTATAGTTATAGATGTTACCTTAAAATATGTAATCTTTATACCCCAAAGAACAAGTTATGAGATAGGTGCAAGCCTTAAGGTGTGGAGATGTAGTACCTATCATATAGGAGTCTAGAAAATTATAACTTAAATCTATTTTATAACCTTTAATATCTATGCAAAACCTATCTTAAGAGATAAAATAGAGCATATTCCAAATTCTGATTGGATTATCTATCCACCCCTATTTAACATGTGTTTATATTTTTTATCTTTGATATAGCATGTTCTATCATTTATTTCGAAACATTAGCTATCTACTAGTTTTAGTAACTCATTATTTTTTTTTTTTTTTGGGAGGGGGGGTTGGGGTTGAAACTAATTTAAAGTTAATAAATATAACTCGGAGGATTAAACATGCTATATAAGTGGTTAAAGAAAAGATTATGTAAGAGAAATAGTATTAACTAGGTAAAAAATATCATGCCTTAAACGTGAAAAGTTGTAACAGTCTTGTCATATAACTTAACTTAAGATAAAAGTTGTTCTCACAATTGCTATCGTTGATATAGTCTACATAAGGTGTATATGACTTAATCAACTTAAAGCATTCGTTTTATTACCTGTGAATAACCAAACTTATAGTATAGCTTTACAAAATACATGTTCTATATAACCTGTTATCTTATAACACAATATTACATAAGTATCTCATATCTAGAGTTATAATTTACAATAAGAGTTTATTAAAAGCCACATGTTTAAAGTCTAATTACAATAAGATAGGAAACTAGTGGGTATCCCAAGGAATTCCCAGTTAGTTTCATCAAAAACTCTAAAGAAAAGTCAAAAGCCCAGGTTTAATGGATTCCAAAATGTAGTAAAGGATTGATCCCACTTACTTATCTTGATGCTTACTTTGAAAAACTCGTGTCGTCAACGGTTTGATCATTAACAGACCTTATATATACAAAACTTGAATTCAATTTTTGTAATGTTTATGAAAATATTAAGGTCTTATCTAGAGTAGCTATATATATATACAAATATATATATAAAGTATATTATCTTTTTTATTATATAATAATATATAGTTTCATTATATTGATCGAGTTAAGTTATTAAGTATTAATAATATACGCAAGTATACTATTACATGTAATATATTATTCTGATTGTATTAAAACATACTTTTAATCGTTTAAATCACGTTTTGATTATGATAGAGTTATAATAGTAGGTAAATCAGTAATATTGTAGAGATATAGGTTATATTACTCACGTTTATCCAATTTTAGTAAAAATAGTATTGTTAGGCTCGTACAGACTTAACGACACGTATTATAAGTTTTAATTTCTAGATATAGCTTTTAACGAATAATTCGAGTTTTTAACATAGTTATATATATCTAATGAAATATTATCATACCATACGTAATTTATGTTATTAAACCATATTTTACCTAATTTGTCAATATAACCCATAATATAAATATTATCTAACCTTAATACTTCTATAACGTATCTCGACTATTAAAATATAATTAAATATATTAAAAAATATAATTTTTATCAAATTTAACCAGTACACAAATAGATAGTTTTTATTTACCTATTTATCATATTTTAACTTATTATTACTAGAATTAGGTATTGGTTCGTTATTTAAGTTATTTTACTACATAAATTCATAATAAATAACTCGGGTTACCAAATAATTCCCCAAAAATTTCTATAGACTCCTGAAAATATGTGGAATTTAGCTAGTACTTAGTTTCAAGTTTTCGATCTATCGCTTATATATTCATATTTACGATTTTACCCTTGAATTATCCTGAATTATCCTGAATTACCTAATTAATATCCTTTTTGCACCAAATTGATTTCAACCTATCCCAAAATTATTATTATTCACTAGAAATCAGTACATGCTCATTTCATCATTTAATTTCATAATTTCCTATTTATTTCACAATTTCAGCCTATTTTCGAGCTATTTTTATGCCAAAAAATATAATAAATATTCAAATAAAAAATCGGGCTACATAGAAATTATCTATATATCATAAGTATCTTACACAAAAATTTTGAGCTAGAAACTACATCATTTAGTGTATTTATTTCAAATTTCGGATGAATAATACATTTATTAAGCAAGCACATTAAATACTCCTAATTTTGTAAAAATAAATTTACTAAATGAAAGTACATATAAAATAACTAAGGAATTAATTTTTTTACATTTTTTATAATTAATTTAATAATTTTTAAAAAATAGAGAAAAACATGGAAAAAACTGAAAAACCTGAGTTCATTGGAGCTCCAACCACCTTTGACCGAAGAGAGGTTATCGACTAGCCTAGTTGGTGGTGTCTTTGCTAGGTGGCGATGGGGCTCCATATCAGGTCATTGAATGGTCGGGGAACTAGCTAGGCTTGGTTTTTACTTTGTTTTTTTCTTATTTTTTGTCAAATTTTCCTAATTTTTTTCCAAATTTTTCTTAGATTTTCTTGGTTGCCAAAATGTTAAATCTAAGTCCTAGGATCCTATTAATAGTATTTTAGGTCGGTTGAATTTTTTCTTAATTATTAAGTAATTTATTTTAATATTTTCCTCAAAAAAACGCATAATAAGAGGTGTCAATTTTTTATAAATTTGCTTTTGATGCAGTTGCTTGTTCTTTTTAAGCTGCTCAATATTTAATCCAATCATATTTCAAGTCATTTTTTTATTTTTTTATAATTTTTAGATAATATTTTAAGGTATTTCGGTATTTTATATTAGTATTTAATGATTTTTGTTAATATACGGGTATATATCCTATATATATCATACATGTAATGAGTAATTATATATGTGTAATCATGTTTCTAGCATATTTTTTTATTTTTAAGATACTTTTCCCTATTTAATTTTGTAATTCTATTGCTCATTATGTATAATTATATTATTTTAGGTTAATTTACGGATATATTTATTATATATACCGAATATACTCATAAAAATACATGTATACTCATATAGTATATTATATTATATTATATTATATTATTTTCTTTTATTGCCTAATTATCTTATTTCTAAGTCCTCATTGCATTCTGAGCTTAGTTTTAAAGGTTTCAAGTAATTTTGGACTATATTAAGTAATCATACTTCTAAGAGAAAAATTGGGATTTCGGGTAATTATTTTCAAAATCTTATTTCACCGAGTCATTTTAACTAACTTTCCTATCTCAGTCATAAAATTTGGGTTCAATTAGATAACTTTTCTCGAAAACTCTAAATTTAGGTACGATTACCTTAAATTTGAATTTAAGGTCTTATATAGAATAAATTTTCAGTATTTTGATTATATTCTTGATATTTTTATTATATTATGGATTTTCAAACCTATGAGAACTCTTCGATTAGAGTTATCATGTTTCTCGTAAGTTTCTAACTTAATTAGTTTACTTTCTCGGATGTCCTAAATAATCATAAACAAAAGTACTCTTAAGTTTCCAGATACTTTAATACAGTATCTCAATAAATAGTAAAGCCATAATCCTAGCTTACTTATTCAGATACTTATTATGGGAGACTCGGGTTATTAATAGTCTGATTACTAGTGGATCCTATATATACAAAACTGAAATTTAGTTTTTGTAATAATTACAAAAATATTAGAGTTTTATCTAATATGGTTATATATATATATATATATATATATAGAAAGTATATTATCATAATAATATATAGTTTTATTATACAAGTCGAGTCAAGTTATTAATTATTAATAATAACGTAATTATACATTTATGTATAATATATTATTTTGATTGTATTTAAACATACTTTTAATCGATTAAATCACTTTCTAATTATGGTAAGATTATTGTAATACGTAAATTCTAGTAATATTATAGAAATATAAGTTATATTACCTAATATTGTTTGATTTTAGTAAAAATAGTGTTGTTGGATTCATACAAACCTAACGACACTTATTACAAGTCCTATTTTTTAAAGATGACTTTTAACGTGTAGTCTGAATTTCTAATACGGTTATACATATCTAAATAAATATTATTATATTATATGTATTTTATGTCAATAAATATATTTTACATAATTTGCTAATATAACTTTATGATGTAAATATTATTTAACCTTAATACACATATAACATATCCTAGGTTATCAAAATATCATTAAATACATTAAATATATTTTTTTTATCATATCTAACCAGTACACATATAGATTGTTTTTATTTAATTATTTATCATATTTTATCTTATTATCACTAAAAATAAGTTCCGGTTCGTAATTTAAGCTAGTTTATAACATAAATTTCTCATAAATAACTCGGGCCATCAAATAATTCCTTGAAAAATTCTATAAACTTCTAAAAATATGGAGAATTCATTCATCACTTGGTTTCATGTCTGTATACTTAAAATTACAATTTTACCCTTGAATTGTGTTTAATTACCCAAATATTATCTTTTTATACAAAATTATTTCTTATGTATCCTAACATCATTATAATTCAGTAGAAGTCAGTATGGGTCACTTTCATCAATTATTTTCATAAAAATTATTTATTTCACATTTTTGTCTTAATTTCTAACTATTTATAGGCTAAAAAATACAATAAATATTAAAAATACTCAAATAAAAAATATGGCTACATAGCAATGATCTATATATCATGTGTATCCTATACAAAAATTTTAAGCTAAAAATATCATTTGATACATTTATTTTAAAAGTCAAAATTTGATTAAATAGTGACTTCTTTAAACAAATATATTAAATATTCAAAATTTTACAAAAATAAAAATATCATATGAAAGTATATATAACATAACAATTTTTCCAAAACTTTCTAAGTGAGTTTAGTATTTTTTTTAAAAAATAAACGAAGAACAAGGCAATAATTTGACCTACTTGTTCTTTAGAGCTTTAATGGCCAGCGATGGAAGGGGTGGTGTCGGATGGCCATGACGTGGGGTGGATAGCTTAGGGATGGTAGGGCTTGATAGTAGAACATCGGGAGGTTGGAGAACTATTTTTCCAAAACTTTCTAAGTGAGTTTAGTATTTTTTTAAAAAAATAAACGAAGAACAAGGCAATAATTTGACCTACTTGTTCTTTAGAGCTTTAATGGCCAGCGATGGAAGGGGTGGTGTCAGATGGCCATGACGTGGGGTGGATAGCTTAGGGATGGTAGGGCTTGATAGTAGAACATCGGGAGGTTGGAGAACTATCCTAGTATAGTTCTTACCTTATTTTTTTTTATAATTTTTTCTTATTTTTTGTTAATTTTTTTTCAATTTTTCTTTGGAGATCCCAAGCTTCCAAAATGTTCAATTGCTGGTTAGAAGTCATATTTATAAAGGTTTAGGGTCGATTGATTTTTCTTAGGGACTAAATATTTTTTTTATTAATTATCCTATAAAATGTAAGTAGAAGGTGGCTAAATCAAAAAAATTTTACTTTTGACTCAATAAAAATCAACTCCTACAATTTGCTACAATGATTTCCAACATGTCCAGCAATTTTGAAGGCTATTAGATAAGCTTTAATGGATATTTTGATTAAATATTATTATTATATATGTTATGTTAGTATTTAGTTATTTAATTAATATGTGAGTATATATCCTATGTATATATCAATTGCAACGTGTATTTATACTCATATAATTATTTTTCTAACATATCTTTTATTTTTAAGATATATTCTCTACTTATTTGTATGAATTTAACATATATTATATATAATTAAGTAATTTGGGGTTAATTTACGAGTAGAATTATTATTTATACTGAATATACTC
This sequence comes from Lumnitzera littorea, assembly GCA_024138015.1. Classification (NCBI taxonomy): domain Eukaryota; kingdom Viridiplantae; phylum Streptophyta; class Magnoliopsida; order Myrtales; family Combretaceae; genus Lumnitzera; species Lumnitzera littorea. Next base: position 9,234,976 of record JAMXBB010000005.1, read on the forward strand.
GTAAAAATATATGTATATTCATATAGTAAATTATACTATATTATTTCATTTTATAACTTAAGTAACTTATATCTAAGTTCTCATCGCACTCCGAGCTCGATTTTAAGGGTTCTAAGAAACTTTGTACATAATTATATTTCTAAGAGCAAAATTAGGATTTTGAATTGCTATTTTCAAAACCTAACTTCATTAGGTCAATTCAACTATCTCTTTTATTTTAGTCATAAAGTTTAGATTTAATAAAATAACTTTTCCCAGAAGGCTTTAAATCTAGACTTGATTGTTCTAAACATAATTTTTAGGGCTCACAAAAAACCAAACTCTAAGCATAAATATCGATCCACAATATATTTGGTAAAAATGATATTTATTTCAAAAGGCTAACACAAACACACACACATGCACAAACATGCACGTATGCACACACGTACGTACACACATACATATACATGTATGTACACACACGCATACATAGATACACAGACATACATACGGGCACACATGCATGTGTATACACATACACATACATGCATGCACGCTTGCATGTATACACACACACACACACACACAATCTTATACTAACTTGAGTGTGACCTACTAATTTTTGCTCTTGTTGAACCTCTTCCGAATTCCTAAATTATCTCCTCTAAACATACATACATTATCTCCTACTAACTTGAGTGTGACCTACTAACTTTTGCTCTTGTTGAATCTCGTCCGAATTCCTAAATTATCTCTTATAAGCATGATTGGATAGAGCAACTTTACCTTCCAAATGAAATCAATATGTAGTTGTATAATTTTAGGTCAAAGCATATCAAGTTAATACACTTCACATAACTTAAAAATCATGGAATCATTTAAATTTTCTTTTATTTTATAAGCATCTCTAGAAATGGAATTTGGTTGATGGTGAAACACGTACTTATAGGGTGAATTTCGTGCTTTAAATGATCTTAGAGGAGCAATGTAAAGAAAATATAGAAATATATGTAAGAGAGAGAGAGAGTAGTAAGGAGTAGTAATAAGTGAAATCAGCAAGTCAAGCTATTCTTGAATAAGAATAGCTTGTTCACCATATGGGCACTTATTTCATCTTTCAAAGTAAGGGAATATAACAAAATTGTGTTTCTTTGATGTTTGAATTGCATGTAAATGGTGAATCATTGTTGTGCATTCATAGAGTTTTAGGCTCGATGACATCTATTGGAGTGCCTCATTGGTTGACAAATGAAATGAACCTACTAATTTGTTGATTCTCTTATGGGTTTACCATATGTTTAAGTGATGTAGAAATCCTCATTGAGTACATGAGTTTGCTAACAAGGTTTGAAGCAGCCCAGCAGATCTCAACAAACTATATTTCAAACCTATTAAGCAAAATTTCCCTTAAATATTCTAATGTATGGGCCAAATTTTTTTGGTTCTATTATGAGCCACATAATCTTGTATAGTTGATTGAGCAAGTAATTTATGACATAGGTGAAACTAATTCAAATGATCTTAAAATTTATGACTAGACTAAAAAAATTAGTTGAAAACACATCATGGATTTGGATCTCGAAAATACAATAAAAATAATAATAATATAGCTAAATAGTGTAATTTAAGTAAATACATATTATTTATTGTAAACATATAGAATATGTTCCGTTAGTTTGCAAACTTTTAGAGATAAATTATATATGTAATCAAAATATTATATGATACAAAATAATATATACAATATATGTATACACGCCACATGTAATTATTATGTGTAATTATATACTCATAATTATCTAAAATACCTGATTAAATACTAATTAAGTTAAAATAAGCAAAGAAAAATTAAAAAAAAAATAATAAAAGCATAAGGAACAACTAGAAGAACACTAATCAAGATGTGGAAGGCTTCAAAATAGTTGCTGGTGTGTAGAATAGCAAGTTAACACCTAGAAGATGAAGTATAAAGAGTGAATTTTTCATGAGAAGAGAGAGAAAAATCATCGTTCATTACCAAAATGCTCTAGAAAAATTCAAGAACTATATCACAAGTTTATCCATGCAAAAGAGAGTCTAAATATAGTTAGATTTAGAAAGTAGAAGAAGAAAAATTTGGAAAAAAATACAAAATTCGGAGTGCAGTATTGGGTTATGAAAGGTACGTAGGCTTAGGCTGTTATTGGGGACCAACCATTACTGCTATTAAGAGTAGTAACTACCATTTGGATCGGTCGTTAGTGGTAGGAGCTTAGGTTTTCAGTGAGGATCTCACTTTAGTTTGAATTTTGTTAAATTATTAAAAATATAAATATTGCTTAGAAAATTCTATAAAAACATTATTCTTAAGTATTTTTATGTGTAGAATCCAAAAAATATAAATATATATATATATATGAGTTTTTATAAGTACGGAGGCTTAGGCTGTTATCGGGGACCAANAGATGAAGTATAAAGAGTGAATTTTTCATGAGAAGAGAGAGAAAAATCATCGTTCATTACCAAAATGCTCTAGAAAAATTCAAGAACTATATCACAAGTTTATCCATGCAAAAGAGAGTCTAAATATAGTTAGATTTAGAAAGTAGAAGAAGAAAAATTTGGAAAAAAATACAAAATTCGGAGTGCAGTATTGGGTTATGAAAGGTACGTAGGCTTAGGCTGTTATTGGGGACCAACCATTACTGCTATTAAGAGTAGTAACTACCATTTGGATCGGTCGTTAGTGGTAGGAGCTTAGGTTTTCAGTGAGGATCTCACTTTAGTTTGAATTTTGTTAAATTATTAAAAATATAAATATTGCTTAGAAAATTCTATAAAAACATTATTCTTAAGTATTTTTATGTGTAGAATCCAAAAAATATATATATATATATATATATTATTTTGTATAAATTCAGTAGCTATTATATACATCCCTAAGAAATTGGTGAAATCAGATAATTTTCGATAATGAAATAAATTGGTCTAATAACATAGTTTAAACCTTAAAATTTTTATACAAACTTTCATATACTTATATTAAGTAGCTATGAAAAGATTTTTGGTGAAACTATTTTCTATATTTTTATTAATTTTTTACCCCTAAATTGTGAATAAAATGGTAATTTTAAGTATAAATTAATATGTTTTACTTATGGACCTTACTTGTAATCCATAGTAAGCTAGTTATTGTTACAATTTGTTGTCTAATAATGTTGTTGAAGTGAATCTTAAGAGTAGAAATTACATATATCCAAAAAATTCCCTTATAAGTGGAGTTAGGTAGTTGTAGAATTGAATGGGAGAGTGATGATATGTTAAATATGAAGTTTTGAGAAGTAGTTAAGTTGGGTTTATTTCATGAAGAGTTAATGAGTTATTGTGATTAGAGTTTGGGGGTAGAAATGAATAAATCAATAAGTTGTATATAATTTGAACTTAAGTAGAGGATAACACAAAGGAAGATTAAGGCAAATATTCTACCTTAGATTCACTTAGAAACTAAATTAGAGGTAAGATTAAGAGTAAGTGGTGAAACAAGGGAAAACTTAGAGACTAAGTCAGATGGACAACTTTTAAGAAACTTAAAATTGGCTGGGCTTAAAGGATAGCTTAGAGGGTATCTTGTCAAAAGATCTAAAGTTGAGTAGACTATACGATTGGTTTACAAGATGCCTTGGAGGGTACTTGAATCAAAATACATAAGTATGAGCACTCAAAAGTTACCTCAAAAAGTAATCCATAGGATATCTTAAGCATTTATCAAACTTAGAGGATGATTTAGAGGTTAAACTTATTAACACCTTAACTTGATATGGCTCAAAGGATAACTCAGAAGCTTCCAGTTTAAGAACTTTAAGGGTAACTTAACTTAGAAGGTGTTTACTAAAAATCTTAGGGATTTACCAACCTTAGAAATTGACGTAGAGGCTAAATTTGTGGTGAACTTTAATGCCTAAGTAGTGTAGAGGATATCTCAAAAACTTCTCTACTAAATATTTCAAGGGTATCTTAACTTAGGGGATAACTTAGAAGGTAACATAAACTTATGGTACTATTCTAAACTTCCAATACCTAGGGCATAAACTAATAAACCAACAACTAACTAACCTAATTCTTATATAGATAAGTAAATCTACAATATTTCATAATTTATATGCATAATAAAGTACTAAATTGGGATAAATATCAAAGGATCATCAATAAAGACAAGTCAATAAGCGTAGCTAATGAGTGATTGAGTTCCAGGTAAGTAGGATCAGTACTTTATTGTACTCTGGAGTATTATGTAAAAGTACTTGGAGGCTTTAGAATGTGTCTTGCTTCATGTGAGTTAGTAGCTTGTCCATGTGCAAGTGTGTGTTTGAATATGGTATTGTTGATATGGAATGTTGGAATGTATGTATTAGTTGTGTTATGGTATTACTTGCTTTGGATTATTTAAAATTGCTTGTCACCCTAAAGCAATCTAACACCAACTTAACTTAATTATTAACCAAACTTGTATCACAATTCATTAAGGGAAACAATTAGGATTTTCGGGTTAAATATGGATCTTTCGATGAGGATAACAAAAATGGTCCTTTCTCGACGTTTAGTCAAATTAAGTGACAGGAAAGGAGGTCCCAATAAAGTTGAGGACTATGGTTCAAAGTGAATTCTTAGACGAAGCGTGTTTCTCTATTGCATAAGCCTCAATTTGGTTCCGATTTGCGAGTGCACGACATTAAACTCCTTAAAACCCATATTAGAATAGGTGTAATTTCTTTAATCTCATGATGATCGATCAATGTCGTATAATAGCATTTGTTTAAATATATATTGCATCTAATTAACCTTACTTGAAAACCTTAGTTGCTTAATGTTAGATAAATGCTATCATTTCCATTCCATTTACTAAGCAAGTTATTGCTCATTTTCTTATAGTTGTTTTGTAGGTTTTCTAATAGATATACTAGTATTACTTTAAGTTCTAAATGTGTAGAGAACGGGGTTGGAGAGTAAGATTCGAGTCCATTTGATTGGATTTCTATTTTGTTGATTGACTTTACTAACCCCTAGGAAAATTAATAAGGTCTTATCAGGTGACCTTCTAGTTTTTAATTATTGTTACCAATACTATGTTCTATAAACTTATGTACTTTCATAACTCCTTATTGTGTCATTTTTTTAAAGTTATTTATAAAACTTATTTTCTTCTCAAACTTTCATACCATAGAGTCTCTTTCAAAAGTTATTTTAAAAAGTTACATCATAGTTTGATACCAAATAAATATTGAATTGGATTACTCAAAGTTGTTGAGTGATAAAGGCCTATTGTAAACTATACCTATGTTAGTGGCTAAAGTGCTTAGCTCTTAGCTTAAGTTGATTTACATGATGGGGCCGTTATGACTTCTTAGTTTGAGGCATGACACTCATCACTATTTGAGGAATTGGATTAAAGTTATTACTAAGCCTTGCTCAAATTAACAAGAAGTAGATTCAGCCCTTTACAGCGTTGTAAAACTCTTCCACTTCATGTTTAGGTTTAGGAGTGTAAGTGTCACTGTCCGCCTTTGGGTAGATGTTGGGGTGTTCAGTTTGGGGCTTAATATGAAGTGAGTAGCATCAGTAGGTGATTTTTTCATAGGGTAAAGTAGTCTTTTAAGGTAGAGTTGATCTTTTGTGAGTAAGCTAGTTGGGAGCTAGTGCTATTCTCTTGATGATGGCCATGATAGGTCGAAATCAATAAAAAAGTTGGACCTTCCAATCATGTGGAGGACAGTAATAATGTCAGTTGGCATTCCTAAATATAGAGGAGCTTATAATAGTCTTAGAAAGACAACAAGGGAAAAGGTTGGCTTACCCTTCATGATATGAGTAAATATGATGAGCTAAGGGAGGGTCGAGTGCTACATGAGCACATAAGAAGAGGGTAAACCTTTTAGCCCATGGCAAGTGGTATTAGAGCGCAAAAAGTTTCAACCCAAATGAGTTACCTAACTAATACCTGATGTGCTTAATGAAGAGGATAGTTTTTATTGATAACTAGGCACATATAGGTAACCACCAAGCGGAGGACATTGTTGTCGTAGGGGACAACTGTGTCGTGAATAACATTGTAACAAGAATCTACTCAAATCTTAAGATAAATGGAAAAAGAAAAAAGAAAAAAGCAAACTTTAAAGGGTTAACCCTATGATTTGGTCACTCAATAAGAGGTGATCTCAGAGGATAAGAGGAAAAGATGAAGGTGAGAGAATGCTTGTAGAAGCCCGATGTCTTGGCAAAGATGATCTTAGCGTAGAGTAAGGCAATGGAGGAATATGGTCGATAATCTTAAGGGGAAGGATAATGATGAAGAGTTGACCCCACAATGAGGATATTGTGGATTTAGATAGGAAAGAATGTTGTAGTTCATGTTTTAGATGGAATTGGGGGTATTCAACTTGATGCTTAATATAAAGTGATGGCATCAGCAAGCAATTTATTTTTAGGGTGGAGTAGTCTTTCAAGGTAGAGTTGGTCTTTCATGAGCAAACTAGTTAGGAGTAGATGCTGCCTAATGATAGTCATGGTAAGATGAAACCAGCAAAGAAGTTAGGCCTTCCAATATTATGGAGAATGGTGATAATGCTGATTGGCACTCTTGAAGATAGAGGGGCTAGGAACAGTCTTAGGAAGACAAAAACGAAAAAGGTTAGATTGTCCTCTGTGATATAAGCAAATGCAATGAGCTAAGGAGGGTCAAATGCTACACAGACATATAAGGAAGGGTGAACCTCCTAGCCTGTGACACAAGCAAGTTGAACATATAAGATACTTGATTCAATCGGATCTAATGACAAACTCACATAGTATTTCTTAGTAGGTGCAGGAATTGGTTTTAAAAATATTTTAAAACTTATATGATCCAAGATGGGTTTTGGAAACTTTGTAAAATCTTACAAAGTACATGAACTCAATAGATAAAGAATAAAAAATAATAATGATAATACTGTACTGCTATATGGATAAAATAATGTAACTTTAAGTAACCCTAGTGGCTCTTGCTAATATTTATTCTTTATCATAGATTTCCTTGATGATTTGTAAGTTTCCTTTGAGCTTTTATTCAAATGATCTAGTTTTTAAGGATATTTATATTTTACATAAAATTATTAATTTTGAAATATATTAATTGAATTGCATGTGCTTATCCATGGATATTGTTTGGGTTTTAAGTATATTTTGAAATATTTTAAAAAGTGATATAATAATGAAAATAACAGCATGGAACGATGGGATAAGAATACTAAGATAATATAAATCTACTTGGTATATGATATAAATGATATGGTTATAATATGAATAAGCAAAATCACATTATAGATTTTCTCTATTATATGTGTTTAGCATTGGCATAAATTCCACAGAACGAAAAAGGAAAGGAAGAAAAGAGAAAAAATAAACACGAAACAACCTGCAAACTGTATGGCCTCTGTGCCACTTTTAATCTTAACAAACGCCCTCTTTAATTTCATTATTCTGATTTTGGGGCATATATATCATTAAGGTTGTTGAATAGCATCTAATAGACCACGTAGTTTGGACACATGCAAAATGAGCAGAAAGAGTATTATACATTGAACTAAACAGATATATTTAATTTCAATTTTATAGATATGTTACCTATATTTCACTATTTTCCTATTTAATAAACCAATAATTTGAACAAAATCATATTTAGTCCCTTTTCCAATAATATTTTCTCCAACAACTATCCTTTTGCGATTATTAGTTCTTTTTACAAACTTTTTATTATATATAAATAGGATAATGGATCAGAGATCTTTTGTTTCAAATTGAAACAGATTTAAGATATGAATTAAAATATATATGTTAGATGTCAAAGTTTACACAAATGCATAATAGGGGGCATCAAACAATTCTCAAATAAAATAATATGTTTGCTACCAAAGCTTTAGCAAGCGCTGGCTAAAATAATCATGTTTAGAGAAAACTATATTCTCATCCACACAAATTAAAGTCTACGAGTGTTTAGTCATACATCATCGTCCTTCCAGGTCCAGAAAAAAGGATATTGTATTTGTATCATAGGGGAAAATAATAAGGAAAAAAAAAAAAGAAAAAGAAGAAAAACAAGGTTGTCTTACTAACGAGAAAAGCAATTACCTATCAAATGATCATTTTATATATACTTTAAGCACCACAATAAGGTCTATAGTCTTAAATTAATAGCATTAATCGTTTACTAAAAGTATTATTCTTGATAGCCACAATAATATCAACCGATGCTAAAGAGTATATCTAAAATTGGACATAGGCTAGATTTGAACCATCATTCAACTTGGGACAGTCCTGAATCAATAGCAATCACTGGTTATTAAAAGTATTACTCTTGATTGCTATAATAATATCAATTGATGCTCAAAGGTATATTTAGAATTAGACATACACTAGGTTTGAACCGTGATTCAACTTAGGATTGGCTTAGCAAGGCTAAACTTAAAATAGCCCTTGCTAATTCGATTTTAGACCTAACGATGGACCTACTTAATCCATGGGTCCAATGCGATTTGATCATCTAGACCTGTAGATCTTGTAGGTCCAACCTAGGCCACTCATGGCAATTTAAAAGAAAATAAAATCAAGAAAATAAAAATGAAAATAGAGATTAAAAAATTAGTAAATAATGTGTTAATTTAAATTTACTTAAAAATCATTTCCATGTCAAAATGGAAAAATTTATTTCACTTTTACTATATTTAATGTATATTTATAAACAACATAATAAACAAATACACTTTAAGAGTATGCCTAGTTAGTCTTTAAAGAATTTCATTAAAATGAAGTTCTCATTCCCTTATAACATGGAATTGTATTATGGGGTTACCATAACTAGCTGATCACGTGCAATAATTGTATCGGTTGACCTAAGAGATATCTTGAGTTGATGATACGTAAAAGAATATTGTTAAGAAGAGGCATGGGAGAAAGAACTAACAAACTTGGTATCTCAACAATGTGCATGTGATAGCAAATTAAACTCGATGTTCTTGAATTGTTGTTGATGAATTGGTTGTTTCATATTTTGTGGAGTAATTTTGGTAGAGCTTCAAATTCACTAAATGTGAAGAGAAGCCTCCTATTTATAGAGTTTTTGAGATTAATCTTGTTTGTTAGATGGCTTTAAGATGAATGGCTAAGATTAAGTTTTTTTATTGAAGCTTATCTTCTCCTTTAACCTTTATAGGCTTGAATATAAGCTTAAGTATATTTACGGCTTTTATCAGCAAAAGAAAACTTATTATCATTATTATTTGGCTTAACAACCAACTAAACCTCCTCAAAACCTAATAAGACCAAATGAAGCCTAAATAAGACCAAAAGAACCATTTTTTAATCTACTTTTTATGTACGAGATAACCAAGCAAGGCCTAGAGCAGAATATCTAGTCTGGTGGTCTTCATTTTGAGTCTATCATGCTAAATCTTCCTAAAATATCCATAAACAAGTCGATTTTTCAAGCTCTATCACTAACTTAAGATCTTAGTCCATGGTGTTAAATTGGGTTGAAAGCCCAATTATTGAAATGACTCTCCAAATTTTGCCTCCTAATCAAACGTCCCTTAAACATAGTGAAGGAAGGGTTTGAGCATTTGTAGAAATTGGTTCTTCAATTATTTTGTAGATATACGAAATATTGACTTCACTTGCTTAGTTACTTCTAATTAATGCTTCTTTCGAATTATTAACAAGCTGAGCATGATATATTAGTATTCATTTTTACTGCCATGGAACACATATTTTGATATACTTTAGTATTGCACTTTTTAATGATTTATTGCTCTTGTGACATTGATTCGTATCCATTAGATAGAGTTAACATAGTTGGTTTTTCTCAGTATTTTTTCCTCATTTTACGAGCATTGTTAGAAAAAATAAAGCTATTGGAGTAATTATAGAAGTCTAGAGCTTCGATAATATTCCATTCAACCATGTTTTATATATATATGTATGTATGTATGTATGTATATATTTCATTCATCCCATTATAGCAATATCTACCTCCTTGCAAAGATCACAAGAGTCATGTTATGTAATGTGAAAGTAGCATGGGGCCATAAGGGTAATGCTCTTGCGGTACAGTATGGTATGGTATATATATATATTTTCTAAAGTAGGCCGATACGCTATTGGATAGGTACATGTTTAAGGGCCGAGCATATCTAATATCAATCCTTAACCCATGCGTCATTTTACTCTCTCTTGCTTTATTTTTTTTTCCTTTAATTATTCTAGAAAACGTGATTTCATGCCACGCCACCTATTATATCTTCCTTGCATTAAAGATCTACTTATGTCTTTTTTTTTTTGGAAATCTCTATTTGTTTTGAATCTTTTCCTATATTAATTCAAATCTCTAATATTTTTATAATTAAGTCAATCTAGGCACTGCTAGATCTATTCAACCTTTATCAAATCTATAACTTAAATCAACTGAAACATATCTTTTCTGTGAACAATTCAGCTTTATGTCATACTATATATATATAGAGAGAGACACACACACACACACTTGCAAGCTTATTGCATTAGCAACACCATTAAAAGAGGGAAAGGCTCTTACTTCCCCTTTCCATTTTTCTTTCTTTTTTTCTCTTTAATTGTTTCTTGTTTTGATACTAAATATAAAACTTTTCTACTTGTTCTCAATAAGGACAAAACAAAGCCTTGACTATAGTCGGTCATTAGTAGAGATACGATCTTGGTGATCCTTGATTAATCAATAAAGAGAACCAAGACAATCCTAGTAGAGTTATGATCTTTTAGCCGTGCTCGTTACTATATGATGTCTACAAATCATGCTACTTCTCTCTCTCTCTCTTTATATATATATTGTCAATTTGATACTTCGTCATATGAAAGAAGAATATTAAAGTTGCCACGTTGAAGGAGCTTCTAAAATTACCTATGTTCTTACGTAGCTTGAATCGTCACATATAGATAATGCTTACTTTGTTTTGCATGCTTAAAATAGATATGTCAAATAAAGTACAAAATTGTGCTCACTCTTTTCTTTTGTTTCTCCAAGATTATATGTTGTATATTCTTTATTATTTCTTTTATTCTTTTATTGATGCCTTTGCTGTGTTCTCACATAATAGGATGAAAGGTGCCACTTGCCATATTAAATCCAATGAAAAAATACAATTATGAGATGTGAACATTGATGGAGATATATTTCAATATGCTTCTATTGTACTTGTCAAAGTAAATGAAACTCCTCTTCTCGAATAACTAATTATATAAGCTTCTCATGTCATCATGCTTGATGATTTATCACTTTCTCCTATCAGTAATTGTTGTTTTCTTACACTATCTATTAATTTCTATATTTGCTGCTCTAACTCTTTGTATCACACTATATTCTTCTATATGATGATACTCCCTCACATTGATTTATGGCTTCATGACTTAGATTAGGAAGATATTTGTAATCACTTTACGTAACGTCTTACTTCACAAAGCTGTTCAGTTGATGGGCTAACATGTATTATTTCAGTATATGATGGGTTACACCATAGATTACTCATACGTTCGATGCAGTTTTTTTTTTTTTTTTTAAATTTATCTTTCATGCATCTTATTTTATCATTTTTCTTAGGAAAGTTATTTGTGCTATCTCATCTTAAGATCAGGCCTTGCTATACATATGGGTCCAAGCCGACTTTAACTATCATTCTGAATTCATAGACTTACTCATTTATTCAGGCTTTCACTTAACCATAAGCATTACCGCAAATTCTTGATCTCTAATTAGCTCGTGGTTAACTTTAAGTGTTTTCTTGGATTCTCGTTTCACTAGCCATGGCTAAGACAAAGAATAGCCAACTTAAGCCCACTGGAGGTGCTTTTCAAAGGGAGTAATTGGCCTATAAAGGAGGTCGAATACCGAAGGTTCCATTTCCTTACAACAACTAGGTTAATGATGTGATCAAAGGAGACTCGCTCTGGAGTTAAGCTACTTATTGGGAGAAGTGTTCAACGCACCTACTGATGACTCCCTCAAGTTCATTAATCTAGAAGCACAATTGCAACCTAAACTATTAGTGAAGGGTGAGTTTGTAATTCGTTTTCAGAATGAAGGGAGAGATTTGCCTCTCCCTCATACTCAGATCACCTGCTCGAAGTAAGCACTCGATGGATGGTTCACATGGGTACAACATATTATAAGACACGAGCACTATTATCTCTTATTGCATTAGGCTAGGATTTTCAATGCCATTGCCATGTCTTCACGCTTTAATTTCACAAAAATGGAAGACGCGAAAATTTAGCGAGCTATAATGACTAGATGGAGTACGCAAACTCATATATTCATAACTTCATGGGGAGAATTCACACCAACCTTAGAGGATGTATTTTTCTTATTGAAGTTATATGACTTTGAGAAGATGGATGTTGTAACTGCTTTAAGTACTCCTATTAATCAAAATATACATTTAGCTTTATTAGTAGCTCTAAAGCCAAGTAAGACTCTTTCAAAAAGATCTACATTTATTTATTGGATCGAGTACTTCTTTAGTAGTTCTACTTTTTAAGGCCCTTGTCACAAAACTAGGTGAGTATTGACTGCTCACTTATTTAAGGCCATGTTTACCTCATGTGAAAAAGTACCTTTATTTCATTACACATGTTTCTTTGATAGTAATGAGCTTATAGCATACATTGCTTTATGGTTGTCCATACACATCTTTCCAAGAGGTCTTGAAGATGGGGTTATCCCTCGTCTATTTCCTTTAGCAATTTGTATATCTTGTGCAAAGCACTTTGCCTTAGCACCCTTTTATCTAAATTCCTTATAATACTACTTGGATTTATATCACCTTACCTCTGTCCACTTTATGGGCTGCTATACTGTACTATGCTTCGTGAATGTTGTCTTCCTTCAACTTTTCTTTTGCAAGAGGTTTAGGAGTCATTTTATAACTCTCAATGTGAATACCAACCACAACTCAGTTAAGCCACAATCATGGGTTTGGGTTGAGAGGCATTATGAATCCCCTTTATTTAACCTTATTGATCTTTCCAATGAGTTCACATTTTGTCCACATGTGAAGAAAATTAACGACTACCAGTCATGAAGCGGATATTATCCACCTAGCTTGTAAGGCTATATTTTCTTAAAGAATCGTAAATCATTGTGATGCTTGAAGATTGGTTTTGGCTTATGGAGTGTCCCAAGTAGTTTTCCTTCATTGCTTCATATGAAGGGCTTAAGCCATAAATTCTCTAAGCTAGATGTTATAGTATATTCTCCACATAGGATAGCACATAATTTGGATTTGACCAATGCATTCCTGATGTGATAGTTTTGGCTATAGATTTGTCAACAGGTGTCTCCTCATAGACATTGAGACTCTTTATCTTTGATGCAGGAAGATACAATAGAAAATCCAGTTCTGAGTCTATCAAGTTAAACATTCCCAAAACATCCCTAATTAGGCCTAATCTCTATCATTAACTCAAGATATCGGTTCATGTCATTAAATTGACTTAAAAGCTCAATTATTGAAATGATTCTTTACAAAAATTAAGAGTAACTTTTTGTCTTTGGAACATTTTTCTTTTATACTTTTATCTCACATTACTAATATTACAAACTCTATTTGGGTGTAGCTATGTATAAATAAATACAATTTCTCTTTAACTTATTAGAAAATGGGCTAAAAGCTATATGAAAATTTTTTTTTTTTTTTTTATAAGTTAAGAAAAAAAATTGTTGGACAATTCATGGGTCCAGACCTAAAATTGTGCCCCACCAAGTCTCATACCCTATCTGGAATCGGGATCGGTTACTGTTAGGCCTGTCACGATTCTCCACGTGGGAAGGCATGACCGGCGGATTGAGTTTCAGTTTTAGATCAAATTGGACACAAGGCTTACGCTAGGTAGATCGTTCGAATAATTTTTTTGAATGACCTTTTTAGTATGATGGTTGACCTCAATCTACATTTTAAGAACCGAAATACAGCATCAAAACTTCATAGATTTTATTAGGACATTTAGATAAATGATGTCATAGGTTCGTAAGATTTAAAAATTGACTTTTTTATGTTTATCTAAATTATTTAACTCTTTAAGATTTTATCTTTGAAAGAAAAAAGAGGAACACGTTTTATGTATTATGTAGCTCTGGAACGGGTTTTGTTTTAGGAATCCCAAGCTTATCTAATTGCATCTATATCTAGGATAACTTGAAAGATCTAGAAAGTTTCATGGTTAAGATTATTGGAAGAGATATCAATACTTATTGACACAATATAATAATAAAAATAAAAATAAGATACAATGACCTCCTTCAAATGGATAGATCTGAGATTGATTGTGGAACTGCGTAGAGAGAACTCGGGGCGAGCAGGAGGATACGCTAAGCAGAGCAGTCGCCCTGGAGTAGGTTTTTAGACTGGATCAATGCATTTGTGAATCCTAAAAACAAAAAAAATTCTCGAAGGTCTAGTATAGAAAAAAAAAAAGAAAAAAGCCATCCAAAATATATCTATCAAGATAAAACACAAAAAAAAAAAAACTTGAAAAATGAAAAGAAAACTATGATTATAATATGAATAAGAACAAGTATAATATGTGTCCATTATTCGTGATTACTATTCATGTTTATTTATCTTTAATATTGGCATGAATTCTACACTAAAAAGGAGAAAAAAGACACAAGCCGCCAACCAAATTGCCACGCCGCTACCTCTAATCATTCACACCAACAGTTAGACTAAAAGGTTATAGCATGTTTATGGTCCTTTCGAATATCATATTAATTTTGGTGCATTATATATATATCATAATAGTAGACACGTATCCGCTTTATGCTTATAAAAATTAAATATATCGTTCTAGTAAAATGCCAAAGTAAATTGTCGAAAGAACAAATAAATAAACAATCCAATACAGAGAGATAAGAAATCCATTCCTCTCGGGCTGCTATAAACTTTGAGTGAATATGTTGCCATGTGTAGGGAGAACAGACAAAAAGGAAATTAAAATTTAAGGGTAGTGTGTTGTTCCTAAAATAACGGTGATGCAACTGACAATGTATTGTCAAAAATTAGCAACCATTAGAGCGTGTAGTTTGGAAGCATATGCAAAA
Organism: Lumnitzera littorea; assembly: GCA_024138015.1. Classification (NCBI taxonomy): domain Eukaryota; kingdom Viridiplantae; phylum Streptophyta; class Magnoliopsida; order Myrtales; family Combretaceae; genus Lumnitzera; species Lumnitzera littorea. The sequence goes on from JAMXBB010000005.1 coordinate 9,250,091, forward strand.
TGAGCAGAAAGTGTATGCATTGAAAAATTAAATGGATTATATCATTTCAAAAATCCATAGATATGTTACATGTAATTTATTCAGTAGTTATTTAATAATAAGCTAATAGTATAAACAGAAATAATATTCTTAGTCCTTTTCCTAGTAATATTTTTTCCAACCACTATCTTTATTACAATTATTAGTTTATTTTGTAATTCTTTTACTAAGTTAAGAGTTCAAATTGAAACATTTCAGTTCAGCAAATGAATACATAATGGGTGAAAATAAAATACAAGCGTCAATCAAGTCCTAAATAAAATAATAATTATTATTTTCTATCAAAGCTTTTGTAAATGCTTGGTAAAACAATCATCTTTACATAAGCCTACGTTTTTGTCCACAAATCGATTCCAAAATATAAACTAGCTTATAACCAACTTATCGGGCTATTTAACCGATCCAACCTTGTTATGGTTGGGCTTGACTTGACCGTTGCATAGTTAGGCCTTAAGGATTCAAACGGTTCAATATGGAGAACTTGGCAGTTTGGTTAGGCCTTGAATCAATGAGTTGAATCGACGAGTCAAATCAGTAGTTTAACTTACTGATTTGTGATTAGGCTAACTCTGAAATTAAAATAAATTATATATGTAAAATATAATATACTATACATATATACTATGTAAGTCCTAAAAATATGCCAAGTCATCGTCGAATCGAACTTAGCACACAAAGTTTAGGATGATCGATTAAAGGATCCAATCAAATCTAAATTATAAAATTAAACTAAAACTAGAAATATTAGTAAAAATGACCTTATAAGTTTGAATTTAAGAAAATAAGTAATAAAATAAGAGAATATAACAAATTCTAAGTATATTACTTATTATTTATCGAAAATGCATAAAATATATTTTGATAACTAATAAATTGCTAGAGATAGATTATATATATACTAAAAATCATAGAATGACCTAAATAATATTTAGGAGTGTTTAGTTGTATCCCACATGTATTTACGTGTAGGTAGAAATATGCGAAATTACCTAAATTGCCCGAAATTAGCTAAAAATTTGACAAATAATTAAAGAAAATTATAAAAAAATTAAGGAAAAATTAAAAAAAAATCAAGGAAATGGGGAATGCTCTAGATTATGTCATGGCAGTTGAGGGAGTTAAGAAAAAAAAAAACAACCATTTAGAATTAAGCAACAAAAAAGGCACATAGAAAGAGATATGGGTCTTGTCTTGTCTTAATTAATACACAACAATTCCTACAAGACCTTATAAATAATAAGAAAATTTATAGAGCTCATTCGGTCAGTTAGGAGCTGGAAAAATTTGAGAGAATCGAATTTGAGAGGGAAATTAGGGTTTTATAATTTCTTTCCCAAATTGATGTAGTTAGGGTAAGAAGGTCGAACCCACACACCACTACCACCTAAAATCGAACCACCACCACCATCCCCACTCCAAACCCATTGCTTAGATCGGCTGACAAATCTAAACCGGTGTTGGAGGCCAAAAAGCTCGCTAGTCAGGTGAGTCTCATATCTCTTCCGATTTTGTAAAATTCCTTAAAATTATTAATTATGCCTAGAAAATTTTGAAACTTATTATTTTGATATTTTACTGTTTGTAGATTTAGGAAAAAATAGTGATTAAGTTTAATCACATCTGTAGATATAGGGTTCTTAAAAAATTGGACAAAATTAAACATATTTAGAATTAGAAATAAATAGGTTTAGGAGTATAGTTTGGAGTTCAATTTTTTTTTTTTTTGTAAAATGCTTAAGTGATATAGAACAATGCTATGAAGCCATTTTTTTAAAATTAATTTTTGAATTTTTTAAGCAAATTTTTTAGCTCTAAAATGATGAGAAAATGGTTCATTTTAGATTAATTAAGTGATTAAATGATTAATTATTGACTTAGAGGGTAATTAGATGTTTAAGGATGTTAATCTGATGTTTAAGGATATTAATCTCTGATGTGAAAACCTAATCCTAACATTTGGAGTGTTAATTGTAATTAATATGGGAATTATGTGGTAATTGTAGGAAATTTAAGTATATGAGAAGTTGGGATTTTAATAAATATGAAATAATAGGTTAAATTGAATAAAATAATAATAATATAAGTATAAAATAAATCTGGTACAAAAATTAATTTTAGGTAATTACATAAAAAATATAAATTTTCTCACATCAGAATTAAAATCTGGTATCTTAATTAGGATTAAGGTGTACTGAATAGGTTAGAATACTAAATTAAGATATAGCATGATATTAGAATACTCAAGTTTAATGTAATTAATTTTACATTAGGATTCGAGCATATTTAAGATTCCTTGTAATTGAAAACAATTTAGAACCAAAACTGAAATCTAATTCAGAAGCCAAACCCCGAGTTAAGGTAGAATGAATCATTAGTAAATAATAGGTATATATGAAAAAGTGAGTTAAATCATAACTTAAAATATATATCATCAAAGTATAAGTACTAAAAAGACGTATTTGTATTATAGGATGCATAAAGACAAACCAACTTACAATTGAGTAATTGAGAATTTCAAGTAAGTTGGGTTTATTACTTTACTATATTTAGAGTACTATTTTAGAGTACTTAAAGATTTATGATTATGTATAATTGTGATTATAAGTAGTTTTATGCATGTGCTTATGCATCTGACTTCGTATTGGAATTTGTGTTGTGATTGATTATTTGTTATGACTGGATTGGTGTGAAATTGTTTGAATACCCTAAATTAAACCTAATTCTAATCGACCATAATACCCTAAATTGTCATGCATTGCAACGCTATAGGGGATAATTAGGATTTGCTAACCAAATACTGATACCTTTGAAAAAGATAGCGCTACATAGAAATTTAGTCTTTTCCTCATCTTTAGTCGAACTAAGTGACAAGAGAGGAGGTCACAGTAAGGATGAGGATATTGGTTCGAAGGATAGTCTTAAGAAGAGCAATGTCTCTACTGTACAAACCTAGGTTTGGTTATGAGTTGTTGCATAACATAAAAACTCCTTAACTCGGATTAGAGTAGGTGAAATTACTCTGATTTCGCAACGGACCGGACTACGTTATATGATGATACTTACTTGTTGCATTGCATGAAAATAATTGCTTGATAATCTTGTTTGTACTTATATACATTCATAAGTCTCCAATTTATCTTACTAGTTTGTAGTTGCTCATACTTATATAGATCCTTTGCAGGTCCTAATTTTTTATTACTCTTACTAATATGTTACCCTACAACTATCTGGAGGTTAGTTCTCTTTTGAAGATTGGGGGTATGAGGATCGATTTGCCTAATAATTAAGTTATATCTAGAGTCTCACTAGTATGTTTAAGACTGAAAGACTGATATTTGATATATAAACCAGCTGACTATTATGTTATGATGTAGAATTTCTTAAGAATTTTATGGAATGTACATGTAATTATATATATTAACTTAAAGTTTTTTATACTTACTGTAACTTTAACTAAATTCTTAATTAGACCATTTACTTCAAAGTGAGGAGTTGTTGACGTTTTATATAAATCATGTCTATGATAGACATTGCGAAGCCAGCTACTATTATAGAATAATTTACACAATGAAACTGTTGCGACTTTGTGATTTCAAGGTATAACATATTATATATATATATATATATATATATAACATAAACATACTATATATTATGTTATATATAATATACCATATATATAATACACCATACTATATATATTTATATACTATATAATATATTATATATAATATTAATATAAATTATGTATTGAGAGAAATTCGATGTATGGGTAATGACAATCGACATGTCGATATAATGTTTTAAATTTAGTTGGGAAAAAAATAGATAGATAAATATGCCACAAATTATTTATAATAATTGATGAAAATTCATAAAATAGAAAAAAATTTATTTACATTAATTGATGGAAAATCAAAAACAAAAACAAAAACAAAAACAAAGCCTACGGTTCAAATGTCATGAAATCAACCCTTCAATCATTGGTTCAGTTGAATCGACCTGAGCTTATCTCTTTAAGGATTGGGCCTGATTCATTCTTTAATCAGCTCATGAACTAATAATTCAGGACTGGTTGCAAGTCAGATTGAACTAGCACACAAGCAAATCATAGATCATTAGAATATATTTCTTGGAATGAATATTTTAAATGATAACTTACCTATATCTACATTTAAAGAACTGAATCACAACATACTCGAAGCCATTTCATTGACAAAATGACGAGATAAAAGTTAGGTGGGGGAAAGGAAAACATTCCATATATGGAAACAAAAATAGACAATTTTCTTGCCAGCTGTCACTCAACTGCACTACAAAATAGAATTTTATTTCCTGAAAATGACACGAATCAGCCAAAAAATAATGGCAACAAAATCAACATTTCATTAGTAAAACGACATGACATCCTAAAATATATGAAATGGTATACAGAAAAATGCTCATATGGATTGACTAAACAAATTTCTTCAACAAAGCAATCGATTTTGATTATGACAAACCAAAATGAAATGAGGTGGACAAATTTCGTATGACAAATATCCCACGTTGGCATAGGTTATATCATTCTGGGAGTTTGAAGGTTTCTGGGTCTTCTTGATTAATCCAACCATACTTCTCCATGTAAGGATTGACAATTGATTCTGGTGGATAATCATCAACACAATCTTCCCAAACATTAGCATCCCTCAAATCTCTCACCACTTCCCATAAACAACTGTTGCATTTGAATCCAGCACCAAAACTTATCATGAAAACTGTATCTCCTTTTCTTAGCCTTTTCTTAGCCTCCAAGTAACCAAGGACATACCACAGGCTGCTTGCTGACGTGTTACCAAACCTATGCAATGTCATTCTTGCTGGTTCTAGATCATACTCACTTAATTCCAGATTGATTCCGATCCCGTCAATCACCGCTTTCCCACCGGTATGGATGCAGAAATGATCAACCCCTGTCTTGAAATTTATCACCGGTTTTTTCGCCTTCTTTAGGGAATCCCGGTTGGCATTCAACTTCCAAACCATGGATGCCGTCGCGAAACGGATTAATTCCGTGATTGGTAAAATTTTGGGGGCAATTACCTTTAAATTATCCACGAATGCCCTAGTGGCAGCCCTTGGAAGGTCTTTTCCTAAATGGAACCCTGCCCTCCCTTGATCATCCTCCTTTTGGACGCAACAACCATAGGAATCATCCCTAGCACCATGGTGTGTCCTAATAAGGCACTTTAGTTTCAGCATGGCACGGTGTTTTAAGGCCGGATTGTTCGATAGCAAAATCGCGCATCCGCCCGATCGGAACAAACAATTTGCCAGGATCATGGATCTGTTATTGCCCGAATACCAATTCGGGCTCAGCGATTCGGATGTCACAACAAGAGCATACTTATTATGGTGTGATTTAAAAATGTTTTTGACTATATCGATTGAAATCAGGCTTGCACTGCAACCCATTCCAGTGAGATTAAACACTTTAATGTCATGCCTCATCTTGTAATGATTTATAATCCTAGCAGGTAAGGAAGGGAGGGTGGTGATCATTGAAATATTCACCACCAGTACATCAATTTCTGAAGGGGAAATTCCTGACCTGTCCAACAACTTGCCAATGCTATCATGGAAGAATTCCTCCATCTCTGAGATCCCATCAGCCAATGTCGGATTGTCTTCCCGCCCAGAGAACATGATCCGCGGGGCGTATGTTTGCTCGCCAAGCCCCGCGCCCACAATGGCTTTCAAGAGGAATTTGTACTCTAGGAGGCCAAGATTCTTAGTCCTCTTGATGACTTCTCCGGCAAACTCGGTGCTAACCATTCTATCATCACTTGGTTTGTAACATTCGTAATCCAGAATGTAACACTCCCTCCCGGATCTTTCACTGATTTTCTTTATCAATATGAACAAGACATAGATGAAAGAAAATAAGTAAAACAAAATGAGAAGATCCATTGGAAAAGAATGGGACTAACACAAGAAAGAAATAGGGGAAAGAAAAAGGGGAAAAAATTGGGAAAAAAAAAAAGAAGAAAAACCCAACAAATCGAGACTAAGACTTAAATGGCCGAACGGGTAAGGTGAGAATTTAAGTGCAACACTTTAATGCATAGATGAGTCAATGAGTAACTTTTTGTCAGATAGAGGTAGAGGTTGATCAGATGGAATGCTATGCTATGTACTATCAACAATTGCAGTTGCACATGTGAATGTGATAATCTTCAAGCTGGATATTTCTCAATTTTCACTCACATATTTATATCCAAGTCCAAGAGTAAGAGCCATATTTATATATAAGTACGCTAGTGAGCTATATATATTGGCCCAGCTAGGGTTTTAATTCGCCGACCCTTCTAACTGTTATTTACACTCAATGCCGGCACATTAATTGTTTTCTTTGTGGACTTCCAGAATAATTGAAGCGAAACGATTCAATATACCGTATGCCAAAATGCATTGACTAGTTCTTCATTATATTGTTCGTATCAGTTAACCTTTTATGTAATGTAGTTGTGATACAGCACATGAAAGTCAACTGATAAAATATTGTTGGAATGAGGTTGATATCCTGAATCCAACTAATTAGGGGTACGATATATGTTCGAGGTTATAAAATTCGAAATTGAGTTTAAGTCAGGAATTTTGGGAGAGACTTGATGTAGTTGACTTCAGTCAGAGTCCAGTCGATCTAGGCCGACTAACCAATTGGGCGATCGGTCGGATGATGGAGGACGGTTGGTGATCATCATCGGACCTCCAACTTTTTGGCTAGGGCCCTTGAGTTATCCTCAGTTTGTTCTTGTTTTACTTTTTTTTTTTAATTATTTTATCAATATATAGTTGCTTTAAGTTTATCCATGACTTGCTTCTACATTTTTCATCGGAGAGTCAATTTATGCACCAAAATATTTATTCTATAACAGTAAATCCATTACTTTAGTTCTATGGTTCTTCACCCAAGTTTACACCCGTATTTTCGACATAAAATTGTCTTCCGTCGTTTTCACTTTACTATTCTATCTCAAATTTTGACTTCATTGGTGACATTGCAATAGCTACTTATCCGTCTAAGTTATTTTTAGGACGCAATTCCTTAAAATATGATTAAACATCAGTTATTAAGTCAATGATACATAAAAGAACATCGTATGTTTCTCTATCTAATGGGAAAGACGATTACGATTTTCTAGTCTTTAATACACAATGTGGTTATTACAGCTGTTTGAATTCAATAGAAAGAGAGGATAGGGGACAACAGTCACGCAATTCGGTAGAACAGCGATTCTATTTTAATGTGACAAACAAAGTTGGAAAGTGACGGTTCATCATGCAACGGCATGCGTAAGAAAGCTAAGATTAGCCAGATATGATAGTTGTGCTGTCTTCATCATGTGAACTGGCTCATATGCAACTAAACTTTGCTTTAGTAAATAGTTGCGATGGAGATTCAATGAAGGGTAGAAATATGTCTAGGAAATACTTTTTAAAAGTAGCATTTAAAATACTATTCACTAATAAACTTCAAGCCGGCAATTAGGTTTAGGTTGAGAAGAAAAAGCTCTTTCATTAAATTGAAAAAAAAAAAGAAAAACTACATTGAAAGAAGTAAGTTATATATTACAATGAATGTCTACATTGATCAACTATATTCTTTACAAATTTCGAGCATGTACTGATTTATAAAAACATTGGAGTATTCAATAGAAAAAAAAAAAAGAAGAAAGAAAAATAATAGTTCACTTAAATTATTATAAAGTGAAATAGTCATGGGTTCATGTACAACCCTCAAAATGTATATAGACTATAGTTATGACTATTGTCATGTGAATTATGTGTGTCAAACTTAACCTATAGTTAGGTTTGTGTAAATTTTACTGTCATACTGTATTCTAAGGGTGAGTAGGTAACCCTACTATATAGGTTACCTATCCAAACCTTATTTTACCAGAGGTTTTGCATGAGTAAAAAGAATCATAAAATAGATTCTGAGTAGCAATTTTATGGAACCTACTCTCATAAGATAAGGTATATGTATAACGTCAATGTAATCTACACCTACAGTAGAACTTGTAATTTAAAGTATACAAAGTGTAGATTTCAAAATATCCTATATCTACATTATAATAACAATTGAATAATACTAATAAATAAAAAATTAATACTATTATATTTTTTTAACTTAAAAAAAAAAATAATAACAAAAACCCAGCCTATAGTAAAATCATAAGACTAAACACTTTTGTGTCTATTGTCTTGTCCCTCTTTTTTTTTTTCTTATTTTTTTAATAAAAAATTTCACTCTTTTTTTACTATCTCATTTTTATACTTTTTTTCCTTTTTTATTAATTGTAATTTAGTAAGGTATTAAAAACATTTCAATCCTTAACTTATCGTTAATATATTTTGCTAGTGTAAGCTTCTCCTATAACTCATAAGTAACACTCTTTGCAAGTCTATGAATTTCCACATGATACTTAAAGAGTACTTCTCATAGAGGCTTAAAAGTAATCACCATGTTATAGTAATCTATAGTTGAATGGTGTCTTGACAACTAATTTACTCCTAGAATTATGCCAAAATTTGACATGTCTAATATAAGTAAATTTGTAAGTAAAGCTCTCCCTTTTATAATAATCTCAATATCTCAACATACTCTACCTAAAATTGTTTCACTTCCAAAGGAGTATTAACAAACAAAGGTGTGCCTAGGGACACAGCATATAAGTCATAAGCACACATAAGACTTAGTGACATAGGAACGACAAGCTCTAGTATAAAAAAGACCACAAGCACTCTAGTTTAAGACAGTAAGCATACTTACCATAATGTCCATGTCAATAGCCTCCTAACTCTAACTTTGATGCTAGTAGAGACCTTAGTTAGAGCTCTTTGGCTGGGTCTTGACCGTAGCGAAGCAACATTGGTTGTGTTTTAAGAAGTAGCTACTTGAGTATCCTAAGATGTCTATTTTCCAAGATCTTTGCAGTTTATTGCTTGATGCCTTCTCTGGTTACACTTAAAATAGAAGCCCTTATGCATCAAAGTTGCTTCCTTGCAATCCTTAATGACATGCCCAATTTTACCACATAGGAAACATATACTTGTAGTCCATTTGCATTTTGATATGTCGTGTGGTCTAAAATAATGAGTGTACCAACTTGGCTTTAGCATTAGTGATCAGGCTGATATTGGAGCTAGCTATATAACTAGTTTAGGTGGTGCAAACAATGGTCTACTACCCTCTCTGATCATGATACCTTAGGCTGGTCTCTTATACGTCTTAAGTATCATATAACTCAGCATAAGTCTCTTACCTAGAACCCTTTTTCCTTTGTGTGCCAATAACTAATCTTTCCTCTTCATTCTCTACTATAGGCTTCTAGCCATCTCAACCGTCTTTAAATAAGTGGTGACCCAAAACCCTGACATTTGTCCTGCAACTAGGGCTCCATCTCAAAAATAAACCTCTTAGCACAAGATATCTCATCCCTCTTTAATGGTTCTAACAGGAAGCAGGCTAGGCGGTTCAGCTCCACCTCAAACTCTGATACCGACTTATTACTTTGTTGTAAAGTTTGATAGGTAAGCTCCATTGTTCCCTAGTGCTATCAAGGAAGAACTTATCAAAGAAGATCTGTTTGAACCTATCTTAAGTCATACGACTACTTGCTTCTCTAGTAGTCCGAGGGGCATTCTCGCACCATTGAGCCAAAGTACCTTTTAAGAAGAAATCGACATAATTTACCTTCTTATTCTCTGATACCCTTACCATAGCAAATGATTTTTTAACCTCTATAGTCCATTTCTTAACTCTTATTGGATCATTGGGTTTAAGGTTAAACTCTTTTCTTATCTTAACAAAGTGGTCAAAAGTGTTCCTACTTACATGACTACTTGCACCAACTTCCATTGCGACTTGCTTCTCTTACCTCCAAATGTCGGCATTAGCCTAAATCACTTGCATATCTCTTTAAATTTGCTATTATTATTATACCATCACCCTAATCATAACATTCACGGAATTCAAGACTTATGCAGCTATTATTGTAACAAACCCTTACCTTAATCATGCTGAGGCCGAGTCTAATTTGGAATGGACATGCCCCAAGGAGGATAAGTTTGCTCTTGGTCCTGATTCTACTAGGCTTGATTTTTAGTCAAGGATAAGTAGGCCCTAAGCTAGTGGTTGCTACCTCTATCCTTATGGTGGCAAACTTGTCTTAGCTTAGTTTTGCACTTAGTTTGGTAAAGGAATGAGTTTAGGATTGGCACCCCTATCACCTTGTGGATGAGAAGAAGAATTGGATGTAATGCTACATCTAAGCATGCTATAAGAAAGAAGGAACACATGAATAGAAGTTATAAGAACAACTTAAGCTTATAAGAAGGGACTAGAATTCATAAGGTACGAAATGAATAACTTGCTGAAAAGGAATTGCTAAGAACGAAGAACAACATAAATGACTCTAAACAAAATTCTCAACATAACATTACCCATTGCAAGTCCTATTCTTACAATGAAATTATCATATTTCAATCCATCACTTATTCCTCTTAAAGTTCATGCCTAGCTTGTCTATAATTAGTAACCGAAGGCTCTAATACCAGTTAAACTATAACACTCCAGAACCTGGAATATTATAGCCTACCATATATCCCGATGGCTTATTAACATGACAGTTAGGCATCTTAAAACTAACATGTCATCTTCTTTATGTAATGTACAACCACCAATAACCTATAAATACTCTAAATCCATAATTCTTTGATGTTTTCTAACATCCAAAATACACTAACAATTTTGAATAATCAACTTCTTCATATTCTTTATTCAAAGAGAATGAAGCACTAAGCTTATTCAACAACATCTATTTCAAGGGAAAATAAGATAAATATTTCTAAAAACTCTCCCTTATGAGAGTTAACAAATAATATAAAATTAAAGATTTTGACCAAAAAAGTTTTAGGTGACTTCTCACAACCCAAATAACAACATTAAACAATAAAAGCGTCTTATTCTGAAAAATTAACCAAGACATGTCTAAAAATAAACTATGTACAACTACTCCTATCGTTGTAATAGTAATCATAGTATCCCACTGTATCATCATAGTACTCATAATTACCGCAATAATAATCTTTGTAATCCTCATAAGCTGCACCTAAAACTAAAAACAAAAAATCCCTGAAGAGTATGCAAGGCCTAGTACAAGGAAATCAACCACAAGCGCATGATCTCATAAGATACACTAAAGCATGTACATACATGGTATCTACATGCAACAATAACAAGTTTTTATCTTTTACTTAGTCTAACAACCATTGTTGTTCCTATGTCTCAGAACTTAGAAAAAATCATAACTATGACAAACAAATACATATATATACATATAAGTATCGGTGTTGGGTTCTCCCTAATAACTTAAGAACCAAGGATCATCTAAATCTACTCAAATCATTTCAAAATGAGACACCAATCAAGAGAGAATCGCACTAAGATCATTGGGTTGTCACCTCATGGTCAACGATCCTCCTAATCCCTTGGGCTAAGCCACGCATACACATTAGATTTAGGTCAAGTAGTTATTAAGTTTGTTTAACATAAATTGATCCTAAAAATACAAAACAACATACATAGCCCCGTACTTAACTAAAAGGATTACTTAGATTAAAAAATGATGGCCTCATAGCCTATTTACATGAAAGCAAAACACCTCTACTTAGTTTCAAATACTTATCTAATATCACCTTCTAAGCCTAATAACATAACTTTTTACACTCACAACTTAAGCTACTAAAAGGATCTACAATCATTATGATGACAAATTCTTTGCAAATCATTTTGATTGAAGATTTAAGTTTAGAGTAATGTTATAGTGGTTTAGGAATGAAAAAAAAAAAAAAAAACTCAAAAACCAATGACAACTAAAGGAAAATGTCATTGTACACATTAGAACAATTGGCGTCTAAATGCTACTTGTATGGCATCCGAATGCTACTTGCATGATTTAGACACTAAGCTTCTAGGAAGTTTTCCTCTTTAGCTTCTAGATGCTAGAGGGGTCCGAACGCCCGATTGCAATTTGTAGATTTTAATAGACTATAGTGCGCATTTTTAACCCTTACATGAACCTCCTTTCGAAACCTTCAAAAACCACCAGTTTTAAAATGTTTCCAAACCTTAAACTTGTCCTTGCACTTCTCAAAATGCCTTCCAAATGTCAACCAAAATCAATTCTCCAACTTAATCTCTAAAATTCAATCAACAGACTTTCATGAAAATAAAGTGTACAAAGTTTAACATTAAAACTTACCTTTAGATTCCAAAAACTCACACCCCCACCACCAAAAGTCTGTTGTGAAAACCTCAAAGCACAATCAAAATTCGTTTTTCTCACTATCCTGAAAAGAAAAATGAATTTTCAATTAAAAGTTGATTTAAATCTTTAATAAAATGGCATTTCCAAATCTTATCTTACACTCTTCTCTTTGACCTTGCAAAAATGAACAAAAATCCTCATTTGATCAAGGTTTTGCATAGAAACCCTAAGCCAAAGGTATTGCATGTGAGGAGTGAGATTGAGAAAGGGCTTCTAGTTGTATACATCGGCTTAAATAGTAGGGTTATAAAACTTTTCGTCATGCCCCAAATACTCCTGCTTCTCTTTAATATTACCAATTCACACCCTTACTTATAATTTTTTTTTTCTCTTATTCTTTTTTTTCCCCTTGTTTTTGTTGAGTTTTACATGGTAGCAAAGAAGGGACTCCAAGCTATGGAAGATCTGGAGTTTGGAGTAGATTTTCCCTACTTTATTTCACAGCTTTTGGTTGAAAACTTAGATATTATTTCCTTTTGTTCTGGGGATGTATTAGATGATTTCTGCAGATTTATTGATCATGGCTGAAATGTTTTGTTGTATCCCATGGACATTGAAATGTTTGTTTCTGTTATGCTAATGGATTTGATTACCGAGAAAAAAAGAAAAGGAAGAAAGAGATAGCGGCTTACAGTCAAATAGTTGTATCCCGTGCTATGATGTTAGATGTTACGAATTCTTTTTCATAATGATTTATTATTACTATGTATTTCCTTGTTTCATAACAATTAGTAAAAACATTCCATTTGATCATAGTTATGCTCTAAATCCAAAGGGCATGATAACCTGTCATTAGTCATTGTCATTTGATAAGTATATTTAAGACTCAAATCCTAAGCTCTCCAAGTTTTCTTATCAAAATATTTTTAATAACATAAAATGTTTTAAAAACATGCCGACAATTGGATGATCTATAAGAACCTAGCAAATTAATACTCTATCTACATAAAGGTTCAATGCCACAACGCTTGCGATCTTAATTGTTAACTAAGTTCAACGTCATGCCCAATGATCGACTATTTGAGGTGGGAGAAGCAAACACAAACAAATTAGCACATAGGCCAAAGGAAAGTCTATGAGTCTTTGAATTCGAGATTCTAAGAGTCCAAAAATAAAAACAAAATGCTTTTATACTGGAGTCATTGCCTATATTAGCAATTAGTAATCTAATCCACTAGCTTATAGTTGTTTCTCATACCATTATTATGACCCGTCGATAGCTTTATTCTAGGTATCTCAACATGTATCAGCTATAGTTCCACTATATCAATAACGTGTCTATCTAGAATTGTTACAGTCTTCGCACCTAATTATAAGTTACTTCATTCTAGTCACATGTCCCATTAGGCAGTAGATGAGTCCATGATCTATCTATCCAAAATCGTTGAGTTTTACAATGCTCCTCCAATATCATAAAAAGTATGATATTCATATTGCATGCACATGACTATTTCAATTGGATCCTCTAAACTATACATTATAAATTTGAGGCATTTTAATTACTGATAATGATTTTGTATAAAAAGCCTAGTAGAGTTGTGTGTATATATATATATATATATATATATATATATATATTATCAAATGCACTTCAGAGACTCGTTAACGGAAGCTCTAGTATGGCATGTTCTTCCACTATGTAGTTATTCTAGTCCATTTCTTTAACTTCTTTTGCTGATCTTGTTTGATTAACTTTGGTATAACATCATCAAAGACAGGAAAATAGCTTTCACCATACGTACTAAGCACAGGTACCATGGGGTAGGAAGTAGGAACTATGAGATCGTTATCGAATAGCGTTTCATATTGAATAAGGAGATCAAAAAACTCATGGGAAGGAAAATTTGAGTTGCATTGTGACTCGCCATTTCGGGAAGCTGTTAATCTTAGTAAAAATGGAAAATGGAGGCATTGTGAATCTCCACATGTCCAGTTTCTTTACAATTTCAATATCCAAGTGGGAGGTTTTCTCAATGGAAAATTCTTGTGTCCATCGATGTACATTTATTTTTCCAAATAAACTTTGACATATGAAAAAACCATAAGGACACGATGGGAATTTTATCAAGAAAAGAAATCGTGTTACTCTTATCACTATAAAACTTTTCTCTATCATTCTTTATCCCTTAGACACTACAAAAATAATAAGCTAATTCGGCTAAAAATACGAGTAAGAAAATACTGATTGTTGCTCCCAAAACATCTAAAAATACGACTAAAAATAATTATGTTCCTCAAAAACCACTAAGAATTAGTTTTGTCGGTCCATTTATACATTGAGGACACAAGCTGTTCCCTATTAATATCACATAGGTTTTGTTAAAAAGGGAAAAAAAAGGTGGTGGTGGTGGTGGAAATACTTAGAAGTGACAAGATGTATCTTTTAGTTAAGAGTGGAGAAGAGTTTTGCCCTTCCACGCGAAAAGATGGCATCTTTGTTGGCACCAAGAGAAGCTATAAAATATTTTAATACATGGTCAAATTTAAGCCTTTTTTTTTTTTTTTATCTAAGTCTAATGCGAGAACAAAATTATTCAAATATTGTAAAGTATTTAACTAAACATTCTTGTAGTGTAATAAAACAGCTCTTTATGAGATTTTTTAGCATTAAGTTGTATACTAACCACTTTATATGAAGTTACTGGTGCATATATATAGATTTTGATACAATATATAGATTCTAATTTAAGTTATAATTATTAGAATCTACACATTGCATAGAATCTACAAATTTATACATATTTTCATAATGGAAATGTATACCAAAATTTACATGTTGTATCAATTTATATATATATATATGTACCATACTTATTTTACACCTCGATTTCATATGGAGTCAAATGGGACCATCGAAGACACACGATTAAGACATTTTAAGTTTAACCATCAGCTGTCGTTAAATCGTCCATCTGTTTTTCCCGACAAGATATTGACCCTCTAGAAAGAGGACCATGGGAGTGGGACTTGTTTCATTGATCTTTCGTACGAATTCGCCATAATTATCGTGCTTTTGAAAGTCATTGCCGCGGCAAATAAATGCTCTACAAGTCAGAAGGGGCATTTAGATTTATTGACTGGTTCGCTGGTCAATTACGTCTGTGCATACTAAACACACCACACGGATCCCATTGATATTACAAAATCCCTCGTATACGACGCATGAAGAATCTGTTAAATATTGACTGTCCATTCACTTTATCTATTAAATAAGGAAAGAATTGGATAGTAATTCAATAAAAAAAAGAATATATTCGTAATAGTTATTACATATTCGTTATATTAATTAATTGACATAAAACAACATAAGAAATTAAATTAAAATAAAATCAAAA
Organism: Lumnitzera littorea; assembly: GCA_024138015.1. Classification (NCBI taxonomy): domain Eukaryota; kingdom Viridiplantae; phylum Streptophyta; class Magnoliopsida; order Myrtales; family Combretaceae; genus Lumnitzera; species Lumnitzera littorea. The sequence goes on from JAMXBB010000005.1 coordinate 9,265,839, forward strand.
TATCCATCATATTATTTTTATGGGAGTGGTAAAGTAATGTTTATAAAGACAAAGGATATTTATGGTAAAAGGGCATTCATAACAAATATGATAAATAGACCATTGAATGGCAATTTACAAAGGTGGGGGACATGAATGGCTATTCAATATTTTAGGTAATAGTAATTTTTATTGGATAACTAGTTGGTGTCTAAAGTTCAATCAAATATCATAATAGTAACTTTATATGAAATAAGAGGGGATGAAATGACTATTCCATTCAAGTTAACAAGTCTTAAAGTTTATTAAAGTTCTAACATTAAACATGTTCAATTGCAAGCTTTCCTAAAATTTATTAATAAAACTATCTTCATTGAATATTTTTAAGGTTATTTTTTTTTTCTTTTTATAGTTGTTCGCATAAAAAACTATTTTAAGGAATTTTCATTTTGCTATTCTTCCGTACATATCCTAAGTAACTTTTTATAAATGAAATGCGAGCATAAGGAACCAGTAAATAAATAAAAAGTGCATAGAGCTTTTATTTCCTGATAAAGTCGTCCATATATGATGCTAAGGGAGGGCAGCTGATAACTCATAAAGAGCTTACTGAATATAAGTGCATTCTCCGTTTGGAGGTGGAGGTGGGTTGGTTGTTAGGCTAGGCGGGGCGTGGGAGTTGTTGATATGGTCAGGCTTCATTGCATTTTGTTTGGATTTGAATACACTGGACATGAATATAATAGTAAGTTCAATTAGATGTAAATCGCTTTTCTTTCTTTTTTTTTTCCTTTTTTTTTTTTTCACATTAAGGTTCGGGTGAGTAAAGCCAATTGAAGAACACCACTTTTATAGTTAATTACACAAAAAAAAAAAAAAAATCTTAATAGAAAGAAGGCATGATACCAAAAGAAGGATCTAGGAATACCAATTTCTCAGCCTGCAGATTTAGGTGTTCTAACCAAAACGAATCCTATTTCTGCTATTAACTTTTCCATTACTATATTCTCATATGCAGGAATACCTCCTTGCTCACTTTTGTAGCAAACACTATTTGTTCTCCATCACTTTGGACCGTGGCACTTACTTCCTAACGCTAATGGAAGTGGTGACTAGCATTGTAGATTGCTTGGCGGCCGCAATGCTTCCAGCTTGTTGCTTATCCTCCAAGTACATTTTTAGGATGTATATGTCATAATTAGATATATATATATATATATATAGTGTGTATATATATAGTTGATATTTCATTAGACAAATTTTGAATTCGATGATTTAAATTTTAAAACATGTAAATAAATGATGAGATGGAAAACGGAATCAATTCTGTCAAAATAGTGGATGGAATTGTGATAAAAAACGTAAAACATTGCTTTGATTTGAATTTTTAGTGACGTTGCAGTAGTAGAGGCACGTAAGATTTTATTTTTTTTTTATATTTTTGTTAATTATTAATTTTTCCTTTTTATTTTTATTTTTAAGACTAAGCATTCCAAATGCCAGTGAATTTGTAGCTACATCATCGAAGCCGATTTCCCTAGTCAAAGTCAACTAAATTGACCTTGATCCGTACCATCAAACGCACCACAGACTACAGAGCTAGAAGAAATTTTGAAAGATGCAACACATCATCAGATAACGAGGTAAGCGATCAATTAAAGTTGCGTTTTTATCTATTTTCGATTTCTATTGAAGGTATTATACTTTTTCCACAAAGCTAATTGATACATTCCAAAAAAATTGAAATAAGAATAAAGCTACATGCCGATATCCCAGCTTAATCGAGCAATTTACCATGGGCTTCTAAAATTAGCTTTTTTCCTAACAAAATGGTGGATCAATAATATCAATGGTGGGTTATACTTGCCTAAATATTTACAATAAGAAAATAATTCTCTCATCTCAGTTCCTTTAAAAGATAATATTGAATTATTTAAACAATTTAGATCGATAGAAACCCTTATAATCTAATAACATTTATACTAATTAGTTTATGAAAAGAAATAATATAGTTATTCCTTAACAATTATAACATATATATATATATATATATTAAATAAAAGAATAAAAAAGAGCCTCACGTCGAAGTCTAAACAATTAAAGTAGATGAACATAGTACACAGTTAAAAATTTAACCAAACTATTGAAGATATAAATAATTTAATAACATCTATTACTAGTCCTTCTCGATCCAACTAAGATGATAGGAAAATTCAACGGTGATGATAGCTTACTTTCCCAAGCGTTGAGATGTCACGAGAGCCTCGACGACTTTGATATCCCAGCATTATCAATCACGTCACAGTAGCTTTTATTTCGCATGCGTAGATACGAAGTATGAAATTATCGGTTAGTTGTTAGTTAGAGATTTAATAGCTCAACACCACGGCGTGACATTGGACTTTCCGTGTACACTCATGTGAACCTTGTCTCTTGATGGGGACATTCAATAATACTCTCTCCGGCATGATGAAGAATTGTCTAGCACGCCACTAAGATAATTTATTCTAACATTTATTTTATTTATCTAGCAGACAATTTGTTTGGATAAATTGAATTTATAATGAAAGAAGATTTTTCTTATCTCGCTTTTAATAAGTAATAAACTTAAATTGTTTAGAAAAACTCGGGCCAATATTTTAACGATTGAAATGGATTCTGCACAATAAACTATTGTAATGTTATGTGCGCGTGATATTTTGTGCCTTTTTTTTTTTTCAAAATAATATAGCAATCAATGTTGACCCTCAAGACAAAGGAAAAAGATTCAAAGTGCATTACTTATCATATATATATATATATATATATATGATAGGTAACTATCAATAATATTTTAATACATAACAATATAAATATCAATTTTCTTATAAACTATTAAGTACCGTTATCACGTATTCAAAAATTATTGAAAGCCTATGTAATTGTATTATTGAGCGATTGTCCAAGTACTCACCATGCATTTCCTAGCCTTTCAAAAAGACAGAGACGGTGGGTAAGAGTTAGTAGCTAGGAATCTTTTGATTTACCGATGTGGGTAGCAGGCTAAAGGTTACTAATTGAAAAATTAAGGAAAGAATGCGATGTCGTGAGTTTTGATGTAGATCTATGGATTCCCATTAGCATATTATATAGAAACGAATAACGTCTAGGTCAATTACCACTTTGGAGTGATTCTGCTGGTGAAAAAGTTCTAATTAGAACCTTCTATTATTTCCTAAGTTTCAAGCATTCACCGATGAATTCTCCTTGGGTATTACGAATCAAACGACTTGCTCCGTCGCTCCTAGGATTTCTAGAATGCTTCTAGATATTTGATAAACCATCTATATTCTTAACACATTCTGTTGGGGTTGGACGCTGTTTAGTATTGCGTCATATCCTATAATTCCTCTCTTTTATATTAAAATACCCAAAAAATCTGTGGAAGGTTACTTAGCACTCCAACTCAGATGTCACTTCTCGAGATTGCCATAACTGCGAGAATAATTGCACTTGGGGAGATGTTTAACCTTTTAAGGATGGTCATAATACGTATTCTATGATTGAGGTCTAAAGTCCTTAAGTCATATTTGATACATGAAAATAGAGCCACGGTTCTAATTCTATTCTTTTTCTTTATATTTAAAAGTTAATTTAGAAGGTGAAATTAACAATTCTATGGAATTGGTGATTTCAACTTTAAGAAGGAATTCAATTCCATCTTTACAAAGGCATAATCGCAATTCTATTCTTATTTTGTTTATTAAGATTAATTAAAATTATTTGTTTAACATTCAAACAAATTATAACATAAAATAATTAAGGGCATTTTGATATATACTACTATTTGCACATTTAAATCATTCTATTCCTCAAGCATTTTCACACAAAAAAATTTTTCATTCCATTCTATTATATTTTAATTCAAACTATTCCTTAATACCAAACATGATTTAGCACGAGTGACTTTAGAAGACTTGTGCTATAATAGATACTTTTTATAAAGATAATGATTGCCTTAACAAGTATTTGGAAATTCTCTTGTTCAAAGTGTACTGAGACACTTTTAAACCTCTTAGGAGGTAGAGAAAGAATATAAAGTAACCTTTAAAGGACATAAATTTCTATTCTAAAACTGTACTTTTGGAAAAAAGCTAGGTATTGATGACTATCCTTACAACATGTTTATCAATGAAATATCTAAGGAGAAATTTATGGTGTCACATCAATTTCTTAAGCAACTCAATTCTCCACTTTATGAATAGATGCCTCACTAAAGTTACCTAGCAATTTTTTAGATATTTTGTGAGACTCATATTCATTACTTTTCAAATCAATATATAAAAGATTCTTAGAGCATATTTTGGTAATAGTGTTAAGCACCCTAAGGCACTATGCTTTTGATTTATCAATAAAAGTGGGATGCTTGGCACATAGGTGCTTGGTATGAAAATATCTATCAAGCATCCTTAATAAATATGACCTAAAAGATTGCATAGTTTTGTTTTAATGCATTTAATGCAATTTATTAGTTCACAACATACATACATACATACAAATGCGTGCAAGCGCACACACACGTACACATACACGCACATACGTACATACATATACACACATGCGAATGCGGACACACACATATGCTTGCGCACATACATACGATTTTTCTACGATCCTATTCGTGTTTTTGAAGGGATCAATCTATCCCTTCATCTTACCCTTTATTTTGTATCTATTAAATTTGAACCATTAAAGTTATTATACTTTTAATAGTTTAGATGTAATGGATGTAGAATTAAGGGTAAGATAGAAGGCTAGATCGATTCCGTAAAAAAATACAAATAAAATCGTAAAAGCTACCATATGACTATGTGTGTGTGTGTATGTATATTAGATTCTAATCAACCAAGTACAAAATACAAGACAATATCTCATATGAACAAAAGGAAACAAAAAGAAATTTCACTGTTAAAAATATATTTAACCATCCAAGTAACATGAACTCAATAATACCAAATATTTGAAATTTTTTCTCCATAATATGATGAGTCTAGTAATTTTTTTTTTTTTTATAATTGTTTGTTGTTATAAATTGAACAAACAATTAAAATCTTTAATGTTATTTCCGTAGCATGAATAAAAAGAAATATATTGGTAAAACAAGATTAGTCAGAGCGGAAAAAAAGAAAAAAAAGAAAAAGTTGAAATCTTAGTAAGGATTGACTGTAAGGCTATTGTTATGTTCTATAAAAATAAGAATAATAAAAGCATGCCAAAAAGAAGGCAGATCAAGTTCATAGATATTTTAATCAATAATGGATATAAGGTAGAGATAGAACAAATAAAAAGGAAAAATAATAATTTAGCTGATGTTTTGAGCAAATACATTTTTAATGGAGAACTACAACAATAGGCTAGTTCAACAAAGTCCAATAGGCTAAAACCTAACAAGCTTCTTATTCAACAGTAAACAAATGAACATTACAAGTAAACAAGGGTCGATAACTTTTATGCTAGCTCCAAGGATTATTACTAGTAGCAGTAGCAGTAATAGTAGCAGTAGCAATAGCAATAGCAATATATACCTCATGATGAATTATAATTGAATAGAATTACACATTTACTCAAAAAGCTCATCTCTAGAATTTAAACAATCAACTAAAGTAGAAGTAGATGAAGCTCAAAAAATACTTATTGATGTAGTATAGAGATTTCAAAGCATAAATAAGAATAAATTAAAAGTTTATGTAACATTGTCAAATTACTTTACAAACATAAACAATGAACTTGCCTCAAGATAAGGAAATATACATTTCTCACAAAATAGAAAGTTCTTTTACTATGCAGTAATGAATGGATTTAAATCAAGTATATATAAAGAATGGTATAAAATAATTCCTTAGATTTGAGATCATTATAATCTGATTTGGAGTGATTGTAATTCTATTGTTGAAGCTAGACAAAAATTCATTGAATTTCTAAGAAATGAAGACTTTTTAATAGACTTACAATTAATTAGTGAATATAGACATCAAGTAAAAAAAAAAAAAAGTACCATTGAAAGAAATGAAAAAAACTTTAGACAAATGGAAAACTTTTAAACCAGTATTTCCTAGACAATATATTAGACATGGAGAATATAAGGATCTTATATGAGCAAATATATGTGTATATTTTCTTAGAAGGCATTCTCATATTGATAAATTGCTATTAAAATGTAGACAATACAATAATAAACTAGTAGAAAAGAATTTTTGGGAACCATTTACTATCTTACAATTTAATATATCGAAAATCTTTGATAAAAATATTTCTTCTTGTGTAATTAGAAATAAAAATAATGAAGTAGAGAATTTTGCATCTACAACTTTGATATAGAATTAGAAAAGTTTATGAGTAATTTTGTAAACGAATACTATTTAATGGAATAAATATTGTTAGACTATGGTTTGATAAACACAGTTAGATAAACACTAGAACAATTTTAAAATTTAGAATTTAGTTCTATAATCAAGGAAGTAGCAAAAATGATTGCATCAAGGTATGATCATTTAGAAAGAGAAAGGTTACTTTGTGTAAAAATGACTTTTTATTTTATTCTTTTAGAATGGTTTCATTATGATATAAGACTAGCATATAATGTCATTTATGTGGATGTTGAATATGGACTAAATCTTGAGAAAAATAGAAATCAAGTCAATAAAGAATATTTTTGTAGAAAAGCTATAGTTGAACAAATTAAATATTGGATAGGTTATCAATTAACCTAAATTCCAGATCAACCTCAAAATTATTTTTTAATTTTTCAAAATAAGATTTATAGCATCTTTTCTCAAGACCATCAATCCCTATGGTAACTCATAAAAACTAAAACCATGGATATCATATAAACATATGAAAATCATTTTATGGAAGAAAGTTCAAACTTTGCATTAAAAAGATAAAGACAAAAGAAAATGATGACAAATGAAAAATTATTCAAGTTCTTGAGAATAATGACAATTATGAAAAGATTCTCCAAAAGACAACTTTATTAGAAGATCAAAATCATTAGAGACAACTTTGAAGAAATAATTCTAGTACTATTCATTAAAGTAGACTGTTACAACAAAATTATTATACTATTCACCCTACAAACAGTAGACCTATTCAACTTTAGCAAAATTATTATACTAGTTCATTATGGAAAAAGTAAATTCTCCTAATAAATTATTGTATTATTTACTGTAAATAGAAATCATTACATTTTTACCCTAAAATATGCTTAGTCTATTGATATTTTATATAAACCTTAGATGTACACTTAAGGAAGATACAAAAAAATCAAGAGAGGAAAAACATAAGTCTGAGAAGCTCTTCAAATTCCCTTTTTGAAAAACTTTCTAATGGTTGTATCACTTAATAGTTTTATATTAACTGGTTCTATGATAACTGAGATGGTTTTTTCCCAGTTTGTTCTTATCAATTCTGTTCTTCCTAAATTTAATCGACTTACTCTATATAATATTTTAGGATATAATAAATCAATATTTCTAGTATTATATATTTCTACATCTCTATATATGTCTATTATTTCTTTGAGTTGTTCAATGTGGTCTCCTTATCTACGTCTACTAGTTAATCTACTCAAGATTCCCCTCTCCTATGGAAGTTTCCTTTCTAGTTGGGTTATCTTTAAGTGTTCTACTATTTCCTGTAAATAGAATGGTTCTAGTCCTTGAAGCCATAGTTGTTCTTTATTTTTCTAATGGTTTATAAAAACAAAAAATATTGTTAGGTTTCTTTATTTTTTTCTACTAGTTTTTCTAAGATTTTTATTCCTTCAAGTTATCCTATTATGTGTTTTAATTCTTGTGAATAGTCTTTTTCTTCTTTTTCTACTTTGCTCTTATTTTTAAATTCTGATTCCATCTTATCTGATTTTTTATGCAGAGATAACAATGATAAAATTATAGTATTATTTTTTCTGATAATTATTTTGTCTTGTTTAGAAGGAGCACTATAATTTGTTAGTCCTTCAAGATTTTGTAAGTATTTTCCACTTAAATCTAAGGTTATTTATAATTAGGATCTAATTCTACTTCTACTATGAAATTACTACTTACTAACCTTATACAAAATGTTTTGGAGAAAATTGCATAAAATTCCCTTAAACTTTAGCTTAGGTGTGGAATGCCTTCTTAAACTTTCAAAGTATGGGTTTTAGTCTTTAAACTTTCATAAATTGGTAAAATGATCCCTTAAGTTGAGAATAACCCTGAAACTTTGATTTTTTGGTGTGTAAATCAAAGTTTAGAGAAGTTATATGGGCTATTTACTAATTTATAAAAGTTTAGGGACAAAAGACCACATTTTGATAGTTTAGGGAGTTTAAATTGCATTTAACTCATAGTTTAAGAGAGTTTTATGCATTTTTCCTAATGTTTTATTTCTTCTATTAAACCTAATATCTTTCTATGATTTTATTGTATTTCTTGAAGTTTTTTATTTATTTATGTATGTCTCCTATGATATTTTATTATTTGTTTATCTTCTTCTAGTTGATTTAATTTCCTAATGATCATACTATTTTGTTTCTTACTATATTTTTATTTTCTTTTTTTTTTCTTTTAATATATTATTTTTATCTACTAAAGAGCTTTGTACAATCTTCCAATGATTAAAATTTCTCAATTCATGTTGAGCTAAAGATTCTACTAAGGTTATATGTAGGTCTATGATACTATTTAATTATTTATTACTACTATACAATTGGTGTTCAGCCTATTGAAAATAATAAGTATATTTAAATTGTCTTGATTTTTCTATCTTTTTATTTGGATTATAAATTTTTACTCTCAGCCACTCTAACTTTTTATGTTCTCAATCTTTGCAACTAAAACCTTTTTAATTTGAGTTTAGTTGGTACTTTTCAAATTCAGCAAGAAGTTTTTCATCAAATGAAGAATATTCTTCCGTATACTAATGTTCTAAATATTTAATGATTAAAATTGTGTAGATGATTAAAAATACTTCAATAATTCTAACCTTGACCTAACCTTCTAAGATAACTTCTTAATGAGACAGGATAATTACTTTCTAGGTTTTTAAGATTTTGTCAAAAAGCAATTAATAGCAATCTTTAAAACTTATCTCTTATTGTGAAGTCATGAATATGTATTGCTTCTTCACCTTTAGAAGTAGAATCGGATCCTAATTATAATGCTCTTACTGAACAAGATAAAATAATTATTAGACAAAACAATATTATAATTTTATTATTGTTATCTTTACATAAAAAATTAGATAAGATAGAATTAGAATTTAAAAATAAGAGCAAAGTAGAAAAAGAAGAAAAAGACTATTCACAAGAATTAAAAAATATAATAGGGCAACTTCAAGGAATAAAAATCTAAAAAAAAATTAGTAGAAAAAAAAACTTATGATAGTTAGTGGCCCCTTGAAAACCAATGAGTAATGCATAGATAAGAATTCTTACCTTATTAAAGGAATATGCAACATGTATAATATGAAAAATGTAACAAAGTTGAACCACTTGAGTTAGTACTTGATAACAATCATGATCGTAATCATTCTTGACGTGGTCAATTATGCTCATGTAAAATTAGATTCTTAGTGATATAAACAGAAGATCAATTATCACAAAAAAGTCAAATGGCACTAATATGAATAAACTTTACAAAGCATAATTTATAACAATAAGTATATTGAGGTTGTGCATATAATAATAATAATAAAAAAAAAGAATTGATGAGATTAGGTCGTTCTCACAAAGATTTTGTACTAAGTATTAATTATATTAACTCTACTTTTATGTGGACAATTGAATTATAATCTAAAAGAAAATTAACTAAACTAAATTAATATAAAAATAACTCTACAAATAAAGCACATGACGAAAGGTATATGAGCTAAACATGTGTGATATTGGTTAGGCCATCATTCAAAAAATTTGCATATGCATATATTATATATTACAATTAATTATTTAAATTCTTATTAGATAGAAAAATTCTCTTCCCTTCCTAGTCTTGGCAATTCTACCTATGAGATTAGCGTCCCTTTTTGAATCACTCAATTATGTAAGATAATTCCTTTCATGAATCTAAATGCCCTACTTAAAATCAACTAACCTACATATCATTATGTCAAGATGATAACCAATTTTTATCCTATTAAGTTTGTGAATCCTAAATTTAAGTCAACATACATGTGTTTGTGGCATAATTAAAGTAAATTTGTTCTAATCCAATATCCATACGAATATTTCATCCTACGCAATTCTTTTAGATTCTAATGTATAAACCAATCATTAGCTACATAACTAATTTACAAACATGAAAATCAAATTGTAAAAAGATTTAAATAACTAAATAGTAGTAGATAAGACATTCATAATAAAAACCATGACAGCATGTCACTCCCACATAAAAGTCTAGTTCATAACATTAAAAAGTGCAACACAAAAGGTAATAAGAAGCTTGAATTCAATAAAAATGAAGAGGGAAAGAAGAACTTAATAAAGATTTATTCTCATTTTTGTTTTCTAATCCATCATTTATGTAATTAGTCTTCACATTTTTTTTTTAATTCTTATGGCCGTAGGATCTTTTGGACATCAATTGGGAAAGAAAATAAAAGAACTATCAATCTATTTGAGCTACATCCCTATAATAAAGAAAATTACACTAGAGGAAACTAATGTCTAAAAGTAGGTTCAAATAGAAAATTAAATTTTTAATTGCTTGAAATACAAGATTAACTTTCTACAAAGCTGTTCAAATAAAAAAATTTGTCGGCTTGCCCTTACAACACTGTCAAGTTGATCTAATATGAAATGTTATCTATTACATGGCATTAAGGAGACATTGATGTGGCTTTTTATTATAAATAAAATATAATAAAAAGAAAAAAAAGTAAATAAAATTATAAAAATTTTACAAAAAATCTAGAAATGAAAGAAAAAGAAAAAATAGTAAAAAAAATAATTATAATTAAAAATAAATAGCTAAAATAAAAGTAAGGGAAAAAAAATAAAACATTGATAAAATTGAGAAAGAAAAAAAACATTTAAAAGTTAAAAAATATTATTCAACCATCGCAAGGTCAATGGATGGCTAACAATCATTTGTAGTAGAAGGCTATATTTTAATTGTGGGTAGAGACTTACTTTTGAAAATAGATCATGTAACCCAACATTAATGGTAAGTGTCTATCTACTATCGATTTAAAAGAAAAAAAAAAAATAGAAAAACACATGAAATAGCTTTTTTGCATGCTCTAAAACTAGACTCATTATAGGTAGTTACCAACTAGTCTTTAGTCCCAAAAAGCAAATTTTATTTTTTGAACTGTTTTTCCTTTTTTATTTTCATAAGAAGGTTATAGCACATTACTACTAGAAATAGCTTTTTTGCATGCTCTAAAACTAGACTCATTATTGGTGGTTACTCACTACTCTCTAATCTTAAAAAAGCAAATTTTATTTCTTGAACTGTTTTTCCTTTTTTCTTTTTCAGTTTTTCTTTTAAGTTCTTTAGCATATTATTGTTTTTGTTCCTTATTTTTATTTTCTAGATTTTTCATCATTTATAAATTTATTTATTATTTTTTTATTCTCATATTTTTAATGATTTTATTTACTTTTATTGCTTTTTGTATCTTATTTAAAATAAAAAGGTCATGTCTAGGCCCATCAACACCATGTATTAGATGACTGGTCATGTTAGATTAACCTAGTAATGTCATAATGGTAAGTTAATGAAATTTTTTATTTAAATCACTTTACAAAACTTTTCATCTTTTATTTTAATTAATTGAAAATTAGACCCTCCGATCAAAAGTAAATTAAACCTAATTGGCACGTGAACGACTTGTACAGGGCTTAGAATGTTAGCAATTAGCTGGTACGAATTCCTTAGCCCGGAAACTTTTATTTCAACAGGTAGCGTGCTTCAATGGCTTGAATGGGCCATGATTCAGTTTATTTCAATTTGCTTCACGGACCATGGCTGAAGCGAACGTAGGCTTTGAACACTTTGCTGGCTTTCATTCAATTCCCCAGACAATGGGAACGTCAATGGCGTGATTAAAATTGGGATTGGACGGAACACTAAATTGCCTGGGCTAACGGCGTGTGAGATAGCAGGACGTGGAAGCTTGAAAGCATCACGTGGGCTTCAATTTGGTTTTTCTTTCTCGTTATTCTGGGCCGTAACTGTGATTAGATGGATGGGCCTTCACTTTATTTGAATGGAAAGTGACTTTGCTTGCTTCCTTTTATGTGAAAAATCTATTCACATGACGCTTTAATTCTATGATTTTACCCCTTTTGATATAATTCTTCCACTCAAATTAACTCTTACTTATATTCTGTATCAATATATATATATATATATACATATATATAATTATAGTATAAAATCGAGATAAACATATAAATTTATATTTTAACTATCCCTAACTTTATGATTTGCTTCTTCTTAAACAAAGCATATACCAATACAACATAATTAAAAACAGAAAATATCTCAGGACCAAAACCAACCATAGATTGCATATAACCTGCTCATAGCTCATGAGATTTCGACTCTCTGATCAATTTCCATCCACAGCATCATTGAATTTAAGTTCTGGCAATTTTTATATGCATAATTTACTCAACTACATCCTAGTGCCTAAGGGACACCAAAGTAATGGAGTTCAACTGTTAATTTATATAGACTAGAGTCGTACCATATTATTTAAATAAAGATTTGTAAATTTGAAATTATTTATAACATTAACTAACTAGGAAAAGGTCACTCATACTTTACAAACTTAGCTAAAACTATATATGCTTCCCTCTTTCATCTCTTTAAGTATCACAATTTAAAGTAAATGCATTTTATATTCATTTATTCTCTATAATATTTCCTCTTTTTTCTAGTTAAATTTTTATTATTACATACTTTCTCAAATTTTTTTTATTATATAGTTTCATCAATTAGTAAGTTTAAGACTAGACAACCTTAGAGATTACTTATACTTAGTTAAAAACTCAAGTCATTGTAGTAAAAACGACCATTTTCATTAGGCTTTTTCCATTTATTTTCTTATTATCCGAAATTTATTGGTTCTTTTCTATAAAAAGTTTCAAGAGACATATTTCCTTTATTCATTTATTAAAAATTATAATGTTTAAACCTTAAAAGACTTCTAAAAAATGAGTATACATCAAAGTAAACTTCAAAATGCAAATCATTAACTCTTAATTAGCAACATCACCCTAATTCTAAGTTAAAAATCAAGGGTTATATAACATACGATCAAACCTAACACGTTTTACAATTTAACTCCACTCAAGTTTTAACGATATATAGGTGATCGAATAAAATAAAATACAAAAAATTCAAATAAAAAACCAATGTTTCACAAAAGAATTAAGATAATTTTATAGAATGACTATTAAATCATATTCTTATAATAATCAAATCCTTTATTAGAACCAATTTATAAAACAGTAATCTTTTATTTGAATTTTTTAAAACATTGATCCCTAATTTATATTTACCCCTAAATATTGATCTCTTTCATTGTAATTCTCCCAAAATCTATACCTTATCCTATAGAACTACCTATTTGCCACCTCCTAAAACTCAAAACCTTAAAAGAAAAAAAGAAAACTATAGAACCATTTATTGTTAGGTATTTGTTTTGTTGAATTGGAAATCTTAACCTGTCAATGTATATTCGATTTGGATCTTATAAATTTACTTTAATTCTTTTTAAGTTGTATAAAGTTACCCTCTTAAGATATTGCCATGTTTTATTAATGGTTGATATTAAAATAATTAAGATAATGTCATGATGATGTCATAAAATATTTAAAAAATAAAAATAATTTTAACTATCAAATCTGTAATTTTATTTAAAATACTTTAAAGGATTTATTTTCATAGATAATACATTTAATGGTATCAACACGCTATATGAATCAATAAATAGTATGTAAATACCCATAAAATTTTGATATGCATTAGTGAATAAGTGTACTTTTTCAGAAAATATCAATTATATTTTTACATGTTAAAATTTTATTGATAATTATACGTTATTCATCGATTTAGTACCATTGAAGTTTTTCTTATTTTTATATTTCTATCAACTAAGTGAATCAATAATTATCATTTAGCACCACAATCAACAACATTAAATAAACAACATACATCACCTTATAAAAAAATCAATGAACTGTCTCACATATATGTATGCAATGTTATCGTCTTCCGGTCTATAAGCATTAGTCTTTACACCCGTGTACAATTACTTTACACACAAAAATCAACGTCAAAACAACAAGCAGAAGGGAAAAAAAAAGTAAGAGAGAATGTAAATGCGCTTCGGCGGGCAATTAGAAATTATCGGTGTTTTCTTGATTTATGAGAATGCCCCGAATTGGACCCCGACGAGGAAGAGTGAACTGACGAAACACTCCCTGACCCTCCTGCTCCATAAAACAAATCCGACAAGTAATTACCCAAATCCTCGGGGGTAAATCTGACAATTGACTCTCTATACGTTTCCCTCCTTAGGACAACCGCATGCTTCTCGTAAACCGACGTGTATTTTGGCAACACCTTCTTGGATAGTGGAACCTTGAGCTCTTCTCTCACTTTCGGGTCGGGGCCGACCCAATTGATTTGTCTTCTATAGGCCTCTTCAAAAGCTACATTGAACCGCTTCAATATTTCGCTGGCTTGGTTTGAGCCAATTTCAGCCGATGATTCATCAGGCAATGATGATAATACCGTGTGCCATCCCATTTTCTCGTAGTTTGATATATATTGTTTTACTTTGACCTCGTATTGTGTTATCCAATCTTCACCTAATAGGTACTTAAGGTTGGATTGGCGAACCTTAAGCACAACATAATGAAGATTATTGGCCAAAAACAAGTAGGAGAGCGCCACGTCCTTGTACGTGTCAGATTTACCATCGAGTTTGCAAAGTACGAGGAGAATGAGCCACGCGAGCCGCTTTGAAACTATGGAGGTTGTGCTATCATCCAATCCGACAAAAGATTCCGGCAGGGGATACTTTACATCTAACTTCCACTCCCCGATTATATCGGACAGTATATCGGTATAATCAGCGAGGAAAGCAAGATAGTTCATGACATATCGTGTGAGCGGATGGATTCCACCACCAGGCACAGCTGATTTCGAGCTATCCTTTTGGATTGAAGTCTCGAAATCAGCTAGAATCATCCTTACAGCCTCACCAAGCTTGACGAGTGCATTCACGGCCTGAGACATGACGGCGGAGTTTGATTCGTTGGAGAAGATGGATTCGATGTCGGGCCACAGGTTCGCGATTGCTTCGTATAAATCAAGGATGCGGAACAATTTCTCGGAAGATTTCTTACATTTAGCGACACTTTCGGCGAATCCAAAGAGGGCAAGAGCACCGTCACGCGTGATATCATCAAATAAGGACTCCCTTATGGAGAAAGAAGAAGCGAACACGTGATCGCATAGTATTCTTTCTCCATAGAAAAGGGTTTTAACCGAAACTTTGATCGCATGTAACCAAATCTTGATTTTTCCCTCTAGGACTTCCCAATCCATTTTCGTTATTTTTTCCGAGGTACCAAGTGTCCTGTCCAATCCGAGGTTGTACAGTCCTTCATCGACTGCAGATTTCCTCACAACTCTATAGATTTTGACGCACTCCTTTCCGTATCCAGAAGAGATCATGCAATCTGCAAGGGCCTTTAAGTCTCCCATCACGATAGTCGAAATTCGATCAGACTCGGAAGCAGCAGAAGCTATCTCATCAGTATTATCTCCAGCAAATCTCAATTCATCGTCTTCGGATTCATCCCCATAATCCGACACCGATAAGCTCGACCTAGCTGAAGTCAAGGAAGACCTGCTCGAGACAGATTCTGCATCGAGATGCTGCCGGTTGACAGCAAGTATCTGATAGAACTCTTTCTCGAGCCGTTTCATGGCAATTTGCATGAGGTTCTGAGCTCGAACCAATGCATAAGAGTTAGAATTTCCCTTGACGTAGTAATGCATGGCGTTTTGCAAGTCCTTAACGCATTTAAGGAACTGTTTGGCCTCATACCTATTATCATAAAAGAGGGATGTGATTTTTGCATATGAAGAAGAATCAGGATCCCATTTCTTGATCAAAACTTCAGCGTTTTCGATGTTTTCTTCGATCAATGATTCAGAAAAAGAATGGCGCATTGGAGATGATGGTGGTGTGAATCTTGCAGGAGAAGCAGATGGGGATGGTCTATGAATTGGACTCCTCATGGCTTTTTACACAAACTTTGCCTTAAAGGGGGTATTTAGTTTTAGTATACGAGAATGTTCCAAGTTTGTAACGGCTTTCTTTGGGTGAAGAAGAGAAAGAAGCAAAAGAAAGAGAGAGGTTATCCTTCTGTTAGTTTTGAGTTATGGCCTTATGGGGTTATGTGTAGAAGAGCTGACATATGGATGTTTATATATAGAAAGAGTGGTATGATTGCCGGGGCAAGGGTGTATCCGAAATTCTTGACTTTGTCTGGGTCCAAGCTGACCCCAGTGTTGCAAATACATTACGCGGTGTAGGGAGAGAGAGAGAGGGAGAGAGGCGTGGTTTTTCAGGGTTATTTTTGTGAGGAAGAAAGTTGTTGGTAGCGTGAAACTTACAAAGCCTGCTGATTTGGAAAAGTTAAAAAGCGATGTTTTCGTGACGTGGAGGAGTCGGTTTCATGGCTAAAGGTTACGAGGATAGCCACAGTTTTGTCGCATGGAAAGCTAGTTTTTTTCCAAGTCATAGGTAGTTTCGGATATCTCTTTTAGGGCAGGAAATGAATTAATGTAGTTAGGTTACTAAACTACTTCGGATTCAACTTATTAATTTCGAGCTGTTTCAATAGTTATATTGAGCTAGGTTAGAGCTTGATATATTGTTAGACTCTATAAACTTATGAATCCAATCGAATTCATATCTTGTGTAGATATTATATTGGCTTTTACTAAATCTTAAGTTGAGTTTTTGAATTTAAATATAAACTTGTTTAAATGAATTTGATTAAATTGAGTTTTCTTGTTTTTTCCCAAACTATGAGAAAATAGGGATTCGAAACCTAATCTATCCCAATGAAATACCGGTAATGATACTACTAAGTTATAATAATCTTAGTAAATTGAGTTCATATTTATTGAAAAGCACTTTTAACTAAATTAAAACTACTAAGTTTAAGCTTGATAAGCTAAGCTATTCGACTTAACTTAGTTTGTTTGCATACCCTAATTCTTGGTGTAAAAATTCTATCTTTCGCTTTGCTTATATATTATATGCCATTGTGTTATTTTCCATCTTTCATTTCAATTAATTTGGAAGATATAACATTAAGAACATAAGATGTTGTCTAAAGTAACCTTAGGAGTTTTGGTTAAGTAATTAATAGAAGTAATGTTAATTAATAAATCAAGATCACATATAAGGGGAGCAAATTAACCTAAACACGTAATTATTTCTAGTCCAGCCTAATTCGTAAGGCTAGGCTAGCTAATGTTTAACTAAGGAGCAGGTAGAGTTGAATCAATCTTAACTCTATTTTTCAAACTACAACTAGCTATCATGTCTCCTTTCGCAACCCCCTTCACATCACAATCCATTCATTTCGCTAAGTAGAATAGAGTTGAGATATAAGTATTATGAAAAAATGAAATAAAGTTATAAAAAGCAACTAATAGATATTATATTATCATTTATTGATTTTATTAAGGATATTCTTGGAAAAAAATCAATTCCAATATTAAATGGTGATTTATAAGACTGAATAATATATAGCTATTCAATATCATTTATAATATGGCTCCTTTATACAATTTCTATTACGGATCTAAAATGTAATTAAATATTAATAAAAGCTATTCCATAAGGAGTAAGGGTAATTGAGTTATTATCATAACTAAGTAAACGAACTTCAAATGTAAAAGTAAAATCTCTTTGCCAAAGAAAATTAGTGAAAAAGAATTGCATATCTAGACATGTAAATGAAATAGGAATTAAGGAAAGATTATCTCAAAAATGCTTAAAGGGATTAATTTTGATTATTTGAGAATATTTTGAAGTAGCTCATTTTCCAAAAAAATGGTAGAATCTGTAGTGTATGCGTGTAGTCGTTAGGGAGTAGGCTACATATCATATCTTTTGCACATGGGGGATCTTATTTTACAACAAAAATTATAGTCATTATGTATACATGAAAAGTGGCCTAATAAAAAATTAAGAAGAAAAACTACAAAAACATTGCATTCAGGGAATACTATCACTGATTACCAAAAAAATAAAAAATTAAACCAATTACGCCGATTGGTTTCAAAGCCTTAATGGCGGATAGTTGGTACAAGAGCTTCCAAGAAGATGGAAGAAATCGTACAAGCATTAATGGAGGAATGTGACCAGAAGTATGAGGAGTAGACTAAAGCATAGGATGATTATATTAATAAACTTGTGTAGACGTTCAATGAGATGCTCTAGAAACAGCATAAATCTTTCCAACTCCATGCTCAGCCTATAAAAGCCAATACAGGACATTGTTAAGCAACCAAGTGCTAGTAACTCTAAGCTCATGCTAGGTGGTGGCAAATATAACAGTACATCAAGTGCATGACATCTTAATATGTTTCTGCAAGAGGAATTAATGTACCATGCTCCTGAACATGCTATTAAGTTGGAATTTTCTAAGTTCACGGGTGAAAATTTATATTCATGGTTGATTAAAGTTGAAAATTTCTTTACTATTGATGTAACACTCGAACACTATAGAATACGATTAGCTACTATTCATTTTGAGGATAAAGCATTGCCATGGTATCATGCCTTTGTACAAGGATGCATAACTCTTACCCCATTTACTTAGGAAGAATTAATTATTGAGATGCAAACCCATTTTGGAAGTAAACCTTACGAAGACCCGATGTCAAACTTTAAAGAATTGTTTCAAATAGGAACTTTGCAAGAGTATATAGATGAGTTTAAGCTACTGTTTACTTTAGTTTATCTTCCCGAACACCACTTGGTTAGTTGTTTTTTGAGTGGATTACAAATTGAAATCTAATACCCAGTAGTGTTGTTTCAACCCCAAACCATATCCCATGCAATTATAATCGCAAAAATTCAAGAAGTAACACTCTTAGCCATTAGAAGCGGGTTGAAATACCTTAAACCTGCCACTCTTATAGCTGTAAACACTTACCTGCAACCCACCTTCCCATCTACCAAACATTTGCTACAATAAGTTTACACCTAACACCTCTACCTTCCATAATAAACCCAACACAACTCACACCAAACGTAACCAAAACACCAATTATAGACCTACTTGGAAAATGACAGCATCAAAACTTGAAGAAAAATGTAAGAAAAAATAATGCTTTTAGTGTGACGAGCCCTTTGGGTAAGGTCATAGGTGCAAGAATCAAGGCCTATGAATGATGATTGTTGAAAATGATGATTATGAAGGGGTTAATGATGTTGAAGGGATAAAGGATGAGGGGGAAGTAGATAAGGCTGAGGCCATTGAAGATGAGTTATCTAAACTAACTTTGTGTTCGATGGAGGATAGTGCATAGAAGGGTACTATGATGCTGTTGGTGTCTTACAAGAAGAGGAAATTGAGGGTCTTGGTGGATAGCAGGAGTTCCTTGAAATTTTTAGATGTGAAAGTAGCCAAGGTTTTAGGATGTGGAATTGAAAACACCCCTAGTACAAAAGTGACATTAACTGACGAGTTCGATTTAGTAACTAGTGGTAAGGTTAGCAAATTGGAGTTGTGTAAACAAAACTACAAGTTCATCATTAAGGCGCTTGTATTTCCACTACAAGGCTACAATATATTTTTAGGTATACCATGGTTGGAAAGTTTAGGGGATATTACCTAGAATTTCCAACAAATAATGATGGAATTTCATTTGAATGGCGTTTCGTACCGATTGCTGGGAAATCATGACAAGGTAGAAAAAACACTTCAAATCAAAGGTATAGTGCCAGCTTATATAAGTAAATGGACAAAAAGAAGGCAAAAAATAAGAACAATCTCTTACCTATAGCTATTGGATCTTATTGAGGAATTTTCAAATTTGTTTGAAGAGCTACATGAGTTACCACCACCTAAAAGCCACAACCATAAAATACATTTGCAAGAGAACACTAAACTAGTTAATTCATAACTTTAGAAGCATTCCACAACAAAAAAGAATGTACTTGAAGAGATGATGCAGGAGATGTTATAATAAGGAATAATTCAGCCTAGTCATAGTCCATATTCATCTCCTATCGTATTGGTTAAGAAAAAAAGACTACACTTGGCGCATGTGTGTAGATTACCATGAATTAAATAAGCTCATGATCAAGGATGAGTACTTTATACCCTTGGTTAAAGACCTTCTTGATGAATTATCCAGCCACCATCATATTTGAATGGACTTAAAGGACATTTACAAAATTGCTTTCAAGATGCATGAAGGGCGCTACGCCCCTTCAGCATTTCAAGAACTTATGAATGACCTTTTCAAGAATTATTTGAGGAAGTTTCTCTTAATATTCTTTAATGATATATTAATTTACTGTTCCAACATTGAACAACATGTACAATACTTACAGATCATATTTAAAGTGTTAAGAAGAGAGGTGTTGTATTTAAAACAAAGCAAATGTATGTTTAGGTAACCTGTATTGAATATTTGGGGCATATCATAACTAAATCAAGGGTGACTACAAACCTTGAAAAGGTTGTAACTATTGCTAATTAGCTATAACCACAAACAATTAAACAACTTAGAGGATTTTTGGGATTAATCGGGTATTATCGAAGATTTATTCAAGGTTATGGGGCATTGACCAGGTTGTTGACCCAACTCCTTAAAAAGAACAATTTTCATTAGAATTGTGAAGTGGAAGAAGCATTTGAAAGGATCAAACAACTGCTGATGCATGTATCAATGCTTAGGTTACTCGACTATTCAAAGCCATTTGTAATTGAAACTGATGCAATTGACAAAGTTATGGGTGCCGTGTCAATGCAAGATCATCATTTAATAGCTTACTTAAGTAAAGCTCTTGAACCTAAACAAAAAGGATTGTTGATTTGTGAGAAGGAACTACTGGCCTTAGTTTAAGTAGTAGATAAATGGCAGCATTACTTATTTGGGAAACACTTTATCATCCGTATAGATCACTGGAGCTTGAAATTTTTGCTAGAACAAAAGGTTTTGACGCCACTATAGTAGAAATGGTTATCAAAGTTTGTAGGGTTGGACCTCAAAATACAATATAAAAGCTAAATGAGTAATAAGGGTGCTAATGCCTTATCTTGAGCACCACATATTATACTAACTTCACTCATTTCTACTGTTACCGCCTCTCATGAGTTACTAGAAGAGATACAAAACAGTTTAAGCCAACTTGATTATTACAAGATGTTGATTAATAGGCTCAAATAAGGTGAAGTTGATAAGAATTATTGGGAATAAGATTTACTCAAAATACATGGTAAGTTGTTGTAGGACCAGCACCTGACTTGCCAAAAAGGCTCATATCATTATACCAGGATGGCACATTAGGAGGGCATTCAAGGACCCAAGCGACTTAGAAGAGAATAAGCTCCATTTATTATTGGTAGGGTATGGAATGTGATGTTCGACAATATGTTCGAGGATGTAGAGTTTGTCAAAAATTTAAGTATGAAAATGTGGTAAGTCTAGGATTACTATAGCCACTTTCAGTGCTTAAGGAATGCAAGATTGATGTAAGTTTAGATTTTAATAAGGGTTTGCCTAAGTCACATGAGAGAGATGTTATATTAGTTGTAGTAGACCGTCTGAGCAAACACACACATTTCATGAGCTTATCTTAACCATTAATTGCAGTACAGGTGGCTTTAGTATACTTAGAACATGTCTTTAAGCTATACGAATTACTAATACAGTAGTTAGTGATAGAGATCCCCTTTTATTAACCATTTTTCAAGAGAGTTTTTTAAGCTGCATGGAGCAATGTTGAGGTTTTCTACTACCTATCACCCTTAAACCGACATACAAATGGGAGTGGTGAATAAGTGTTTACAAACCTATCTAAGGTGCATCACAGGGGAAAATTCAAAGAAGTAAGTTAAGTACTTGGCATTGGCCAAGTGGTGGTATAACACCAATTACCACTCCAGATGATGCATGATACCTTTTGAAATACTGTATGGCTACCCTCCTCCCTTACATTTGCCTTATATACTCGATGACTCTATGAATGACACGATGGATAGAGTATTGACTAACAAATAGGAAATGCTTAAACTACTTTGTTTTCACCTTACAAGAGCAAAAGACAGGATGAAGAAACTAATAGATAAGAAGAGGACTAAGACTAACTTTCAAGTAAGAGATATGGTATGAGTTAAGTTACAACCTTACCAACAAAATAGCTTAAAGCCTAGAAGATTACATAAACAATCATCACGTTACTATGGGTTGTACGAAATTTTGGAAAATATAGGACAGATAGCGTACAAATTGAAGTTACCTAAAGGTTTAACTATCTACCCTATGCTCCATGTTTTGCTACTCAAATAGTTCATCCCCAAACAAGAGATGCCCAGATTTGACCTCCGTTTACTCGATGAAGAATCACCCTTAAAACAGGAAGAAATCTTGACTAGTAAAATGGAGGAGGGATCTACGAACAAGAAACTTGTGTTAGTACGTTGGAAGGGTAAACTAGAAGGTGATGCAACTTAGGAAAAGTATGAGGACGTAGCTTTGCATTTTCTTCACATGCCTTTGTGGTCAAGGGTTCTGGAAGCCAAGGGTCATGATGTGAGGAGGGTTGCAAAATTAGGGTTTGTGAAAGGAAACATGACAACTAGTTGTGGTTTGAAAGATAGAGTTGAGTTTGATTCAACTCTGCCTGTTCTTTAGTTAAACATTAGCTAGTCTAGGCTTACAAATTAGGTCAAACTAGAAATAAGGCTGAACGGCCCATCATCTAATTATCTATATTTCAGAAAAAAATCTTAGAATCTATAGTGTTTGTATATAGCTATTAGGGAGTAGGCTACGTGTTGTATATTTTGCACATGAGGAATCTTATTTTACAACATAAATTGTAGTTACTATAGGTACACGAAAAGCGGCATAAAAAAATTAAGAAGAAAAAATATATAAACATCGTTTCCTCCAATAACTTTTATTTGAGCTTATTTTTCTGCATTCAGGGAAAACTATTACTAATTACTAAAAAAAATTGAACCATTTACACCAGACCGTGAGTATTTAGTCACCAAATATAACCAGACTTATCTTCATACACTTTCAAGAGAAGTACGTATGATGCATTAGCCAAAATAAGCATATTGAATCCGTGAATATAAAGTGTAGCTAAAATAATTCAAAAGACCGTGTCAATCCAAGGAACAAAAAAAGAAAAAAAAAAAAAAAAAACGAAGAAATTGAAAGTTTGACGATATAAAATTATAATTCCTTTAGAATCAGAAGCCTTCACCACGTTCTTTTCCCCTTACAACGGCAAACTGCCATCGAGAAGAGTAGTTTACAATTTTCATTAATGTTGTTTTATCCTCGTACGTGGTCCATATTAAATAATGCTTCTTATTATTGATAGAAAGGGACCCTGGTGATATATATATATATATATATATATATATGTATGTATGTATTTTGAACTGCATATATTAATATCATTTGCTACATTAATAGGTGATTAGTCAGATTTCGGGACGTATAATCCCTTGCATAGTTCATCAAAATTTGCATCTGTTAACCCCACAGGCGGGATGTTATACTATAGAAGTTTCAATTAATATGAGATTAGATTTTTCATTTCGCTCTAATTATAATTTTACAGGAGAAAGAAGGTTGGAAATAATTTAATTATAAATGTTCTGTTTCAGAGCAAGAATAGTAATTATATTACATAAGCCATAAACCTCGATTCATTTTATAATTTATAGGCAATCCATATGGAAGAGCAAAAGCTTATGTTGCTATGCCTCGAGATAATTTTTCTCTAAGAGTAGATTTTTACAGACGAGTAACGAAGGGAAAAAAAAAAAAAAAAAAAAAGGAAAAAAGGAAAAAAAGCTGATTATCTTCCATCGCATGTCATAATATGCTACACATGCGGGGTTTGTTCGGAGACATCCGATAAAATTCCAACAATACATATATGGGACCGTCAAATCCATATCGGTATTTTGACTCGGTACAATCCAAGAAAAAATATAAATACATAAAAGGAAAATTTCTTCTAACGGTCGGCCTCTGCGACAATAGGCCATAGTCTGTTAGGATTTGCATTGTGGTACATCATTTTAATACAAAAGTCAGACGATGCTTTCCATACAAAGTTTTGTAATACTTCGGTCAAAAATAAATATTGTTTTCAAAGCTGTGAGCGACCGAAAGAGCTTTTCCACAGAATTATTCTTTACCATCGTTACGCTTCATAATGACCTTTTCTAAGGGTTATTTAATTGCTTTTTAGGCGATGAAGGACCGTGTATGTAATATATAAATATAGTGCAACACTTTTATAATACAATTTGATATGTCGTTTCTAAGTGCACCCTAGAGGAAGAGTATACTTGCTTCAAAATGTATGGGAGACTCATTCCATTGGTTCCTACGCGGGAGTTGTCTCCCTGATTCTCCGTCAAAAGTTTATATTTTATTGGGGTTACTTACCATAATACCTAATACAACCTCGTTTTATGTAAACACGGTGTTTAATATTTATAAAATTTTAGCATAATATATAAAATATTAATGATAATTATTTTAAAAGTTACTTGTTTCAATATTATATGTGATAATATTTTATCAATATTTTTATATCATATATATATATATATATATATAAACATGGTATGTGATACTCAATATGAATTTTTCTTCTTAAACTATGGAACTAAGGCAAGCTCCAACCATTAAACTTGGGTCCCTAAATTTGAGAGTTGCTCTACAAAGCAACTGCGCTCGAGGCTTTTATTTTGTAAATTCCATTTGTAAAAGTTCGACATAGGACTCACAAAAATTTTTAAATAAAAAAAAAAATTGTTTAGAAATTCTCTTACAAGAATTCAGGATAAAGTGAAGAGGTGTTTAAGAGAGAAATTTCCTTAAAATACTAAAGTAACATTCTAAGAAACTTGCCATTAACAATACTCTAAAAGCTTTACGTAGTGGCTCAATTCTTAATACAAGGTTCAATTTACAATATTCTTACATATATTATACTAGTAAGAGAAAATGAAATGCATGGAAAATTTGAAGTTAAAAGTATAAAATAAGTACTAGTAGAATTTTTAATAAAAAATGTTACGTTCCAAACTCGAATGGTAGATCAGTTTGTCGGACGTCGTTCATTCGCCGGATAAGACTACATAAGATTAGATCTTATACACTCTAATGTTATTATCTTACCTGTTTTAATTGCCTTTAAAAGAAAGTCCATAAAAAGAGTTGAGCACAAGTGCTAATAAGTAATTAACCTACAACACACACAATGATGACAATCCATATACATGCTTATATGCAACAACGAAGTTCTGTTTAAAATATAATTGAAGTGAAAAAAGTAAACAACATCTCCGTACACCAATTTTGAAATAATGTTGTTAAAGTTGTAAAATTTACATTCTGCTTAGACATATTAGAAGGTCTATGGAATTGGAATATAGAATTAGAATGTTGGGATGTAAATTAGGGCAATTAGTTATAAGTAGTTGCAAAAAACTATAAACATACTTATAATAGTCATGAAAAACATGGAATACATCTTAAATCCTACTTATATGACCCTCCAACCCTATATATACACCAAATTCCCCCATAGTATGGCTTTCATCTTCTTCTTGGCCCTTACACTTGAAAGAATACTTAAGCAAACCTCATTCAATGAATTAAATATATTTTCTTTATCAATTACATATTCATTGTCTGATAAGACCTTTGAAATTAATATATTAAACAATTTAATTTGAAAAAGGAAATACAATGTTATTTCACTCATGATTCAATAGTGATAGGAATCAAGTTCTATAAAACTGATAACAAAGACCTAAGCTAAGGATTGCAAAATCTTACTCGAAGGATTTTAATGAATTAATCTACTAAAGATGAGCAAGCCTTTATGATTGCATTTAAGTTGCATCATAGAGTTTTACAGAGAGACATGTGTTAGTTTCTCATGTTATTATATTGGAACAAGATAATACATTTGTAGGTTTGCAACATCACCCCTTCAAATGGTTGAAGAGACTAAGCTATCATTTCAAATGGGTTAGGCTAGCTAGCCATTAGAATAGGATGTTCATTTTAATCCAAAGAGCTTTCTCTCTCTATCCATCCGATTAGAGTCCCTTAGCTACCTAAACAATTGATTCACCACAATGATTTTTCAAGTTCTTCATTAAGCCATTTGAATAGCTAACTCCATTTATTCAATGGCTAATAAATCAACAAATATTTTATTCTCTTCTCCTTTAACTATATATTAAAAGAAGGGTTTCTCTATATTATCTTTTTCATTATTGATTAAACAACTTCTTGATTGAGTAATTTCTCTCAATTTTAGCTCTTATAAGCTTTTAAGGTTGTGGCGAATAAACTATTCTCTCGATCTGTAGGTTACATCGAGTTGAGCGGGTAAAATGCAACTTCTGTAAAGAAGTTATATCTAAAGGAGAGCCATCCATAATCTCATTGAATTGCAACATCTTGAAAGTACAAACTTTTTATTCTATGAATTCTTGTTTTCATTTCAATAATAATTGACCTAAGGCATATTAGATAGGTTTATTTTAAATTGTAAAAGCCCACTTTTCATAAGTTATGTACTAGAATAGATCCAAATCAATATAAACTTATAAAATGGTATGGATTTAGGTTAACAATACACCTAAACTAGTGATTCCATTAGAAGTCCACACCCAAATGTTTTTTTTTTTTTTGTTTTAACTTACAAAAGCATCATAAAATATAAACTCATTAGATTTTACGTGTTACTATGACGAAATCTAGCAACGAGCATATATATACATAATGTATTATATAGGTCATATGATCTTAACTTAACATCAATAATTTGTCTAAGTCATCAAATCCCCTCCAATAATGTGCAAGGATCATCTGATCCTATCACTGATACCATAGTCTTATTTTCCTAGTTTAATCCTTAGTGGCTAATGAGTTATTAGTTTACTACAACAATCTATAATGGTGTTCCATACTAGTAGTGTTAACCCATTTATCACTTCATCTTAAGACCTGACCTATGTTATAGTAATTAGCTAGTCAACAATCCACCTACCTGTATTAAAGGTGTGTAAGTGGATTTTAGCCCGTGGATTAGCCCATTTAATCTACTTTTTAAATTATTTTAAGCTGGGGTTTTTTAGCTCATTTAAAAAGTAGGTTAAATAAATCCAATTTATTTAATCAATGGGCCAAAGTAAGCCGATTTGGGATGGGTCATTTAATATATTTATACTTTTGACTCATGAGTTAACCAATTTAACCTGTAATGAGTCAAGGTCAAGGTTTCTTTATCCTCTTAAAAAATAGACTAAATGAATTAGGCTCGTTTAACTCGCAGGCTAAAGTGGACTGGATCGGGTTAGCTTATTTAACCTACTTACATGCCTCTAACTTGTATATGGCAATTTAGCACTCAAACTATAAATCACATCATCTCAAATGTCTGTCCCACTAGAGGTTGATGTACTTAGAGCTTACCTATCTATTTGGAAATTTAACCTTAGCTTAAGCATAAGCAAGGAACTTTGAAAAAAAAAAAAATGGTTGAATTATTATTTTCATGTTTCTCTAATCTCACATAGACAAACAACAAATAAGTGGAATGGTTAGTCACACAATATTTCTTATAGCCTTAACTTGTTCTTTTCATCTCCAAGATATTTTGATGATAATTTAAAAATAAATAATTCATAAAAATTTCAATATTTTAATCCTAATTGTTATTGCAACTTGAACTCTTTATTTATATTATTTAAAGGCTTAAGGAGTCTTTCAACTTAAATTATGATTATTTAGAGTAGAAATTTATCAAGTTATATGAATTAACTTCACCATATATGGGTGGCGATCAATCGACTTATATACATGGTCAACTAACCATAGATGTGGTCGAATGAATTTTGTTTTTTATTTTTTCTTTTTCGAATTTCTTATTCTTCCATATCCATCTATACCAAATTTTGATTCTCGAGCATAATTCATGATCTATTTTCATCAATGTTTTAACTAATACAATTAAAATTTCATTTGTCCTTAGATTCAAAACTAACTTTAAATAAAATCTCAAAGTTTTAGTTATATTTTGTCATTTTTATTCATAAATCTCTTCATATAGCCTATGATTAGATTTTAAATTAAACTCTTTACTATAGTATAAGTTGATAGATCATATTCATATTGAATTCTATTATTAGAATAAGTTCATTGGTTTTTCTATCGTAGGTAAATCTAAAATTTTTAGTTTTTAATAAATATTTCATAAAGGTTCAATTCATTTAGTTCTATTGGGTTTGCAATCTAACTTTTTAGATTTCAAAATTTTTGTTTTACAAGTCAAAAATAAAAGCTCAGGTTTTCAAAAGATTTATTTGGATAGCGTAATCAAAGTTTTCTTCTCACTCCTATCATAGCAAGTGGTTCAAGTTAGAGTGCCTAGGGTTCGTTGTGTAAATTCTTATGTTAAGTACCTACTCATGGGGTTTCTTAAAAAATAAGTTGGGTTCTTAAATAAGCATTAGTTGTTAGCTAAGGATCAATGTTTAGTTGGATATGACTATATCAATAGCTGAGTCATTGTGTGGTTGCCTTTGATTTCTTTTGCAGCAAGAACACAACACAACACATCACTCGGAGAATGGACGACAAGACCAAATTGCATATACGATGTGATTATTCTTTTTCTTAACTGTAAGCTTATAACTCAACCAACAATTTGACCATTTCTTGATGCCATCGCTGAACACAAGCATATTGACATGTGTTTGCTCTTTAGTTTATAAAATGAATCTGCCGGCCACTATATAGGTCTTAATTTTATACTAATAAAATGTTAATTTGCATTTGCTCGAAGCATGTGCTGATAAAATATTACACATGGACGCAGATATATCCAAAATAATTATGTAACACTATTTCATATTCTATCATTGGGCATATGGCTCCAAGGGACTCCTTTCTTTGTTGTTTAGCCACTTTATTTGTTTGAATAACGACGTCAATATTGCCGTAGAAAGATAAGGAGGGGCATGGAACGGGTGGATCACGGTTTTCTAGAATAATTTGATATACGTGAGAAGAGAAAGTGACAAATAAATGAGAGTATGGGTATAAGTAGGGAGAAGAATTCCGAGGACACGAAATAAAATAAAATGATGAAGCAGATTTGAAATTTTGAATCATTCGCAATGTACATAATAATCTAATAAGAAAATCATGCCAATATATAAATGAAATAATAACAAAACGAATATGATAACAATAATAATAGAGAGGCCATATATTTGCCATCAAATATGAATAGAATATTTATGTTCAAGGGAAAATTGCAAATAATCTACTTAAACATTAACCAAAGTGCAGATTTAACTCTAAACTTTCAAATAATTGCAAATAGCCTCTTAAATTTTGATATATTAACAATATAATCATTTTACATTAAAAAGGGTTACAATAATAATCAAAGTTTAAGAGATCTAAATTACACTTTGACAAGTTGGGATATTTTCTTATAAAATCAAAGTTTAGAGAGATCATTTGCAATTTACGATAGCTATTTATTGATTTATCTAAATTTAAAAGGGTGTTGTGCATTATTTGAATGTTTAGGGGATAAATCCGTATCTAGGTCAAAATTTAGGGATTATTTATATTTTTACCTATGCTTAAATTGACATTTAAAAAAAAAAAAAACTAAAATGGTGTTACACTCTTTTAGCTTCAAAATATTTTATTAGTTACGTTTGAAACATTGTAGTAAAACCATTCAAACTCACTATGACGAATCACTTTGACACTTGCAGAATAAGAAAACTAGTGATCAGTTGCTTAAGCTATTGATTGCAAAAAAGAAAAGTGAACGCTTGATTGGATTTATTGTACACATTTAGCATTTAAGTAACCAGCCAAGGTTAAACCAAATAATCGGTATCATAGGATTACGCCAAAGTCCACATGGTCAGCCAGTCCGGCCGTTGGCCTTCCTTGTTCTATTGGTTGGTTGGCTGGCTTTGTCTCTATCTATACATACCCCTTTGTCTTGATTAAAATTTTCTGACCGCAATTTGAATGAGTTCGTCATACTATTTCATCTTGACCGCAAAGCTGAAGGCATGCGCCTTCAATCAGCCGTGATACATCTATTGTCCTTTTAACTATTTTTTTTTTACTTTGTATGGGTCTTGGCCGATTGAAGATAATGATTGGTTTCTTCTAGGATTTATACGCGGATCATCTGATGGCGCGGAATTTGATATACCGTAGACTAATTGTTGATTAATCACTGCACGTATTTGGCATGACCGTATAACGGGTAAAATTCGGTCATTATCGAAAGAAGTTACTGATATACATAAATGATAATTTGAGTTTTAAAAGTTTTTATGTAATTTCATAATTTAAAATTTGTAACATAAAATATTTTCTTTTCGATAATAAGAAACCAAATATTTAACATTCGGAAAAGTTATGGGTTGGTTCAGCTCCAAATTTACCAACTTTTTGCTATGTAATAACTTTTTGCAATTTTTTATATATACAAAAAATTACATGTGATTTTAAAACTTATTTTTAAATTGCCTAAGGTTATTGATGTGTAGGAAGAAATATTCAATAAGCATTACATACCATGTGTTATAACTTTTTATAATATATAGTGTGTAATATCAATAAATTATTGATATAAATTATAATTAATGAATAATTTTTAAATCAATTACCATTCGTAATTTATATATATAATATATATTAATATTTTATTAATATTCACATGCTATATGTACATAACATGTGACATGTATTAGTTATGGAATAGTTCCTTGACCTATAGAAGCTTAAAAAAAAACAAGACCGCAACATGATATAATTAACCGAATATGCAATTAATGTAGCACATGTGACCACGTTTACGTCTCATATTAAGCGCCGGCAAATTTCTTTTTGTTTTTTCTTAACAGCGACTGAATTCAACTGCCATATTTTTCATGGTTTGATTAAGTTTGAAGTATAAATCGAACATTTTACATCAAACCGGTCAGTTCATTTCGGACCATGCACTGACAAATTATAACCATCCCTACTTAGAAAGCACACACATGTACTGATATACATACATAAATATATATATATATATATACACATTAGTTTTGATGATTTTCAAGGCAATACCACACATGACTAAGAAAACACATATATCCATATATATATATGGCATGATGTAACACGGGTACCGGTGGCAACCAAAGGGGCTCATCATGGCTCCAACGACTCAACCCTACCCCACACTCAAGCCCAACCAAACCCCGAAACCAAAGGTTCAACAGTTTCCCAAAATTCCATCTAAAAACTATAGAAAGAAATTCAAAATGCAGCAATGAATTTATTTGTATGCACCCATTATTTATCATACCGCACATTGCCCAGAGATAAAATCCCGAGTTATACGACACGAATGATGATGTCCCTCTCTTGGATGTCATAATATATTTTGTTTCGATTTTTCTTTTAAATTATTATCTAATTATTTCCTATGGATAAGCGCAATGTAGAGTGCATATGCAAGCCATTGCATCATCTGAAATTTGACTTTAGATATCTAAAAATTTCTGTTGCTTATATTTTACTCAGCTAAAAGAAAAAAAGACACTCCATAAAAGATGGAGAACGTAATGAGTTGCTTTTTCAAATATAAAACTACAATTAGAATTTTCAAATGGCCTTTTTCTATCACAACCTCGTAAGTTTATAGGATATACGGCGCAAGTTGTTGATTTGACTTTAAGCATTATACGTGATAAATAACAATCGAATAAGAAAGCTAACGGAACAAACGTTAAGAAACAATAGTCTGACTTTGAAAATTCATATGGAAGCATTTATGGCGAAGAAAATAAGTGCATGCGTTTATTTCGTCCTCTTTTTTATTTATTTATTTTTGGGTTCAATTACCTTTTTTTTTCTTCCATGATGACATTCCTCAGTCGCGTATATTTAACCTTAGTTTCGAAGTAGGTTGAAATTGACAAAATTTTTCGAACTTTCACTAAGTCAATAATCGTAATCCCCGATATTAATTTGCTTGTATTTAAATATTAAGATCTTCCACGAAACATGTAATATGTTGAAATCTATGGTAGTCAACCCAGTAACCACCAAGCTCAATAGATGACTAGCCTTTCCTAATACTTAATTTATTTGCTTAGGTTAAGACATGAAGCACTTCCATAAAATATGAAATGTTGAAATCGGTGGTACCTGATAACTAAGCTCAATAGATGACTAATAGGCATTGAAATCATTTGGCTAAAAGATTCCCTTGCAAATTTTGACCTTGTATTTGTTGTCATAGTCTTGTAAGATATAATGATTCCTATCAAACAAATGCTTACAATCACTATTATCCACTTCCATTATTACAGGGAGTCTTACAACCTTCATCACCTTCATTCCCTTTCTAAACACATGTCGTCCTTATGAGTCACACAATAGTTAGTACAATCCTTCCCTCGTGGCACTCTCTCCCAGAGGCTTTCAATTCCTAAAAGCCAATCAGGAGGAGGAGCTGCTCCTTGTCAAAATCTCCCCATGGTGACACTGCCCATTTTTGGGCTGCTCTTGTGTTTTGAGTTTTCAGAAGGCCACCAGCACCTCCCTAACTCATCCTAGAAATGTAACAATACAATCTCATGATACTATTTGTAACAATACAATCTCATGATAGTCAACGTAAAAGCTGACTAATGGTAACAAAATGATAGTTATATAAAGTTTAATCCTAAACACCATCCATCATCCATAAAGAGAGTCAACAAAATGTGTGAAGTATGTGGAAGAGGAGTAGAAGAGGGAAAAATTAAGGTGAATCAAAAGAGAAAAGGAAAAATGTGTTAGGTTGACTTAATATATTCCTTGATTTCTACCTTTTTATTATTGTAAAGGTTTAACATTGAAGCCTAATGTGTTTATACATGCTAATGTAAGAGTAATGATCATGCCTAAAGAAGCGAATAGTCAAGTTAACGAATACCGATGGGTCTATTTCAACCACTTGGTCCAAAAGGAAAATGTGTTAGGCTAACTTAATATATTCCTTAATTTCTACTTTTTATTTATGTAAATGTTTAACATTGAAGCCTAATGTGTTTATACATACTAGTGTAAGTGTAACGATCGTGTTAAAAATAGCGAATAGTCAAGTTAACAAATACTGATTGATTTATTTTAACTACTTAGTTCAAAAGTTTTAAATTTATATTCACAACTATGGTCTTATAAACTAGTACTATAATCTTCTTAATCTATACGAAATATTCAACTATAAAATTTCACAGTAAAGTGTGATTAACAGAAAATAATAAGAATTATAGAAAGTTGAAGCCCATTTGAGTATGTTGAACTCTAAGAAATGTGTAAGAAGTGAAATTCTAAGCAGATCCGTATGGCAAGTCAAGTCTATTTTGTCAAAATACTTTAAATTTTATATTTTCATGAAAAATAAATATCCTTAAAAAATAAATAATTTAAATAACAAAATGTTGCAAACTAACGTAACATCTTGCACAGCACGATATATAGATGTCGTTATTCTTGTAAATGGCATATATATATATATATATATATTATCTATGAATATCAAAGAAGTACAAAAATATTAGAGAGAAACTTCTTAATAAATGCCCGTTAGTTTACTGGAGTAGGATAAATTTCATAAAATGCATTTCAAGCGTTAAGTGGAACTTATCTACAATATTCAACATGAAGGGAATTTAGAAAATAGCATAGTGGAAGACAAAGTCGCTATTCTCAAAGAATATAAGGCGTAGCAAATTTGAGATATATATTCTCCTAGGTTTAACTAAGCCTAAAACCTCGGATGGTAACTTTCCAAGTTTTCAAACCATACCAAAAATTTAAAATGGAATAGTATATTTGCATAGTGCTTTGTTTTTTTGGCGCTTTGAGAGGAAAAGGGAGAAGCTATTTTCTAAAAGTCGTGATAAGACAATTGCTCTCAATTATTGCATGCAACTCTAATTTCAAGAATTGCCATGTAATGTAGCTCTTTAAAGGTCATGATCCTTAAGTCAGGATGGTTAGTGAATGACTTGGATACTTTCTCACAAAGAATCGCAATTTAAAAGCTTAAAGGATGGTCAGTGAATGACTTAGACATTTTCTCAAAAAGAATCACAATCTAAAAGCTTAATGCGATACATTGTTTGAGAAAATGTTGCAAGTTTTGAGTAGACATGAAATTATGTATCTTGAGACTCCATTAAAATAAAATCAACTTTACCCAATGTGAATTTATCCAATGTCAACTGTGACAAAAATCAGTTTCTGGTTCATAATTACCCAATATGAATGGAGCTTAAGCTAGAGCAATGAAAACTAGACCCAAGTTCAAGAACAAGGTAAAAAAGCTTCTGACTTAAGCCTAACCTTTAGCTCATATCTAGCTTCTACTTCAATTTTTACTTTTGTTATCTTCTTTCTTTCTAGTTTTATTTATTTATTTGAGCTTTTGGTCCTCTTGGTAGAACCTTTGTTATTTGAACTTCCACTTCTGATTTTGTCACGATAGAGCTTCTACTTCTAATATAGCTTTTGTGCTTCTAAGGCTTTGCTTTCAAACTTGCTATGGTTTAGAGCTTTTGTTTGAAGACTTTCATGTCTTCAAGGGTCCAGCTCCGAAACCGCAAATGTCCTATTATGTTTTCTTTTCCTCTTAATTACGTGATAACTTTATTTTATGACTTTCTTACCCTATTTTTATGTTTAGTTATATAGATATCTAGTATAAACCTAATAATGACAAGCAATTCACCGGTTTCATAAATATCATTATTCTCCTTGGAGAAAACCTTTTCTTCAATATCAAAACAGTAATTATTCATTTTATCAATCAAAATTTATTATTTTGATTGTGGCCATCCTTCCATCTTAATTGAATTCAATAATTATGTGTCATATTGATTATTTGATTCACCCCCATTTCATTTGGGTGACAGTGAGGCTATGAGTCACTTGGGCTACAAATTTGTCGGTTGGTTGTATTTATTAAAAATATTTAATACTTTTTTGTTTGAGAAAAAAGGCTTGCTTTTTATGGCCCTTCATCGAGTATTTTAGAGTTTCTTTCTCAAGATGTGCTTTTATCTTCACCAATGGATTTGCATACTTATTGGCTGTGAACTTTGTTTCAATTAAATCATTTTCCTTCCCATAAATGGTGAGTAATATTAGTTATGGGATTTCAAAGCTAGATCCCCAATTTAATTATTGAATAAGACTCTATAGTTAGATAATTGTCTATATCCTTTTAATTTTAGTTCCATGAAACCAAAAATCCTTTACAAAGTCTTTCTTTCATTTATTTAAAACTACGAAAATATTATACTTATTTTTTAAAAGTTGTTGCTGTATAAGGTTGTGCTTGGATTTGGCTCGAGGTCTTAGATGATTCATAATTTGGTGTCAAATTTGTTGAAATGTTTGGAAAATGTGATTTGGTGTTGGCGAGCTATTGATTGTGTAGTGAATTGTGGGTTATCTTATGAATAGTGGTGATTATGGATTAAGGTTTGTAGCGTATCTTATTGGTATTTGTGGTTGATTAGGTTATCAGTGGAATATGGATTAGTATAAGTGATTTGTTAAAATTTATTTTACAATATGAAGACTGGTAAGATTGAATAGGGTCCTTTGTTAATCCAAATCAGTTAGTGTTCAATCAATTGAATTTTTGATGTTCTAGTAGCTACAATGTTACTAATTGTCTATATCCATATAAATTTGTTTATAACAATAAGATGATATTGGTAACAAAACAAACCATGGTAGCCTTGCAATTAGTAATAGATATTAGGGTGAAGTTTTGGCGAACGTTGATAATTACTGATAATTGTTACATAAGTTTGAGGAGGCTATAGGATACATGTTGTAATATTATGCAAAATCTACTAAAGAGCATTTGTTATTTGCTTAGGGAGTGATTTGTGCTACAAGTATGTTCTCTATAGGCTATCTAGAAAGGGTTAGAGATGGTCAAAGTTTTGGTGCTTGTATAGAGATATTGGAAGCTTTAGAGGAAATGGGTTGAGGATGAAGAAGAGACTCCATAAAAAGTTTTGGTGATGAGGAATTGAAGAAGTATAGGATACATTAAAGAAAATTAAGAAAGAGGTTATGGAGATTGTAAGTGATTAGAAAACCCTTTCTACAAGCATTTAGGGAGAACTAGCATAGTCAATGTATTATTCTAATGCCCCTTCAAGAAGTCCATCATCCTGATAAATTGATTAGCAAGGAGAGTAATGAGTAGCCAGAATGTGAATTACAATGATATCCTT
Source organism: Lumnitzera littorea (assembly GCA_024138015.1). Classification (NCBI taxonomy): domain Eukaryota; kingdom Viridiplantae; phylum Streptophyta; class Magnoliopsida; order Myrtales; family Combretaceae; genus Lumnitzera; species Lumnitzera littorea. The sequence continues at coordinate 9,302,458 of JAMXBB010000005.1, forward strand.
CGTTGCGTTTAATGAATTAGCTAAGATTTTGGGTTTTGTTTGAAAATCCCTTGATTAGATTTGTACAACATATGGGAAAACCACAATTAAAGCCTTTAAATCACTTCTCTTACCTTGTTCTTTTGGTGACTGGATAACTATGGGTATAAAGAGGTTTGTCAATGGTATTGAACTATGTGAGGGAAAGGGAAAGAGGGGTTATGAGGCTAAGCTTGAGGGTTAACAAGAGGATTACCTTGAAAAAGACTAAATTGACCTCTTCCTCTCTTCTCTCCCTTCCAAAGAACATTTGTACTCTAAAGTTGCTTAAATTTTGAAGTAACTTTGAATGCTTGTTTCCTTAATCTTTCTTTAACGTCTAAGTAAAGTGCTCCTCTAAGCCTTAATTTACTTGAATATTTTTCCTCCTTAAGGTTACATTTTTACATCAAATTGTTTATCCCGTTAGATGATCATCCCTAAATTTGCTGTCTATGTTCTAAATACAAACCACTATGCTATCCACAAGGTCTCCTATTGTTGCTTGTAACTCTCTAGTTACTTAGGGTCCTCTTTTTATTCTGTACAATGAAATAGATTCTTGTATTACTAAATCTATAATATAAATTTTGGTAAATTTATAAACCAAACATTGGAAAAATAAAGTGAAGAATTTATCAAGTGTGATTCTATAAAATATGACAATCAAATGATAATAATAAACCAATAACTTTTCTTAAAAATTATGTTAGACATAAGCTCTTGATCTTCCTTAGCGATTAGGTGACAATAGGCCATCATCTTTATAAAAAGAGATATCGTAACTTTAGGGTGTTTTTGTTTTTATTTTTCCTTAAATATATTTATATATACACATATATTTAGTATTTGTATTTATTTTATGTCTAATATATATATATATCATTTTATTCTTTTTCCTTTTACCATTGCTTTCATCCAATTAGTCATTTCAAGTTGATGCCAAAAGAATCAATTGAGAAAAGACCTTAGATGGTATAAATTTATTGCTCTATCGTTATCTTAGATTAGGAGATAAGTCTTTTGAAACCATTTGATCAAAAGATATAAGAGAAAATAGAAAATCAACACCAATGTGACATCAATATATATAATAGGCCTCGCACTTGTGATGCATGTGTTGAATGATAATGGAAAGATTAAATTAGAAGTCTTTTCAAACTTTTTCAAATTTTGCAATCGAATTATGAATCTTTGAATTTTGATAAAAAAATTTACATTTCGTAATCAACTTTCTAAAACTTTTAAAAACAATCTATTTAAATTCTAAATTTTTTCTAGTCATTTAAGTAATAAAATAAATTTATGAACTTTATTTATATGGTATTTCACATGAAAGCCACATTGTAAGAAAAAGAATTAAACCATGGTATTTATTAAATAGATTATGTATTTTTAAAAGAAATTTTAAGACTACATTAAATTGAAAGTTTTAGGACTTGCATGCAAAAAGACCTAAAAGATTTTAGAACTTCTCATATAAATTTTCCAAAGAAAATATTAAGGAGTTAATGAACATAAAAAATTAACTTAGCTACAAATAATATGAATTATTAGCAAAAACATTTTAAGACGATATATAAGGATATCATATAGATAATAATCATGTGTATGTGTGTATATACACACATATATAGATTAATAAAGTGAGAATCTCTATTGTGGTATAAAAGTAAAATTGTAACACCCCAAGCATTATATTTATCTATTTATCCTTTATTAAACATTATTTCACAAAAAATAACAAAAAATTAAACTATTGAAATTATACATAATGAGTAAATTTATTTACTTACTCCTCTTTTTCTCTTCTTATCCATTTTTTTATCACTTTCCCACTCTCTTTTTACCACCTCCCCACTCTCTACCACTTTTCCTTTTCCACTTTTTCCTATTAACTACATTTCACATCCCTCTCCTACTCTTACTCCAATAATTTGCACATCTCATTAGACATCTCTCTCCTACTCTCTCTCTCTCCATCAACATTCTCACTATCCTTATTCTTCTCCTCACGACCCTCTATCTCTCTATCTTCTTCATTTATTAATATCTTACATTAATATTATAATATATTCAATTGTACAGGATAACTTTATTTATTTTGTACACATGCAATACAAATGCATTGTCTATTAGTATATATATATAAACATGGTGTGAAGTGGTCATTTGGATAAAATATCATTGCAAATGGCGAACTAAGGTGTAAACTTATGCGTCAATTCATGATCCGTGACCCATTAACCATTTTTTTGTTTTTCAAATTTTCAGTCAATTATTGTAAATAATCTATGGCCTATTCATTTATTTTTTTTTCAATTAAATCTAAAACTCTATATCAACTATCATTCTTATGAATCAAATTTCCCTCAATACATNTTCAGAACATGACTATGAAATCATAAGTGAAATGATGTAATATGTGCTTCGTTAACTTAATTAATTAGCTAGTTTTACTATTGAAGATCTCTCAACAAATGATGAATGAATAACAGAAAAAGAATATATAAGGTTTGTTTCGATTGTCTTTTTTTTTTTCGCTTCTATTTTATCTATATCTTGTCAATATCTAATCTGTATCTATTTAAAATTAACTATTTAAGGAATTATCTTATCTGTTTCTATTTAAAATATAATGTTTAAATAAATTATATAATCTGCATCTGATCTATTTCTATTTGAAATATAGTATTTGGATAAACTATCTAATCTATTTCTACTTTAGAAATGGATAATAATAATAACAATAACATTATTATTATTATTATTATTATTATTATTATTATCCAATTCTAAAGTAGAAATAGATTATTATTATTATTGTTATTATCATCATCATCATCATGCCTTACAACATTGTCGAGCCTGATTTTCAGTTTCTTTGATTTTAATTTCATTTTCCACTTCCGATTAATACTAAATCTTAACCCATTTAATATTAATTTTCGACAAGAGAAATTGAGAAATTCTGATTCTTTAAAAAAAGCTTTTGGAGTTGCCACCTGACCGAAGTAAAAAAAAAAAAAAAAAAGAAAAGAAACCATAATCAATTAGGTAAATTGATTACGATTTGGCTATCGGTCTTCGATTTTAATTTGAATGAAAAACCAGAGGAATCCGAATCCGATAGCTAACCTATTAAACTTTAATAGATACCACTATCTATTTATCGAAATTAAGATTATTCTTCTAAATTATAATATCTTTAAAGAAAAATGAAAAAAAATTTAGTTTCTACAGATTTTATAGTTGCTTCAAAAGTGCCTATGTACCTGTTAGTTAGGATTAGATAATCCTAAAACTTTAGTATGTTGGTTGATTTTAATTTTGAAAATCGACTGGATTTACGTGTTTAATTGATTCAATTTATTCAAAAAAATCTGAAGAGGGTCATAACTTGTGAGTAATCAAAAGACTTTCTAAAATGCTATAATTTTTTTGTAAAAGGTTTCTTTTTTTATTAATTTTTATTTCTAAAAAATAATTTTCTATATGATGATTTCTTAAAAAAGAACCTCATAAAAAAAAATCCTAAACTAATAAATTCACACCTATATTTTTACTTTAAACAACTACCTATCTAAATAAATTAATAAAATTATATAATCTACTTAATATATAAAAACTAATATCAAAAGCCTCCTAAACTAATATAATCATATATACATATACTATATTAAATAACCTAGGAACCAATAATATAATGATAATAATAATAATAAACCAATAAATAAATAAATGAATAAAATAACATCAAAAAAATAAAAACCGGAAAAAACTGAAACTGAATTGTTCTTGCACATCAGTTGCTAACGACTTGCGTGCGTAGCTTGTTAGCGATTGTAGCGAACAAATGCCAATCGTTGTGCAACAGTGTAGGATATTGACTGCTGACCGTACTGCAGTGATTAGCATCCAAAGTTGCTGTTCAGTAGAAGAGCGCGCATGTGAGGTCGCTGATCGGAGTATCGTTTGGATTAGGATGGCCTGATTATGTCTGTTGCTTCGCTGATCGTGGAGTACAGCTGTGGGCATGTGATAAGGATGAACGGCTGCGTGTTGCTGGCCGTGCGTGAGCTGGAGATGGAACAGCCTACAGTGGAATGCTACCAAGTGAGAACTAGCGTTGGTTTTGGAGTTGCGGCAAGGTGCTGATTGTGGATGGAGCGTGGTCTCGTGCAAGCTGATCCTTGGTGGGGATGAAGGGGCTATAGTAGAGAGAGCCGATTAGTATGCAGTTGTTGGTGCTTGGCTCGTGTATTGATCAATGTGCAGTGCACTTAATACTTGTGGTGAGGATGAAAGAGGTGGCGATGAAGCTTCGGGTTGGCTTGATTCTGTCCGCGTCTGGAATTACTGCTGGCGTTGGTTATTGTTGCAGCAATTGGAGTTGGCTTAGATCGTGTGGCTAGGGTCTTCTGCTTGTTTGCTACTGTCATGGAGTGTTCGGCGCATGTGCTGCTGCTGCGTGTTCTGGGTCCTGCAGATGTTGTGAAGAAAAGCGATAGTGTACGGTTGTGATTTGAACAGGTTAAGGAATGGAGTGCTGCGGCGAGAGAGAGGTTGAGTGATTGCGGCATGTTACTGATGCAATGCGCGTGTTCAGTCAGTTGGTTTTTAGTGTGTCCGCTTCTTAGTAGACAGCTTTTGGGGACTGATGCGTGCATGGTCTCCCGTGGAATTTGGCTGCGCGCGACAGCAGGCTTGATGAAGATGAAATCGGATCAGGGATCGATGGAGTTTGCTTTGCTGGTGCTGTTTGGCGTGGGGAGTTTGTTGTTTTGGCGACTGTATAAGCATATTTGTGTGTGACCAAATTGTGCAGCAGTGAGGATGTAAATGTAGGGTATCGTGTATGGATGCTGCTGGCCAGTATGGAGTGCGACGTTAGACAGAAGACGTGCACGAAGTGTGGGTGTGGTCGAAGTGTGTATGGCTGATAAATCACAATAGATGGTCGATCGTAAATGTAAAAGAATTTCAGTTCTTTTTGGGAGTGTGTTTTCATGTAAAAAAATTCTCCACTTTATCTCGCATGATCCTTATTTATAAAATTCAAATCAAATCGTCATAAATTGTATCTATTATATTAATTTCAATTTGATTTGATAAAGTTTAAATTAGATCTGAATCATTTATATTAATTCAAATCCAATTTAATAAAAATTAAATTAAATTCAAATATTTTATAATGATTCAAATATGAACAAATTATATTCAAAAAATTGATTAAATATGAATTTCATGCGCTTAATTTACATTTTATAAAAATAAAAAGATAGAAATAAAAAACACATAAATGCTTAGAAAGATTCAAACTCATGACTTCAAGCTAACTTTATATCAATATCTCAATACTTATATGTTAAACTGTTAGCTTATACCTTAAGTTTTAATATAATTAAATTGTACTTAAATCATATAACTCTTTAAAATAATTATTTGAACAGAGCTAAAACTAACTAATCGACTCTAAAATAATTTACTTTTTAAAAATTCTAAAATAAAATTTATAATTTTTCCTTTTCTCATTTTTTTTTTTTGTATTTTCATCATTTTTCAATTTTTATTATTTTTGAGTTAGGACCATTTTAAAAAAAAAAAAACTATAACTATAACTACTAGGAGCAAAAATTAAGTATCTACAAGCATAAAAAAAAAAAGTCTAAATAATGCACATATTTTATATCTTTAATGCATTGCACTTATTCACTTCATTTGCTTTTAATTAATTATACTCCTATGAATTTTTCTTTTTTTTTCTTTTTTTCAGCTCCCTATAAAATGATTTTTATACTTTTCCCATAATTAATAAATCATTTAACTTGCATCTTATGTGAGTATATTCAAATCCATTCAAGGTGTGTTTTTCATAAAATGAGCTTTTGAAATATTTTTTAAGCTTTTCTTCCACATTGGTATTAACATTTTCATTTATTTTTGCATAAGCAAAAACAAGACTATGGTAGTTTGATTAAATGGAATCATTTATTGATATTATATAGATGATAAAATTTAGAAAATATTATTAGTTATCTGAATTTTCAAAATCATTATTAGTCATCACAATTTGATTTCTTCTATCTTGATTTGTAAGGTAGATTATAAATAAATATTGTGTTGATTATAGTTTTAGTTGAATCCACCTAAGCACATGAAATCTACTACATATTACATTAAAATTTAGGAATCAAAGTATAGGACAAAGCTAAAGGATTCACCAATTTTTAGCAAATGTTAGGAGGTATATTATTTTCATTGACCTCATAAAATTCAACCAAAGTAAATTAGCATCACAACAATGTTATTAGATGATATAATTCAAAGAACAATTAAGTTCATAAGGAAAACCGTACATTGTAAGCAATTTCAATTTTCCCTATAATGCTTTCTTTCAATGCAACTTCTAATATCGACCTTACGATGCTGCCAAATCTCTAGTGATAACATCACGTACAATACTCATCCATAAATCCCTAGTGACACTTGGTTGATACTACTCTTAGCCACATCATAATTGCCAAAGCCTTTTGTTGGAATGTTTTCCTCACAAGGAAACGTACTAGTAATATGTGGATATGTATCATCATTAATTATAATATAATTATGCAAAGAAACAATGCCAATTACAATCTTTATTTGTTTAGACATTTTATAGTCAGACGTCTTGTGAAGTATTTGGAACCTATTCTTCCAAATCCCAAATGTCCGTTCAATAACATTTTTGAGTGATGAGTGCACATAGTTAAAGAACTCTTTCAGAGTTCTTGTTAGACAACCTTATTGAAACTCAGAACCATGATATCTTTCTCCTTTATAAGGAGCTAAATATCCTACTCTATTTGGAAACCTTAAATCTACTAAGTAATACCTACCTACAAAAACATATTATAAAAAAATGAAATAAAATGCAATAGGTAATTTGCACTCTTCTAAAAAGAAGAACCATATATTTATTAAATGTACCTAAGGGTGCTAAAGGAAAATTGAAAGATGCATCACTTAATACGTATTTTAAGACATTTGCATCATGACTCTATCCATCAACACCAACTACAATGAATGTAAATCTATAACCAAAATCACTAACAACTAAGACATTTTGAGACACCTGACCCTTTTTGTTTGTGTTTATGATTCGTTCTTCCTTCAAAACATCAGCCTTAATGTGCGTTCCATCAACTATACCTATGTAGTCCTATAAAAATACAGCAAACAAAGCAGCAATTTTTAACTATAATAAAATTACAATCATATAATCAACTAATCACTTATAAGACTATAAAATATTGATATCTTAAAGAAAGGATAATATTTTGGGTTTTATCGCATTTGCATAAGAATTTCATGAAACTCAACATCATGAGGTCTTATAATATCTTTAAAGAACTCCACCAATGCATTAAGAACCTTATTAAACTGATGAAATATAATTTTTGATGAATGTTAGACTATCTCTTGGACTATTCTAATTGAAATTCCTTGCCCCACAATAATAAAAAAATATTCCTACTTTCTCCTCAATGGAGACATCCCTACTCTTATGAAGACCATTTCGTGTTAATATCTCGCATAAGCCTTGAAAAGAGGATGGATTCATACGAAAATGTTTTGACACCAAGTTAGATTTAGATGGTTTAGGACCTTGTCGATGTAGTCTGAGCCCTTTCTTGTAGAATTGTACCAAGACACTTTTTCATATAAATAATTATTAACAATGTGGTATACATAGTTGTTATAACTACATTTTTTGTAAAAATGATCATCCATTTTTTGCTAAAAATAAAAGAAATTTAAAATAAATATATAGAACTCCAATAACACTATCATCAACATGTAATTCTATTTCATATTTACGACTTATCAAAATACTCAATTAACAAACAGAGACTAAAGTAAATTAGATACTAAACTTTTCCATTGACAATATTTAGTTTTCAATCCTACAGTGCATTCCCTCTCTTATACTTAGCAATCTCTTGTTTAAGAAAGAGAGTTTTCATTTTAGCATCAAGGCAACTAGAGAAAAAATAGTATAGCTTATCATCCATTAAAACTTTCGTAGCATCTAAACTTAACTACTTATCCTCAATTACGACCGGTAGTACCTAAACTTCCTGCATTACTTCCTTAATACTTAACGTATCCATATTGTTATTAGTAGACATGGAACTAGAAGAACTTCTGACATTCAGGGTTGCAACTAAATTTCCTAAATCATTAATTAAATCATCTATAGAACATTGTTGTTTCTCCATGCGCCTTTTTACAAAATTGTTAGGTGTTTTTCTCTTTGAGGATGTATCTTCTACTGGAATTAGAGGTAGTAATGAACCATCATCTTTAATATCATTATAAAATGGTGGAGAATTATCTATAGGGTCAACAAATCGTAGATCTCCATTGGAGTCTCCACTCCCTTCTTAAGAACTACTAATTCCAACATCTTCTAGTGGTGGTGCAGTAGATGTTGTAATACACTGCACCAAGAACCGACAAGGGTGGCGATATCGAGGTGGGTCCGATCCTACTAAGGAATGAAAATAGAGTGAGTTTAATGAGGGTTTTAGTGAACTCACGAGCCACCTAACTAAATATGACGTATTAACTAAATTCTATACGACTTAAGACTTACCGAATGTGATACACCGATTCGAGTGATATTGGGGTAGGTATAATCCTGTCGAAGGAATGAAAATAGAGTAGGTTTAGTAAGGGTTTTAGTAAACTCATGAACCACCTAACTGGATATGATACATTAGCTAGATTTTATACGACCTAGGACTTATCGAATATGATGCACCAGTTCGAGTGATAGGATCGCTCGCTACAATCCTTGCTAAAGAGACTGATAAGAGCTAATAAAAAAGAGTCTTTCAAGAGAAAATATTCAAAGGGTTTTTCATTAAATGTGCTAATCCGTCTAAAACCTTATATACATGAGCTATTTATATATAATGGTAAACTTGTAAATAAAAAGGCTAAAAGGATGCTTTAGTGGCATTCTTATAAATACAAAATAAACATGAAGGTAGTTTAAGAAAAAATACAAGAAATAAGAAATCTAAATAACATAAATAAAAATAAGTTATCAAATAAAACGTCCAGATGAAGAGTAGATGAGCTGAGCTCTAGCATTTGAGTTGAGTCAGTACCCCAAGTCCTATCATTCCTTCTCCCTTAGAGAAGTTTTGGCCTGAAACTTAGTAATTGATGACTTCAAATTTCACTAAGATCAAATACTAACCTACAAAAACTAAGGAGAGCAATACAGAGATAGTTTAGGTTTAAGATCAGTGTTGCACTCATCATGAGCCCAATCAATCAAACTCTTCTTTAAGGATTCTTCCTTTCATTCACTGTGTATTCGATCAACTTTATCCAAATAGCCCCAACAACTATCAATCAAGGAGAATAACACAATTTTTGGCTCAAACATCACAAAGCCCGGAGAATTTGAACATGTAAGATCTCAAACTTTTCTTTCAACTCAAGAATTCTTAAAACTTCACGCACTCTCAATGTCGATCCCACAACATCATGCTCGGTAGCCTTCTCCCCTACCACTTTCTCACAACTCAATTCTTTCTCCTCCCATCTATAGACTTTAAATTTTTCCAATGTAAGAATACTAAAAATAAGAACAATACAACCTACATAAGAATATCCATCACTATGACCAGAATACACCAATATACAATCTATAATATCTCATAAGTACAATACTACTACAACACATTTTACCTCTAGATATCCTCAATAATGGATCACAATAGAAGAGTTTGACATGTGGAAGGTTAATACAATAGTACTTTAGGTTGTCGACCATACTAAGTATCATTGGTAATGGGATCATGTTAGGAATAAGGGCGTTGAGTGGTAACACTTCTTGTCCTTTGTTTTTCTCCTCTTCAATATCCTTTGGTTAAGTAATCCTCTATCGTCTTCTTTCTTTCTTAATCTCCTTGACCTTAGCTAGTATATCCTCTATTTATTTCAACACATAAGAGAAAACAGGATTTAGGGCTTAGTAATAAGATTTCGCCCTTAAGCCTCATGTACTATGATCTCTATGTTGAGTCCTATTGGCCATATAGGATAAATTTCAATTTAACACCACTTCAGAACAAGCAAATACAGCTTGAAAAGTTAATATGCACAATCGACAGCACGATAATCAATTTGGAAATTACTCGCACAACAGTTAGCTTGGCAATTTCTCGAACAAATCAACTCAGCAATTCTTGATTCATCCCTTCATGCTGAGCTCGTTTGGCTCAAATTTGCACAAAGTAGTATGGCTAAGTTTTGCTCTTTTACACGAAGCATGGCATGTAATAACTCAACATGAAATCTTCTAATACAGCAGCTAGTTCAGCAACAAGTTCTAAACACAACGGCACAGACTTCAACTCTCGGCTGAAACGAGAAAACAATTCAGCAACTTTAATTCTCCAGTACAGCAGCTTGGATCAAATAATTGTGATAGCTCAACACTTCTTGAAGATAGGATAGCACGACAATCACAAGTTCTCCACGCGCATGCTCAAGATAGCTCACTTCGGCACACTTCAACACGTTACCAAGTACAATAGCTCAGCAATTGACTGCACAAATTTACAGTTTGACTCGCAAGACAGCAGCTCGGTCAATTAATTATATGAGGTTCGGCACGTTAAATGGCTTGGCACTCAAATTTGCTAAAGTCAATTCGCCTTAGCCTGCTATGTTCACACAAAGTTCAGCAGTTCAGCGTCTACAACAACTTGGTACACTAAACTTCGTGCCTCAGTTTTAGCTCGGCATAGTTTATCCCTGCATGTAATTGGACAAACATAGCTAGACACACACAATAATCTCGAGTAGAGTACTTAGATAGCTCAGCAGTTCGGAAAATGACCTCTTATGCAACTCAACTCGGCAATCCAACAATATAAGCTCGACAACCTTTAGAAGGACAGCCGGGTTATGCACTTAAATCACGAGTTCAGCACTCACAACAGCTCAGTAGCTTTAGCCCAGTTCGGCACACAACAGCACGGGCGACAATTAAACAGAGCAGTACGGTTCAACAGCTCGGACATGCAAGTTTCCATTGGGTACTGCACACATAAGGAGCTCAGACACTTGATTCTTATACAGTAACTAGCTCGGCAACTACAGCTCGGCAATTCTCGACTTGGACAACAATGGACAAGATGAATTATGTAGTTCGGCAATGCTTCACGCACGACAACTCGAATTAAACAGCTTTGGTCTTTCTCGCACCAAGTTCTAGCATGCACTCACCACAGCAAGCTCAGGCGTCGCATGATTTAGGCAGCTTGGCAAAGCTCCCATCGCAATAGCTCAGCTTAACACGACTCGATAACACTTCACAACACCGGCTCAAATTAGACTACTCCACTACTCGGATCTTCGATAGTACGACAGCTTGGCAAGATTAGGGGTTACAACAGCTCGGTAATAACGAAATGGAGTCAAAGCTCGGACGTACCTTTCAACACGTCTAGTACACACTCCAATACACAATAGTGCTTGTTCAGTTTTGTTACGGAACACACATTACTGTTCACTTGGTGTATACACACAAGCTAAACAGACTTGCTCAGATTGCAACAACATACGTAGCAGCTTAACAACTAATTCATACACGTACTATCCAGCTCAGTAAACTTAATATAGCAATCAGTTCGGTAAGGGTGCAGCAGAACCGCTTAGTTCTCGAGCTATAACAGCTTGGCACTTCAATAGGCGGCAGGGTCTTCTACACTTCCACATACAGCTCGGCAAACTTGGAGTTCAGCTCGGTTAATCACTACAGTAGCTCGAACACTTTAATTTTAGTTCGGCAAATACTTGAAGAAGATAGTACGATGCTGCAAACCTTTCTATAGTAGCTCAGACACAAGTCTACCTTACACTCCCCATACGTGTATACCCAATAAGCTCGGTACAACTCTACGTCACAACACACACGACACGATCAGTAATAGCTCTCACCGAAGGAATAGGATCAGCTCGGCAATTTAATAGCTCGTCTCAGAAATCAGCTTGGCAATAATCAGACATAACACACACACTCGGTAAGGAACTTAAAATTCCACAAAGCATAACAAAAGCCCCAACCTATTAGCACACACGTAATAGCACGTCACTCTCTTCCCTCCAATACGGTAGCACTGAATACTGTTACATGCAATTTGTTTACAGCGACAGATCACTACACAACACACAATTTCACAGCTATAATTCAATACTATGCAATTGCAATTTTCGAATCTATACGCAACAACATTGTAGCTTGATTCTCAAGTGTATAGTACACTGTTGCACTTGAACACGCTTCTATACGTCTCCTTCTCACTTCAATTCAGCTCGGTACACTCAAGAGTCATCTTCTCAACCTCAATTTAGCTCTTATTTTGGCCTGCACTTTTCTCAATGGCGCACACAACTGCAACTCATACACAACACGACAACAATCCAATAGGAAAACTCGGACCAAAAGCAACACGCACCCACGTCTTTACTGCAGTTGCAACCACCAGCACTCACTCGTACACTTGTTGCACAAAATGCAACACACTATAGCACACTGAACAACTCACTTCTACAACCAGTCACTCGTCGTAGTTCTATCACTCCCACTGTCACACACTTCCAACCACACAAGCCAACTTGCAAGCACCACAGAGCGCCGATACACTCCCTGCAGACCACAATACAACAACTTCGGTGATAGCAAACCCACAAAACTCTAAGTTCGCAATTTCACTGCAATCTACAACCTACCTTCTTCAATGTACATCACCGCACACCTATAACTTCACTCATGAAATCTCAAGCACATGCACCCTTCTCTAATCGCAATGAGGATCTATTATTGTAACACGAATGCCCCAATTTTAATTCGTTGTTGGAACTCTTTGTGACCCAAATCTCGCTACCCCTTTCTCTTTTTTTTTTTTTAATTTTAAAGAAACCCTAATTCACAAATTCACAAACCCACTGCTACTTCACCACCGTTACCACAATCGACCACCAAATGAGTGTCTTGATTCACAAATCAACACCCAAATTCTGATTTGGAGTAGATAATGCCAGAAATGAAACACCTACTAAATACCCAAAATGTACAGTAACGGTTGGGTGCCTTTTGTCAATCACGTCGTATTGTTCAAAATCCCCAAAAATTAGCACGGCCACATATCAAAAGAAACTCTTCAGTCAATTCCTATCTGTCCTTTCTCTCTCTCTCTTTTTTTAAAATATATTTTATTATTAAATCTCCAACCAACCCATAATGGAACTTCAAACCAAATACTTAATAAATCCACGCTAAAGAAGTATCGTAAATAAAACCAACAATAAAGTAACCAAACATATACAAACCAAAATCACTTAACCAAGTAAATAAATCCTCGGTATTACAATAAAATCTAGTAAATCAGCACTTCTTAAATACCAAATTAAACAAATACATACAGAAGAATTCTTGGCCCTATTCAGAATCTTAAGCTCCAATATTAAGATGATATGCGACGATATCGAGGTAAATCCGATCCTGTTGAAGAGATGAAAATAAAATAGATTTAGTTAAGGTTTTAGTAAATCTATGAACCACTAATCGGATATGACATACCAGCTAGATTTTACGCGGTCTAAGACTCGTTGGATATGATGTATTAATAAGGTCGCATGTTACAATCCTTACTAAAAGCATTAATAAGAGCTAATAAAAGAGAATCTTTTAAAAAAAAATACTCAAATGGTTTTTCATTAAATGTACTAATCTATCTAAAACCTTATATACATAAGCTATTTATACATAATGGAAAACTTGTAAATAAAAGAGTTAAAAGGATGCCTTAGTGATATTCTTATAAATACAAAAATAAACATAAGAGTAGTTTAGGAAAAATACAAAAAATAGAAAATCTAAATAATATAAATAAAAGTAAGTCATCAAATAAAATGTTCAGATAAGAAGTAGATAAGCTTAGCTTTAACATTTGGGTTGAGTTAGTAGCCTAAGTCCTATCATTTTGGACTCCATAATCTATTATTAGTGTCTTTTGTACCCTTAAACATCTCATCGAGGCTATCTTTATGTCCTAGTCCACATTTATGAAATGGAAGAATACTTCATTTTTCAGTTTTCTTATAAGCCTACATGAAAATATGTTCATATATATAATATGAATATAAATAGTCAAACATTAGAAATCGCTAATAAAAGTTTAAATGTAAATTAAGATAATAAAATATACCTCTTCAACTACCTCCCACCAATGTCATCTACATCAAATGTTTTAGTGATGGCATTCCAACTAAGCCCAGATCTTGCATAATGCACTAACCAATTCCATTTCTCCCACTACTTATGCAAAAAATCCCACTTGTTGCACAATTGTTTTGTAGTGTACAATTTTCCTCTTAATTCATAAAATTATTTAACAACTTTCAAGTGTTTGCTAATGCATTTTCCTATTCATACTTGTTCCACACAGAGATGAATAAAGGTTCTTGTGTCTTCCTCACTCCAAATTGCCTTGTCACTCATTCTTTAAGATCTAAGATGACAAGGAAACCCACTTATACCATTATTAATCTTAATGCATATATCCAAAAACACATTATATCCAAAAAGATGGTTAAAATGCATGAAAAGAAAAATGTCATCGATACACTTATTAAGAATTAACCATACATGAAATGTAATCAATAATTAGGAACATAAAATACCACATATTAAATGGTAATTTATAATCCGGAGCACGACATATCAATGTAGCAAGGTTATGACCTAATTAATGGTAATTTTAAGAAAATTTTTCCCCTTTTTCCATATTTTTTTTTTTCTTTTCTTTGCATTACATTTGTTAGAGAGTGATTGATTATAATAAATTAGATTCCCATTCAAGTACTAATTATTCAATTAGTCATCCAGAGCATGATTAATTGATGTTAAATTGAAATTGAAATTCCATGAAACATGCTTATGCTTGTGTGTTTTAAGAAAAAAAAAATACAATTGATTACTTCCATGATTCTACACTTTTTTATGAAAATGTTCCCAATAGGTCAAATTAAACTAGAGTTTAGTAGAAGGATTAAATTAAAAACCTCAACTTAATTGGATAGACACCATGCTGTTGGGATTTTCATGTAGGGAAACCTTACATTAGCATTATTATTAT
This sequence comes from Lumnitzera littorea, assembly GCA_024138015.1. Lineage (NCBI taxonomy): Eukaryota > Viridiplantae > Streptophyta > Magnoliopsida > Myrtales > Combretaceae > Lumnitzera > Lumnitzera littorea. The sequence goes on from JAMXBB010000005.1 coordinate 9,317,682, forward strand.
TATTTTCCACAACCTTTTTGCTCTTTTTTTTTCTTTTTGAACATTTTATATGGACATTAAAAAGATAGTGTAAGGTCATTGCATGGGGCACTTTTTGAATGTTTTATATGGACCATGAAAAGATGTGTATAAACAGTTGTTGTATATAATAGATAATAACAAGTCTTTGTGGTATTACCCAAAAAGAAAAAAATTATTGATACTAAATCAACTTTCATATTTTTATTTAAGAGTGAAAATGATAAAAAAAAAATAAAAAATTTAAAAATATGTTGAGATTACATTCAGTAAGATTTTTATTTAAATTGACAAAAAAGTGTTTAATAATATTAATTTAGATAGTATAATGAAATATCATTATTAATATCTGTATTTGAACATGAATTTTTTTATGAATCAACAAGAAAAAAAAAAAGGTCAAACAGAAGAAAGGAAAAAAGAGAGAGAGAAAGGAAAACTAAGAACAAAACAAATCTAGAAAGAAATATAACAACCTTACAATATGAAATTATAAAAAAAGAATTAATTTTAGGCATCAACAAAACAGAAAGGGAAACACCAAAAAAAAAAAAATAAACTTAAAAAAATGCAACAAATAAAAAAATCCAAAATGACACAAAAAAAATAAAATATAAGAAAAAGAACACATACTTACGGTCATTGAAGGCATCAATAGTTTAGAGGAAAAAAAAGGCATCAATGTGAAAATGAAAGGGAAATGGAAGAAAAATTATGTAAAAACGCAGGAAAAAAAAAATCAAAACAATACAAAAAAATGAAATTCAAGAGAAAATAATACATACAATATGCTTTTGTGAGAAGATGCTCGAACTTCTTAAGTTGTTGCAATCTACATGCAATTTGTAGTCTCTTCACCGTAGCTTTATTTTTCATTGAGATATATGTTTGGAGTGATTATTTTTCCTTACACAATTATGAACATCGGCTTTATATACTGTAAATAAAATTTTTGTTAATGCATGGTCATGTCAAAGTTTAAAGCTTAATGCCTTTTGTACAAGTTGATTGGATAGGGCATGTGAAAAGGTGTGTTTTTTGTTTTTGATGGTTTGATTGAAGAAGTTAAAGGTGAAAGTATAATACATAGAGGAGACAATGGTAAGTAAATTTGAAAAAAGGTAAGGGGTACAAAGGTCTTAAAATTATGGATATTTCAAAAAATTAGTTTTTCAATGAGATTATATGTGTAATTATGTCATTGTTTTTTTTCTTATCTATTTGCAGCCAAACAACTCCATTCAAGTAGACATAGATCAATTACCAAATAGACATAAAATAAACAAAACAAATATAGCCATATTTAATCAAATGAGCATTGGCAAGGTCCTTTAATTTCAAGTGTTGAGTAAGGAAAAAAAAAAGGATGAAAGTGATATTATGAAGAAAGTAGGTGCATATACATGAATTTAGAGACTCATGGCAGTCTAAAAGCTAGTAGCAGTTTTCATGTTGGTAAGGTGATTGATAGAATGTCTACAAGTAGAGTAGGAGTTCCTTGTTTGTTGTCAATGGAGGCTAACAATGAAAGAAGAAGAAGAAGCAAGAGTATTTATTTATTTATTTATTTTTGTGTTTTGTTGTGTTTTTGCAACTTACTATAGCAAGTATTGAAACATCTACATAGATGTGTGATATGGTCTAAGTATTGCTAATTCCTAAACATTGAGTCCAAAAAATATATGAGTTATTGTGCTTTTGGTTAATACTAGTAATTGAGATAACAAATGTGTGATATCTTATGATTAAACATCCTATATAGGTTGTGGAAAATTTTAGTATTAATTTATAAGACCATAATAATAAATACCTTATTAATACATGGTTGCAATTTTTAGGTTAAGTAATTGAAATAGGCTCATTGTATTTATTGATTTAATTATTTATTACTATTAGCCTATGGTGTTACAAATAGTATTTGAGTCGACCCTTTATCAATTGCTAGAGGATTAGGGTCCAGTTTCAATTTAGAGAAAAGGCTCGAGGAGGTCGGGGAAGTGTTATCAAGGTGATGATTCTTGGTATGCTTTTATGATTATCTATAGGTAGTGAGTGACCCAAACTGTACACCAAAAAGGAGGAAGAGATAGACGCAATTGTAAGATTTCGCGACGAAGATGTTATGTGTTTAAGGAGAGAAGATTGCAACATCTCATGATTAAGTGTCCTATATAAATTGTAATACTAATTTATAAAACTATGATAGTGAATATTGGTTGTAACTTTTGAGTTAAATAGTTAAAATAAACTCATTAGTGTTTATTGACTTAATTATACATTACTTTTGATCCAAGGCGTTATAAAACCAAAATAGAAAAATAAAGGACGACAACTCTAGTAAGTTAAAATCTTGGTTTAACTATATAATTTGACAATTTGATTGATAAAAATAAAATAAAATGAAATTCAAGTAGTTAGCGTGATGTGGTCATTTTGATTGTATCACGGTTTGAGATCGGAAATAAAATGTTAGCACCAGCTGACTCAATCCCATCAGCAACATCGATGGCGTAAGCAACCACGTTTGTATTCGCTGCAATTATATAGCGGTCGAATCTCTCCTATTTGCCTGATAAAGATGATGTGCTGGCTCTAAAGGCGTGGATAGACAACATATTCCCATGTTTAATTAGTCTCCAAAGGAAATACGGATTTCTTACTTACGCCATGTTTGAGACATTTTTCGTTCGTAGTATTATAATCAATCGGTTGCTCCATTCTCGACGATAGTAAAGAGGAACATTGAAAAACAATGTATTTAAGTAACAATAACTTTCTTAGAGGACAGTATAATTGGTAGCCTTTTACATATTTCCGATAATCCATGATAATGCATATGATAGGTAGAGGTTCTAAATTTCCATCATTAAATTGTGCATGTCCAAAAATAGTTTATAGTCATACCAACAATTAATATTAATAAGTTTTTTTAACCGTTTGTCCAAAAAATTCCTATGATATTTAGCCTTATAAATGATTATTAATTCTTTTTCATAATTCATATGCAACATCACTTTTTTAAGTATCATTTTACTCTTCAGTATCCCAAACTGGCCGCTTAAATATGCAACTTGCTTTTCGTACATATGGCTAATAGATCGGTCAGAGGTCGGATCACCAAGTATTGTACCAATCGTAACAGCTTTCCCCATGGTCCGAACTCATTTTTATTTTGAAATTCATTGCATCGCATCAGTCGGAGACTCTTCACTCAGCATATACAAACCAGAAAACGCGCCCTTTGTTTTATCAATCTTCCTGATCATGCCTTCAGTTTCATCGACAAAGCCTATTCTATTACTGGACCATTTTGTCATGCGCGCGTTTGGTAATTGACGGCCAGCCCTTCGACATGGTTCTGTCAATGTCATCATAAATACGCGGTAACCTTGAAAGAAAGCAACGACACCATGAACGTTGTACTTTTATAGATTGTCAACGTTTTGGTTTTACCGTTGAGTACCCTTAGTTTCTATAGTTCCTGTTTTTAGCTTTCTTTTCCAATTCAGATTATTTGAAATTCCTTTTTAAAAGCCTTTTTATGTGGTAGCGACACTTACAAAGCATGTGGTTGTCAAAGAAAATATCAAAAAATAAAAGTACTAGTATATATATTAATATATACTCCTAGTGTAAAATTAAATTCTTAATAAATATTTATCAAATTTTTAGCTTTATTTGTTGTAGATTCATGTGTTGATAAAAAATTGTTGATTGTCCAATTAATTTAAAGAGTTAAATTGTTAAATAAAAGTCATCAGTCAATAGATATACATAGTTTATGAACTTATGTTTATGGATTTTTTATATGAATCCAATAGGCATAAACCCATGAAATTTACTTCATCTATTGTAATAGGCTACTGTAAAATAAAATAACCAAAAGCTATATATATACAAATATATGTTTGAGATCCTCAATTTGGTCGTGCGTCTATTAGGGTTTCTATGGCCTTTTATCACATCTCATCAATAAGAAAAACCAAGGGTAGACATGATGATAGACCAAAAGACTAAACATTTGGAGAAAGGTTCATTTCCTATGGATTCATGTACGTTTCCTCATATTTAATAATGTTCATGGTGCTCTAATTTTGCACGTGAAATGTTGACATATTCAAAATAGAAATCTAAAACTTTATTTTTAGCATTATTTATTTCAAAAAGATAAAATTTCGTTTTCCTATTGTAAATATATTTTTTTAAATATTTTTTTCTCAAAGTACCTCTACTTTCAATTCCAACTCTTATTCCCTAATCGTCATAATATTTACTATAATAATGATAATACACAAAAAGAAAAAAAGAAATCCAATTATTAAGTTTGAAATAGAAACAAAAATGATACTCATTGTATAATTATTTTAAATATCAAATTTCAAATAAATAAAATTCATACATTAAATAGACATAATTATAGACAAAAAAGACAATCCAAAAGAAGAGTAGCTAATTCACTTTCTAGAATTTTTACAGTACTTCTCATCTTCTTTTTTTTTTTTTTCGTTTGGGGAAAGATGAAACTGAGGACTGCAATAGAAGGATAAGGAAAGCTAGAAAATTTTCTATTTACCTTCTCCAAATGGAGTGAAATTGCAAAGTCCAACATTACATGATAAAGTGATAGTTTGTTTTACCTCATTAATTTATTTTTGAATCGACTCATCGTAACAAATAAGATGTCATTTAATTTAAGAAAAGTTCCATACTTAATCAAGAATTTAGATGAAACGTAATGTTTATGCTTGAATTGGGAGCATTTCTATAATGTTTACACTTGATTTTTTCTTTCTTTTGTCAGGTTGGTCCTCGATTTGGATTGGTTAAAACAGTGTGCAAAGTTATATTTTACATGCAAACAATCACTTTTAGTCCAAGGTCTATGTGCCCATATGACTTGTATAGTATAATCAATTAATCAGTACTCTTCAATTGTGAACTATCCCCTGTTCCTCTTGATAGATTAAATTAATAAAAGAAGATTAAACACCGTATTTCCCATTTAAGTGATGCTTAAAACTGAATTTTTGTAATGTCCAAAAGGTGTGAGTGGGAAACATCCATATTGTAAACACATCTGCCGGCCTGCAAGTCAATTGGCTTTCAAAATAAGTGTATGTTTATGGTTTGGATATGCATGGGCCACATTTGGAAGCTCCTTGGTTGCTGCTATAGCTAACAAAACCCCAAAAATGCAAATTTAATGAAAAACTGGAAATAGATATTATGGAACAAATTTGAATTTGGACAGACGATTTCCAATTCATACGACGTCAGGAACACAAACTCGAGACAACAAGAAAGATGATTCCAGAAATACGTATTAACCCGATTTTATGTATTCTTAATATGTGATTATGAGATAATTATGATGTAAACTAATTATTTATTATCTTTATCCGATTTTATGTACTTTTGGAGCTAATACAAATACAAAACTGTATAAAACACAAAACCGACGGGGAACTAAATTGCTACCCCTAATGAGAATGATACCGTGACAATATACAGTAAATCGGGTTTCTTTGATCGTCTTCGGATCAAGTCGAATGTACAAAAGAGTCCATCGAGTGCCGTGAATTGAAATTCAGCTTCAGCTCAAAGAAACCAAAACATCTGTCACCGGGAGATCTAGTGAATCAATTTGTTCGATTTTTTTATTTTTATATTTTTAAGGTATCGTATTTTTTAGTGTGACGCTTATGTCATGAAATTGCTCAATATAGCTCCAATTTCATGTAAATTTATTGATTCTTACAAATTGTTAGGGCGCTTACACATTGAATCCAATATTTTCAATTAATACGTGTAACGCCCCTATATGCAGATAATTTACATGCAGTTCATCAACTATATAATAAATTCAATACACTTGGAAGTTGATCATGAGATTATTTGAATGTCACAGGCGAATCCGGGTGCAGATCCTGATGTAGAACTGGTCAGAAAGGCCTGCCAGGTCCGCAACCAATTTAACCTGATTGGCCGACGCTCAACTTAGAGAATCAATCTTCAGTTTCAAGTATGTTATAGTATGAAAATTGTTATGTTCAAAATCTTAGATTTTATATTTTATCAAACTCTAGATTTATTTTTGCAATATGTAGTATCGGTATTGTAACGGACATTAGCTTCTTTCAAGTGGTGCTTTTTATTCATCTTTCTTGAAGTCTTAAGTTATTGAAATAAGTTATTTGAGTGAAGTAAAGAATATATATGTCAAGGAATATAAAAAGTTAAGGATGGAGATTACTTTGAAAAAATGTCGATTTCACTTGCAACGTTGTATGGCATGTTTATAGTTGAATGTTTAGAAAATATTTAGAGCAATGTTTTGCAAGCAGTGCTATCATAGCTTCTTTTTTTTTTTTTTTTTGGCATTATAATGTATTGTTAGGTGTAAGTGATCTTTGTCTCCATCTTCCATGTATATTATCCAACTTCCTTATATACTCCATTTGACACTTTCTTGAACATCTATGTCACTCAAGAATTGGAGGACTAATGCCAAAGTTGGAAAAAGTGGATATGCCTGAAATGGATAAGGTGGTGGAGAAAATTAATGGAAAATAGAGATGATAAATACTTACTTTTAACTGACACAGGTAACATTGAAAAGAAAAAATGATAACAGCTTGTTTGAAATATATATTTAACAATAAATATTTTTTATGCATTAGTCTACAATTTCTTGTATACTTTTAAGGGACAGAATTGAAATTATCATGACATTAAAGTAATTTCATCTTCATTTCTATGTGATTCTTAGCTTTTATACTCTAGTTGACTTGAATTAACTGTTTTAATACTTAAAGGAGTTCAAGAAAAACAAGAAAATGATTTCTTAATTATCATATGCACATGGAGAATCACATTAAGAAACACTAGTGGTGATCTCAAGATGAGTTAGTGGGCTACTCGTAAAATTTTAATATGTAAAAAATAATAACATAAACAATATCGCACTAGCTTTTACATTTAGTTAATTTTCTGCTTCAATTTCTAATTATTTCATTAAGAGTGGTCTAGTGCTATTTTATCTATTCCCGGTATAGGTTTTTTTTTTTCTTTTCTTTTCTTTTTTTCTTTTTTTTTGGTAGTGGGAGTACTATTATCATGAACGTCCTTGTCGTGAATAAATGAAGACATTGTTTATTGTTGCACATGAATGAGTTAATATGGAAGGTGCAATTAATTTTGCAATTTGAATTTATCAATGGATATTTCCTTCGGAACATGCGAAACAACGGACGATGGATGCATCAAAAAGGGGAATAGAAAATGAAGAAAAGAAAATTGCGTTGGCTGGATTATATAGGTCATGGAACCATGACCTGAAACCGGCACCAAATGGAGTGGTCTGGGCCGATCTTGTTCGTAGTTGGAGGGCCCATGACCTCTCAATTCCGGGTGGGCCAGGGCCCATGCCCCAATCCACCTAAAACGCATACATTTTACTTCAGGATGTATATCTTCAAATGATGTAAATTGAAGATAATTTTTTTTTTTTAAAGTATGTTATTAAAGAAGTTAATTAACTCCCTATTACAATTGCTTTAAATCTATTGTAAATATATCGTTTATTTGCACTTGTAAGCGAACATATATTCACTATACATAATAAGTGTTATAATTTTTATCATCTACTTGAACCCAATGACAAATATACTGTTTTATACATTACAGACTCTAACATCCATTCTCAGTTTGTAATCCTTAAAATGTATATCCTAGTTTGTACATGACAGTAAACGTAGATTCCCGCCATTGTAGTTTGTTGGTCGTGGCCGGGTATTACTTGACAGCTACTTTAATGTTGTGCATAAGAACTTATTACGGCTATAATGCTAAATAATAGATAATGAAAAAAAAAAATGGAAAAGATCGTTGAATAAAGAAGCCTTAATAAAGTGGGGGAAGATTAAGAAATAATTTGCGGTACTCTTAAATTCTTCACTGATTTATGAAAGCTCCACATCTTTACACGCGTGATCATATAAGCAATGATTTAAATACCACACACTCACAACATTATAATAAATTTGGGAAAGACTGAAAAAGGAGTCTGGATAAAGTGTTGGTAGATAAAGAAAAAGATCGGATAAAGGTGATTGCAGTGGTTTATTTGGAATTAATAACAATAATAATTGAGAGAAGTCATCATTACAGAATGCAACAAAGTCCACGGATGGATCTGGGGATGAAATTTTCTGGATCGCAAAAGTATTACATTTTTCCTTCTATTATTTCTACTTATTGGATAATTTTCTTCTAGGAATGCCACATATAATAGAGTGGGATTGCCATAAACTAGTGATAACTTGAATATTAAGGATTCAGGGAAAAAAAAAAAAAAAACGAGTATTGTTGGCAATAAAAGGAAAAAAAAAAAAAAAGGAATGATGTGTGTTGTAAGGTATCCTGTAAATTTGTTTGGCAAAAGAGTTGGTTTTTTAATCTAACTTAGATTGTTACAGGTCGATGACTTATACTAATCATACTATTAAATTCTACTTTCTAGAATTAATATGTTGTAAGCTACCGCATGAAACCCGCAAATTTTTTATTTTTTTTATTGAAAAAACAACTATCAAGTACACGTTAATATTTAAGAATGAAAGTAGTTAATACCAAATATCATAAACTCCATATTACAATTACAATATCCTTACGTATCGTAAAGTTCGATAAATGCAAACTTTAAATTATAGTAATGATTTTAGTTGTAGTTATGAAATAGAGTTGGATTTTTCAACATGTATATTTGGCTCTCTGATTGCATGTGGGTATCGCAAGCCTTAGTTCGACTTCTATCATATGATTCAATTATATTTATTGTTAATATTTTTCAAGTACAATATGGATTATTATGTTAAATAAAAGAAACGGACTAGTTACAGACAGAATAAGTAGCTATACTCTTTACTCTATCCTATATAAGCATATATATATATATATATATATAACTTGAATGATAAATTCCTCATATTTGTGCCATTATATGCCAAAAGATTCCTTACTTTCCAAATTGAAGATCAAATGTGCTGATATCGACATCGACGTGTGAAATGAAGAACCCTTCATATTTCCCGGATTTCATGACTCATCAACCGCTAATGGTCGATGCTTGAATTGAAGAACCTCAGGGTTCATGCAACTTGACATACTAGAGGTTTTTTTTTTTTCCTAAAGAAAGATATTATTATTTCAACAAAATCAATAAAGACAGTCAAAAGTCAGGTAGTCTTGATCCATATCCCATAAAAAGCAATAAATCTAAAGGAGATGAGGGATTTAAATTCCAAACATTGATGCACATCCCCTTCTTAACTTGGATAACTATTCAATTTGCACACGTATTCATGCTACGATAAATAAAATGAAAACAACACAATGATAGTTTTTTTTTTTTTTTAAATTCCTACAACTCAACGAGCATGAGGAAGGATTCAGCAGGCTTTTATAAACCAATTGGTTGTCCATCTCAACGTGAATGTGGTTCCATTTGCATTTCCTTTGCTAGGAGAAAACCTCTTCTCACCGCCTCTGCTTTAGCTTATTCTATGTTGAGATGGTCAATTTGATTTCCCACTATAGCAAGGAGCTTACCAGAAGATCATGGGCTACCACACCAATGCCAGCTGTTATGTTGTTTATGCCGACAGCTGCATCACAGTTGATCTTTACAATGCCTTCATCATGTTTTCTCCAAGATTTATCAACTTCACCGTGAGCATATGTTTAGTTCACATCGGAATTAATCTTTGAAATGGCAGCATTTGCTTCAGCTGCATGGTGTGCCTCCTCCAAGTATCTTCTAATTCTTGTACAAAGAGCATCGACATTAGGTTGTTTCTCCTCAAAAATAAATTCACACCTTCTAAATGAACCAACTGATTAAGAAAGTTTTTTGTAAAAAAATTTCCCAATCCTCTTGGAGATGTCGACAATCAGAAATAACACACACAAGCCAGTCAGAAAAGTTGTTCACAGGAGTCACTTCTCAAGCCCAACACATGGAACCAAATATGTCGTAACCAGGATCCTGGAAAAAACAGATGGAAAATATTTTCAGTCTCTCCACAAAATTTGCAACAAGGGGAGGGAATACAGGAAGCCAAATCAGTTTGTAAGAGTCCTAGTTCTGAATTTATTCTTAAACTATTCGTAACATCAACTATTTATTTTACCAATATGGAACCAAATGAGTTTGCTTTAAACACAACTTAAAAAAAAAAAAGAAAAGAAGAAGATAATTTTAGAAGATCAATTTCTGATATATAAACATTAAGGAATGCAAGTGCATATCACTAATATAAATCACTTCAATTACTATCGTATAAAATGGATTGTTTGCCAAGCCTTATAGCCTGGCTTATTTTGCACGAACATTAGTAACCCCATGATAGAATAGTTAATTTTTTCTCCTTCCTATCCATAGTAACTTCTATAATTTTGGCGGGAGAAAAAAAAAGAAAAGAAAAGAAAGAACACTAGGATTTAATTTTAATATAAAGACAAATATGGATTATGTAAATAATATATTTGAAAGATGGAGGACCTTTAATTGAATGTTTCTGATCGACCGAAAATGGTCGAATACTCGAGTGATATTACTTAATTCTATAAAAGTTCAATTTGTACAAGTTGAAAATTAAATTTGCATAACAAACTGTGAAAGGAATTATGTACATATAAATTACGGAAAACACGTGACTAGCTGCCGAGAGCTATATGATGGATCTTTTGCTAATCCAAGGAAGGAGAGAAAAAAAAAAAAAACATTTAAAAAAAAGAAGAAGAAGAAGAAGAAGAACCGTGATGGATCTTTTGATTAAACAGTACTTAGCGATCCCCATCGAGAATAATTGAAGCACGTTTCTCGAATTATTTTGTTGGCACAACTACATCTGCATGTGATAAGATCTTGTTTTCTTCCTCGATTCATGCCTTAAATAATATTTTCATCTTTAATATAATTCCAACCCTATCTTAACGTACTGCGACAATTTAGCCAACTCGACTTTCTGATTTGGAAAATTTTATTTTGTCTGATACACATTATATATATATATCACTAAGGAACAAGGGAAATGCGTGAGATATGTATGTTCCAGCAAAAATTTGGGCCTGTCCATCGTCTTGCATGTTGTTCCTTCTTAAAAAAATTATTGTATCTCGATGTAATGGGATCTTCTAAATATTATTAAGAATATATACTAAGAAAATGAGTAAACACAAACAAACTTGATGTTGAAGGTATAACAATCCTCTTACCTAAAATGTTTTGATATACGCTCAACCAAGACCTATGTTAGTCTCCAATTGAAGTGTTTTGGAACATTTACAGCCCATTCATCTAGGAGGAATCGAATTACTTAGCTTCTATTACCATGTTCACTTCCTCAAATTGTCCCCATTGTTAAAAATAAGAAATTGAGATTAATTGATTGAAGCTATGAATTATAATTCCAAGGGAAAATGACCATGGTTACCTTGTTCATTGGTGATCACACATGATAGACCACACAAGTTGTTACACACAACCACTCGACAACTCCCACAAACAACCACATATAATAGACCACATGGTGGCCACCAAGCTATTCCTCTACCTTTTTCTCCAGCGACGACACTCATATATTTGACAACTTCCACATATAGCTACATACAAAGATCATACACAAGTTGTTTCCTCATCTTCTTCTTCAACAACCACATATAACTACTAGACAAGTACCACACATTGCCACACACAACAGATCACACACAAACCACTCTTCCTCCACCTTCACAAAACCACTCAAACATACAACCAAGCACAATAGATATGTTCTACACTTCACTCTTACTTACACTTTACCGTTTTGCATGACACATAATCGATCATCTTTTGTCATTTTACACTTCACTCTCACTCATCAACCATGCATAGTTAGGCATAATAGGTCTCTCTCTCTCTTCGTGTTTGTCTCTCTTTAGAAGAGAGATTGTAATTCACATTAAAATGAATCAACCTTCGGAAGACAAATTGTAAGATTCGATTGAGTTAGAGAGGAGTCTATTAGGAAGACCAAACTTTTGACGGATTTCATATATGGTGGAAAAGTTAAGGTTAAGGTTTGTAGAGGAAGTAGAAGAAGAGGGCAATTTAGTAATTTTAATTTAATTACATATCAATTCCTTATATGACTTATTTGTCCAAGTCAACACTATATTATTCATTATAAGCCTATTCAATCCCTTGGAGTTAGAATTCCATTACATGTTGATTCCACTTGACCCAAAAGTTTCTTATTAGTATTAACATGTTACTCACTAATTGACCTTATATCACATTACTTAACATCTTCCATAATATATGTCAAACTCCATTCACATTTCATTTACACTGGACATTATGATTCCACCCTCCCCTTTTCTCTTCTTCTTTCCATTCACATTCTCATTGCAAATGCTTACGATTAGGCTCATATATTCCCCCTTTTCGGCCACCTCACACTAAACACATACTAGTAAGGGGTTAACTCTAATATGCTCCAAGCTAATGGTAGTTAATAACAAAGTCAATAAATACTAATTAACTTATTTCAATTACTTAGCTTAAAAGTTTACAACTAACATTGAAGTATTATTCACTACTTAACCTTATATACCACTACTCAGCATCTTTCATAATCCATGTAAGGCTCCATTTACGTTCCATTCATTATGAGATATCACAATTAGAATATTCATCCTATCATCAATATATTCTACAAATAATTGTGGTTATAGTTATGTTATATTTATACTATTATTATATTGTTGTATCTACAATAACAATAACAATAATAATAATAATAACAACAACAACAATAACAACTATACATTGGAATATGATTATTTCAATTAAAATCTTCTAATCACATTATTTAAATTTCAATGCAAAATTATAATTATAAAATACCTCTTAAATACTAGGTGATTATATCTATTAATTGTATTATATTTGTCTTTTTAAAGAAATAAAAATACAATGATAACAATTAACATACATATTATCTATTAATCATACATATTACATATAATGAATTTTATTAATAATATAAGTGGATGGTAAAATTTTGACCTTTATTGAGCTTGAAGCCAACCTAAATGTCCTAATCCTACCTTTTGCAATCAAGAAAATTGCATAAGCACAAGCATAAGCATAACTAAGTTGGATTAAAAGCTACACGACTAGCTTAAAAGAGCTCAAAATAGCCTAAGGAAGAGCTTTAATTCACAAACCTTGTGGCCTAAGCTCTATAGGCCAAACTCATAAGTTAAAATATTCAAATAGTAGAGCAAGGGTGAGAATAGCTTAGCAGTTATCACGATTCACGAATAATAACTGCCCAACTACTCCAAAGCCTCACATTAAACACATTATTAAATTGGTATGATGCTACGTGTTAGTACATTTGAATGACTAATCAACTCTCATTTTCTAACAGTTGTACTTAGACTCTAATAGTCAATAAGATAGAGCAAGAAAGCTCTTTACACTCACTTAACCCTCTTATTATTTGAAAACTTAAACACTTTATTTGACTTATATAAGAGAGCGTCTATGCCAAACAGTCCTTGTACCTTATAAAACCTTTCGTATTTTATTTCACAAGTTTCCTTGAATCTCCAATTTTTACCTACAACAATATATTATATAACTATATATTTATTAAAGCTAAAATATTGCAATTTATGATATCTATAAATTTATACTATAATTAGTATAAGTGATAGATTTTATAATAATAACACTATAGCTAAGAATGTGTAAGTATGATTGTACTAAATTTATATTATCATAATATTATTATATGGCTACACTTTAAAGTAATTCATACTAAAATTATAATGTAGAATTATAATTATAAAACAAGTAGCATTGATAACAAGAATTAAGTTACAACATTGTCATGAGATTTCTATTATTTTTCTTAACAAATGAAACTACTATTTTCTATATAATCAATGCAAATACAATTAAATTATATATGATAAATTAATTTTTTCATATTTTGTTATTTAAAAGATAAATGTTTAGTGAAATATAACTATATAATATACATTTAATATTAATTATACTTATTTTATATAATTTGTTCTATAATAAAATATTTAGAGAGAATCTATCGCAAACTTGAAGAAAATTTCTATGTACATATTCCATAATGGTAAGTAATGATTACAAACCCATCATAATTTGCCATGCTATTTCTTCTACTTCACACTCATTATTTATGATAAAATATTTCCATTGTAAATAATTTTAGTGATTTGAAGATAGAAAATCCATCGTAAATCAAAATTTCTGTTCTTAATTTCTTGCTAAAAATGTTATTTCCCTGACTAATTTGTTGCTCTTTTTTCAAATGATTGTTGCAAATCATACATTTTTATAACTTTCAAGAGGAAAAAAAAAATCTATCATACATTCTCAATTACAATTATAGTCATTTTTTATTCTTTTTTACCTAAAAAAGATGTTATATAGATTAAATAGAAATGATATCAGTTTTCAAATAATAAGCTTTTTTTTTTAAAAATAAAAAAACTAAAGAATCCATTGATTGTGAAGAGTATTATACATTATTGTGTTTTATTTATTCCACATGTATATTAACTAAACAAATCACAAGGTCACATTTTTAGTATGAGATTGGCTAGTACATTAGCATTATAGTTTAGTTTGTTAAACTATCAAAGATGGATATAAATACTATTGTATTCTCATCAGTTTGTTTGTGAATGAATAAACTCATTCATACTACCATATCATTTCATTTACAACTCTTCCAAATGATCACATGCTCAATTCTTCTAGAACTTTAGTAGAAGATATTGAGCTTAGAGCAAAGTGTCTTCAAATGGTATGAGAGTTTGGAAACGATTTGAAATGAATTATGAGGTTTGATTTTGATTTAGATTTTATTGTTCTATGAAGAACCGTATCGAAAAACTCAATTTTTGATTGAATTGATGTGGTTCTCTAAGATATATGGTTGAAATTACTATTGAATTCATTCTTGATGGTAGAATTTGCTTATCGATTTATTGAATGTAGAATTCATAAGTGGATCTATGAATCAATTGTTAATAATTCATTATTCTTAAGCAATTCTGATAGTCGTGGAATAAGTTTAAGGAATATTACTTTTGATGTATCGAATTATCTTGCTTGGAGTAAAGTAATTATGATGGCTTTAGGTGTTAAGTTGAAGCAAGGGTTTATAGATGGAATCTTAACTAAACTATTGGAAGATTAACCTGATTTTATGAAGTGGTTAAGATGTGATTTTATGATGCATCGTTGGTTGCTTAGTTTAATGAACAGTAATTTGTCTCAAGGATTCTTATATACTCAATTTGCTTTTAAATTATGCACTAAAGATAATGAGTGTTATGGCGTTGCTAGTAGTCCACTTATATACTAGATCAAACAAGAAATTTATAGTCTTAGACAAAATAATCTATCAATTGGCATAGACTTTGGTAAAATGAAGAAACTTTGTGATGAATTGCAAGCTATAAGCTATTATCCTAGTTATGAGTGTGGAAGGTTAGCCTATTGCACTAGTACTCTTACGAAAAGGATCTTAGATTTTGAATCACAAACCAAATTAGTACAGTTTCTAATGGGTCTCAAGGATACACATAAGAATGTAAGAATCAAGTTTTATTCATGGATTCATTGCCAACAGTGAACAAGGCCTTTCACTTGCTGTAACAAGTTAAAAAGGAAAGAGAGATGACCATTGGAATAACTACTAATATTGATGCACTTACATATCTAGTAAACAGGCCAGATAACAGCAGAGTAAATTTTGATAAAAAGAGACATTAGTGAGCATAAGCAAGCATAAGCACGGTGGATCTTTTGTAAATACGATAGAAATGAAGGTTATACTATTGAAAATTGCTTCCAACTTGCAAGTTACCTTAAATGGCATAAGGGGCAATAAAAAAAAAAAAGAATTTTAAAGGCAGAGGATATGAAAATAAAGCTTTTGCTTCCATGTATAAAACTTCAAATACATGTTCTGTTCTTGAGATACCCATTTCAAGGGAAGATGAAGTTTGAAGGACTGTTGATAGACATGTAATTGATAAGAGCACGATTGAAAGCATCTGTCATAAGATGTTTTGCCTGATGAAAGCTTAAGACACACAAATAACAATGACTAATGTTGTGGAATTTACATGTATGTTTACTTCATTTCATAACCTTATCTCTTCAAATAAAGACATGAATTCTTGGGTAGTAGACATAGGAGCTACTAATCATATGTCACCTCACTTGAATATTCTTCCAAACATTCGTGAAATGAATAAACCAATATTTGTGAAACCACCAGATGGATGGCGTATATCTGTCAAGCAAGTTGGTTTTATCCAAATAAATGAGAGACTGATCTTTCATGATGTTCTTTTTGTAGCCAACTTTACACATAACTTTCTTTTTCTTCACAAGCTTCTTAAAGACTAATGCTTAATTCCTACTTTTAACCAAACCTCTTGTTTATTCTAGGACCGGAGCAATAACACTTGTATTACAACAAGTGTTGCTATGTAGGTTGTATGTACTATACTCCAAAGATGAAGAAGATATTGATTTTATTTTAGATGGCTCTAGTTTGACAAGTAGTTTGTCAACAAATAGTTTCAATTCTCTTCTAATCAATAAACATTTCCATTTGTCACACACTCGTTTAGGTAATCCTTTAGTTACAACTATCAAACATCGGAGTTCTTATAGACATATGCAAATTGAAGACTTCATTTGTGATGTATGTCTTCAAGCTAAATTTAATAGGCTTTTTCTTCTTAGAAGTTGTCATCATTCTAGTTTTGTCTTTCAACTTCTACAAGTTGATGTTTAGAGTCCATATAGTATAGAGTCTATTTCTAGAGTCAAATACTTTTTTACTATAGTAGATGATTATACAAAATCCACTTAAAAATATTTGATGAGGCATAAACATCAAGTCTACTCTATCATTCATTAATTTGCTTGTTATGTTTGTAATTAATTTGCTATTGCTATTGTACCAAATACTATAAAAACTAATAATAATGGTGAATTTTTATCTTCCATGTTCAAGGAATTACTTCATAGCATTAGAATTATGCATCAAAGGAGTGTAGCTTATATGCCATAGCAAAATGGAAAAGTGAAAAGAAAACATAGACATTTATTAGATGTTTCTGGAGCTTTAAAGATGCATGCTGGTTATACAAAAGTGTTTTTAAGTAAAGTATTTGCTAAGAGTAACATATTTGATAAATAAGTTACTAATTGAAAGCTTGAAATGGAAGTTTCCATATTAAATGTTGTATGAAGTGGAACCAAGTTATGATCATTTGAATACCATGGGATGTCTATGAGTTGATAAATTTGTAGAAAGGGGTACAAAAGGAGTCTTCTTAGTCTATGCGCATGAACAAAAAGAATATAAAGTCTTTGATCTAAGTACTAAGCAAATTATTGTCTCTCAAGATGTCATCTTCTATGAAAGTGAGTTTTCCATGTCTATTCCTTCCATCTTATGTTGTTTGAGTCTAATCCATCCCTTGTTTAGTCATATATTGAGAAACCAGCTCCTAATGTTACTTCATGTTTTGATACTTCTTCAAAGGTTTCTTATTTGTCTCCACCTTGCTTTACTCATCCTATTGACCAATCTAACATTGTCAATTCTAATTCTCCAACTCAGAAGATCCACTAGACAAAAACATTTCCCTTAATGGCTTTGATGATTATATGCATATAATGAAACATGTTTCATTTTCTACTACTAATCATACATCCATAGTTTCTCTACCAATACTTTCACCCCATTTCCTCATGATTATATTGCATTTTTAGCAAATATGTTAACCACCAAAGAGCCACATAGTTATTTGCAAATAACTTAAGCCAAGAAATGAGTAGATGTAATGAATAAAGAATTGGATGCTCTAGAGTATAATAACATGTGAGAGTTGACTTATCAACCTAAGGGTAGGGTGGCCATAGGGTATAAATAGGTATATAAGGTGAAGTATAGGCCTCATTATGCTATAGAAAGATATAAGGTAAGGCTAGTCGCCAAATGATATACATAAAAAGGAGGGAAAAGATTATCATGAAACCTTTTTCTCTAATGGCAAAATCAAGTAGTATTAAGCTCTTTATAGTTGTGAATGTTACAAATAATTGGTCATTATATTAAATCGATATTAACGATGCTTTTTTGCATGGTTTTCTAGATAAAGAAATATATATATATATATATGTATGTATCCACTACAAGGGTATCATAAAGCTTTGCTTAATCAAGTATGTAGACTTAAGAGGCCACTTTATAGCTTCAAAAAGGCATCTCATCAATGGAATTTAGAGCTATCAAAATTTTTTCTTGATCACAGTTTTCATCAATCCAAATATGATCATTCTCATTTTACACATCATGGGTTGAATGGCTTTGTAACTATCTTGTTATACATGGATAATGTGCTTATTCTAAGTTCGAATAAGCAAATTGCTGTTGATGTTAAATAGTAACTTGATAGTACCTTTACTATCAAGGATGTAGGGATTACTAGATTCTTCCTTAAGATTAAATTATGTCGAATAAGTGCTGGTATTCTCCTTAATCAAAGGAAGTTCATTTTTTATTTGCTGATGGAGATGGGTTTAGCATGTTGCAAAACTACTCTAGTTCCTATGCAAACAGGTCTTCATCTCAACAAGGATATAAGGGATCTCTTTGATGACCTTACTACTTATAAATGTCTGATAGGTAGATTGTTATTTATTAATATGATACTTCTTGATGTTTCTTTTTTAGTACACAAACTTAATCAATTTCTCTCCTCTCATCGAGTTCCTTATCGATACGTTGCATTTTATTTACTTAGATATCTTAAAGGTTCAACTAATCTTAGGTTGTTTTATTCTTCATCTAACAATTTAACTTTAGCTAGTTATTCAAACTTGAATTGGGGGTCAAGTATGTAGATTGCAATTCTATCTCATGGTATTGTATCTTGCTAGGCAAAGCTTTGATTTCATGGAAAACAAAGAAGCAACCTATGGTTTCTACTTCAACTAGAGAAGCCGAGTATAGAAGTCTTGCTTATATGACTAAGGAAGTGCTTTAGTTATCCTATCTTCTTTATGATCTTGGTATTCCTCTTACATTTCCCATTCCTCTCAATTATGACAATAAATCGGCCATATTGACTGCTAACAATCCTTACTTTCATAGGAGAACTAAGTGCAATAACATTGATGTGTACTTCGTCCATGATTATGTCATATTTGGTTTTCTTATTTTAGCTCTGTAAACCTTAGGAAATCAATGGTTGAACCTTAATTCAAGTTTGAGTATCATAAACTGTGTAATAAGTTGATAAGGCTAGTAATAATAAAAGATTATGAAATTTAATAAATCAAATATAACACCAATAACAAAACCTTAGGAATTGATCGAAATCTTAAATCGTGTACTAAAATCCTAAAACTGATTTATGTACTATTAATCAAAATTGAATCCGAATTTGTTTGAAACCTTAAAGTTATAACTATAAGCTTATAAAATAGTTAAATCTTACTCAATAGTGATATAATTATAGTCAATTACAATTTTCGACTAAATCACTTATTCGCATGAAATTTTAACGAAATCGCTATAATAACTTGTTAAAATTGTAATTGTAACGGGTACCAATTAAATTGATAAATTTTCTCGAAAATTTCAAAATTAATTTATGATGAATATTGTTATAATTTATATGTTTAGAAAAATTATATATATTTATTTTTAATTTTTATTTTCTTCCTCTTTCTTTTTCTCTTTTTCTCTTTTCTTTCTTTTCTTCTTTTCCTTTGCTTGCCGCATCCTGCAAAACAAGAGAAAAAAATCAGAACATAGTAGCCCATGTAAGGAATTAAACTTACAGGTGTTGCAATTAGGAGAACAAATCAAAAAAATTAGATTAGGTTATTTTTTCTTCATAAATGCTTAAATCAAAATGGATTTGTATAAGATATTTATATATATAATTATTCCAGCTGAAAAAAAAAAATTTTGGGCGTAAAATAGAAGCAACAAAAATCTGAAAAAAATTTGCAAAAACAAAATCCGAAACCTGGAAAGTTAAAAACGTGAAGAAAAGAAGAAGAAGAAGAAGAAAAATCAAAAGTAATAGGTAAGTAAATTATTTTGCAAGTATAGATGTATATTATATAGTATGTACATGTATATATGTAGTATTTGTATTGTATTTTTATAAATATAACATTACTATTACATGTATATATGCATAAATACATAAATTGAATTATATATGTATGTATACATGTATGTACATAGGTATATTATATGGAAGGAGTATGTAGTATGTATTTTTTTTTTAAATTACATATAATTAGTATTAAGTATTTTACAAAATAACTATAGGAATATACATATATATGTGTTCACGTGAACTATATATATTGATACATATATGTATAATTTATTTTCGTATATATATATACATATATAAATATGTAGTCGTATAGTATATATGTAGTTGTGTATTTCTATAAGTGGTCATATATGCTTAAATACATAATGTACATAGGATGTATGTATATATATATATATATATAATATAGAGTATATATATAACATATAGTGGTATACCGAATATATCATATGATACATGTATAATATATAGTATACATATTTTATACCGAATACTATATAAATATATATACCGAATATTAAGTAAGTAGTATATAGTATATATAATATAATAATATTTATTAAATAAAATAAATTCATAATTACATGAGGAGTGTATATATATATATATATATATATATAATACTGTAAATTAGGAATTTCTCAATAAAGTAAAATTATAAAATTTATCAAATATACTATAAGTTTGTATATATATATATATATATATACATATATATGTGTGTATACATTGTAAATAATGAATAATGAGAAAAATAAGAAATACTAAAAATAATAATGGCAATAATAATAATAATAATAATAATAATCATAATAAGGCTAAAATCTCAAAAATAGGAAAAGCATGCTTAAAATAATAAAAATATTAATTACATGGTTTAAATAATTATTAAATCATAAATATAATAAGAAAAAGCTAAAATTAATATTTTATAATTTTTAAACTAAAATAATAAATTTTGTGATATTTTTATATCACAATTTAAATTGTAGGTCACAATGTCCAAAACGGACCTCATTACGAGAAAATAAGTTTGAAAACGATCAAAATGGACTATAAGTTCATAACAATCTGAGCTAAAATGAAAAAGTTATATGCGATTTGATAAAAAGCTCGAATCGACAATTTCATATAACGAGATGAAGTAGACCTTACAAATTATGATACTAGTTTAGCTTTAAATTCTCAAACTTACAAATTTTTATTATTCTTAAATAATTTTGATATAAACCCTGAACTGCCACCAGATTACTACAATCTCTAAGTTGACTATGGCTGAGTGAGTTTTTCTTAATGATCTCATACTTGTTTGTATTTGTAGTTAGTAAATATAAGTTATGATCAATAAATGAATATCTATGGGGTTGGGTTATGCTTGTGCATAATAATTGTTGTTAATATTGAATTTACTTTAAAATTTCAACAATGTAAAGATTGTTTGTAACTTGGAATGATCATTGAATAAATGAGACCTAATTTTATTCGACTAGAAAAGTTAACTTGGATCACGTATAATCATACACTGCATAACTAATTCTTATAGTCACATTACACGAAAGTAGCGAGAGGCTATGCATGAGTTAATTATTAATTATTATAAATTTCGTATGGTGCACACATGCGATATGACCTTAGCATAACCCACGGGATGACTAAGCATTGAAGGCGCCAACCGCCTAGCTAAGGGTCGAGTCCAGAGGCCTTCGTTTAGGGGCGAGTGAGGGCTGCATGAACTTACTCATAATCATATGTAGAACTCGTTTTGATAAAACTAATAATAGATATACCATTATAGTTTGAATACGAAACACGGAGTTTCGTTATGAAATAAGTTATAATATGATATCTAAATCTGACTGTACCGATAAATCTTTAACCCTGACTTCGAAGGGCATTAAATCTGAGTTGCATATAGTACCTGGTCACTTGTATGTATTTGTTTGGCATATTGATTGTCGTGCATTCGTTTGATTGAACTTATCTATTGTATAACTTGATTGCTGTATAGTTGAGGAAAATTATCTCACTAAGCTAGTTAGCTTATACCCTTGTAGTCTTATTTCACAAGCCGATCTATTTGTGGAGCCAGACCATCGTATGCCCGAGGTTAGTATTTTACACAGGGTCAATGTAGGAGCTAGATATGATCAGAGAGTATTTCTAATGGTTTATAGAGCTGAATATGTAATCGATATACTAGTTTAACTTAAGACATATTTCAGACTTCTTATTTGTAAACTTTTATATAAATAGACCATGTGTTATGTTTTTATAATTTTATTATTTATCATGAAATGATATTGCTTAAGCTTGTGCACTCTAGATAGTTAGTAGTAGCTATAGCGTTGTGTATTATATAAAAGAGTCGTCGATTATAAGGGAATTTAATCTGTAATCCTTTGTTCGGTATACAATAACTACCACGACTAGCTCTCTCAGATCGTGACAAGCTCATATTTGACTTATGTTTAGGTTGCAAATTTACTTACTAAGCCCTTTAATGAATGCCAATTGAAGTTTTTAAGTTCCAAGTTGGTTCTTCAATATGATTCAACTTAAAGGGGGGATGTGAAAAGTATTATACATTATTATGTTTTATTTATTCCACATGTATATTAGTTAAACCAATCACAAAGTCACATTTGTTAGTACGAGGTTGGCTAGTACATCAACTTTATACTTTAGTTAGTTAAACTATCGAAGATGGATATAAATATTGTGATATTCTCATTAGTTAGTTAGTGAATGAGTAGACTCTTTCATATTATCGTCTCATTTTGTCTTCAACTCTTTTAAATGATTGCATGCTCGATTTTGTTAGAGCTTTAACAAAAGATATTAAGCTCAAAGTAGAGCTCTTCAGATTGATAAGGAAAAGAATCTACAATAAGTTGTAAATTCTTCCCTTGGTTGCCTAAAGATCCCAACCAATGAGCACATCTAACAGCATCACATGTTATAAGATAAGATTCAACATGAGAAAAACTAGAACATGCCATATTCAAAGGTAGAGATAATGATTCTCTACATTTAGCATCACTGTTATTGTAGTTAGAGATGCAATTTCTTCTACACAAATTTTTAGTCTCTAAAATTTATTTTTTGTCTAGCCAATGTAGGATAATACAACAAAAGGATCCCATATTTAAATATAGAGATTTTGATACTCCAAGTAATTGTGAGACTTATATAAAATGTGGAAAAGTAGAAGTAATGATTTCCAAAATTAAGGAAGTGAATATTAAGTTAAATATTTGTAAAATACTTTAAAGGGGAATGGATAAATTGATCTATCAAAGGTGTATTCTTAGCTTTTGGCTAGCATGCAAGTAAGGATGTTGCTCATATCAAATAAGAGGACTGATTGTGAGAATAAAAACCAAAATCCTAAGCTAAGATAAATCAACCATCATGATTTTCTTGACTTGTTTTCAGGTGTCAAATGGGTCGGATAATAAACTAACTTTGGGATATGTTTTCCCACATTAATACAAATACTTTACTAATTTAAAGAAACTATAGGGAAACAAACATACTGTATAACAACAATGAAACAACCTAGTAAGCAGCATATTACAAATTATATGTCCCATTAAAGTAATTAATGTACATTATCGCAATCAAATGTTTTGATTGATACTTGAAAAGGAAAAAAAAATAAAAGAAAGAAATAGGAAAAAGAAAAAAAATCTTTCTATTGAAACTAATTTGGCCTCTAACTATTCTAATTAGAAACCAATGTTTCTAAACAATTAATAAATACGATTACCACAAATTTTAACAATAAATTAGACCTATTCCCCAATTTTACTAGTAGTGTCATAACTTACCATGCACGTAGTTTCATTACAACATGTATGAAGAGACAAATCTCAAGGCAGCTGATTATGCCTATCAATTAGCCTTTTAAATCAACCATAATGTGTTAGATTTTACGAAGAACAATGATGCTTCAATAATATGATATTTCCTAAAGCTCCCTCCTCATCCTCAAATGCTTCAAACTAGTGCTAGTAATCATTCCATTCACAAAGATAAAATTGCAAAAACACAACTAGATAGACCCCACATCATTTAAATAAATCATAGTTTCAAAAAGAAAAAGTTAATCACAACTTTGAAGGTCCACATTTATCAATAAACATATATCACACCTTCAAACTTCTAGTGGGTCCTAATTTACTTTTTCCCTTTCTCTCTCTCTCTCTCTCTTATCCAACATCTTTAAAAGCAGACTGTTGTTGTTGTCATAAAGAAGTTCTTCCTTGGTACTATATACTATATGGTACAAATTCTCTCTTTGCTCATTCATAATTTTGTCCTATTAACTTTGATCATCCGTATTTTTCATCACCAAAAATGAAAGGCATGGATTTACTGTGTGCTTCTCCAGCATCAACGGCAATATGCTCCAGCTTAGATCAACGGTCCATGGTGCGACATGAGCCTCGGACCGTTGATCATAAGCAATCTCCACAACATCGTATTAGGAGGAACCAAACACACGTACCCTGTTCCTCCAAACTCCCAATCATTCCCAGGTCATATTGTGAGAAAAGCAGGTCACAAAGGTCTACTGTCAATGTTGCCAAATTAACAAATCATGATCAAGCTCGTGGGAAAAGCTCAGCTGATGCATATGATTTGAAGAGTCCTCCTGGATCGTCTAGATATCTCCTTAACGAGGATAAATTGATTGAGTGGTTAGCTGAGCCGGACCCTCTCTCGGCACTAGTTCCGGTACCAGCTGAACCGGATGTTGAACCAAAGCAGCGTCAATTGATTCCGACTAAAAAATCTCCGGTGATTGAGCCGAAGCAACGTCAATCGCTTTTGAATAATGAATCTCCGGTTTTTGAGCCTAAGCAGCACCAATTGATTGCAAGTAATGACTCTCCGTCTCTCAAGTCATCCCACTCTGCTCGCTCACGCCACCAGGTTCTTACTTGTTTCTCTTTATCAATTTCTCGTTGGGGACGGTCAGTGGCGGACCCGGGGGGATGGTATCACGGCAACCGCCCTCACAGCGTCGAAAAATTTCAAGCACTATACCTTAAAATTTTTTATTATTTTAAATTAAATTTTCCCTTCTTATTATTCTTTTCTTTATGGATTGCTCTTCCTGCGGTGAAATCATGGGTCCATGGCTGAAGATGGTGGTGTTAATATGATATTTGAGCATAAATGGTTCCATTGATTTCGTTCATAATTACTTCTCATTGACGATGAAAGTTGATATACTTATTGTAGGTTGTGGTTTTAAGGGTGTCACTACACTGCAGAGGCTGCGAGAGCAAACTGAGGAAACATTTATCCAAAATGGAAGGTTAGTATATAATTTTTCTTCCTTCATAATCAGGATTTCGTCTATGCATGCGTTCGTTTGAGATTAGATTGCCGATTTACAATGTCTTGTTAGAAAAAATTTAAGAATTTAACTAAATATATACCAAATCTTTATATATATATTTATTATATGGTCACTCAAAAGTGATTATATAATATTATCATTTTCGAGTATAGTAAATCAACTTAATTTATAATAAATTATGCTCTTTAATAGTAAAAAACAAATTGTCAATGACAAAAATGAAAATGTCGATAGCTTATTTTATCATTGACAGACATTATTTTAAAGTAAGTTAAGATGATTTAGTGAATTCAAAAGTAATCATATCACATAATTATTATTGATGATATTATAGATAAAAATTTTTTTATAAATGATATTGATAATAACAGTAATAACTATTTAGTCTTTGGCCAATATATATATATATTTATATATGTTATTACATATTTATATACATATGGTTATAATATAACATCCTATTAGATTCCGGTATATATCTTATGTAAGAAAGGCTAAAATTTAGGGAATAACGATGAGTTACAAATAGATAGTAGCATGGTAGTTTCTTTCTAATGGTTCATTTCAGATTTTATTTGTTTTCAAAAA
This sequence comes from Lumnitzera littorea, assembly GCA_024138015.1. Taxonomy (NCBI): domain Eukaryota; kingdom Viridiplantae; phylum Streptophyta; class Magnoliopsida; order Myrtales; family Combretaceae; genus Lumnitzera; species Lumnitzera littorea. The sequence continues at coordinate 9,343,921 of JAMXBB010000005.1, forward strand.
TAAAACAAAAAATAAACTTATATATCATTTTTTTTTTCCATATATAGGGTTTGTACAATAATAATCTAAGCTATATAAGAATTAATATTCTTTATTATTTCCGACACACGCGGGTTGTTACGGGATATACCCACACTTTTACTAGACGGCAGGTGTGAATTTGTGTTTGATAATGTGGGTGCAGGAGTGACATCATACAGCATAGACATGGAGACCAAGAAGGTTACAATCATAGGAGATGTTACCCCTTTGAGTGTTCTTTCAAGCGTGTCGAAAGTGAAGAAGTATGCACAGCTTTGGCCACCATCATCATCTTCTTCTTCCTCACCTTCATCCTCATGGTCTGCATAATGAGCTTACATTAGCTGTCATGCTCATTGTAGCCTAGCTCCGTATTTTATATTTCCTTTTACTTAATTAATGAAAATTAGGGCGTTAAGATTAAATTCCGGAAAGTTGTGGTTGTTTATTTTGTATTTGTACCAGTAATCACCAAATTTGTAGAAGTAATCCGACCTTGTTTGATACCATGGGAAATTTTGTATGATTTTTCTTTTTTTTTTTTTGGAATAATATCTTGTGTATGTTTAAAGAATGCATTTTATGAATGAAATGCCATGGATTCTAAATTTTATTTTCTGACAAGTTAGGCCGATGGATATGGATGAGACAAGAAGGCAGCAAGTCTTTCATACTCAAATGAATATATGTAATATAATATAAAACAATTTGGCAACTTTCAATCGGCTTCTGATACACAATTTAAGTCATTTAGAGCGAAGAAAAAGACTGAACCAAAAAATTTTAACAAATGTTGTATTTGTTCAATAAATTTTATTACAATTTACTTACTTTCACAATCTTCCGTAATTTGATGAGAAAATCAGAAAGCTTTCTTGGTGTGAAATATATCTCTTTATATGATATACTTTTCGTATTCTAGAATGTTTGATTTTTTATCTTAAAACTTCAAGTTTTTTTCTCGTTAATTGAACAAACTTAATAAATGCTGCAAAAGACCATAAATAATATAGCTTAATCAATATTATCATGACACTCAACCAGGTTGTTGTGTTCTGGTCTAATACTTCTGCTTTCGTTGTCTTTTAGGGCTGATGACTTTCTTTTTTTTTTTTTTTTTTGCTGCCCGAAAAAGATGTTATGCATTGGAATTTTCCACTTTTACTTCCATCTCTCAATTTATGAACCAGGCATGGCTGGCAGCTCTCGAAATGTTTGATTGTTTACTGATTTCCATGGAATAGAATCATTGTCGGACGGAACAATGATTTCCGTGTCAATTTTGTTACCGTCCAATGATAACTTTGACATGTGAGCAAGTGTGCCGTTATATTCATTTTCCATTTGGAAATAATAGTATATTAGTATGTAGAGAGATGACAAGTGTCCGCTTCTCCATTCCTAAATATTTATTTACATATACCCGCTAAGCCACGGATTTTAAATCGTTCATTGCCTAAATTTCTATGTTTAAAAATGAGTATTTAGATTATATATCCGTGCTTTTAAATCTTCTTTACACAATCCTAGCATTGGATAAAATGATACTCAAATTTAAAAAAAAAAAAATCATAGAATTAAGAGTAAAATAGTTACCGAGGAATTTAACTATACTTTAAAAATCTAGGTATATAAGCATTTACTTTCAAAGATAAAATGTGTTTAAAGCAAATATAAAAGTATATATTGCATTAACTACACTTTAATACATACATTTCTTCTTTTTTTAAATATTAAAGAGAATAATTTTTTTCTAAGCTTAGGAGAGCCAGGGCTACTATGGTTATTGAGTCTCCTAAGATTTACATAACTCTTAATCTTGACTATTGAAGCATGTACAATATAGTATCCAGATGACTTAGAGAACAGATATTTACTTGCAAAAGCAAGAAAAAGTGAATTTGTTATGTGATGAATAGAAGCAAAGTTGAGAGGATATAAACTCTTCTTATTGAATGATTATCTAATTAACTAATTGTAACTAAATGTGTTGCTAATCGACATTAATCAACAAAGTTTGAATTTAAACATAGTACACTACAGTTCTTATAACATGGGCATCATTAGCAAATATTCCCTCTACTAGTCATAGGCTCTATTAACTACACCTTGATAGTCCCGACAACTATCAATTATGGGAAGCAACATGATCTCATGGTCATACAAAGAATTAGGGGCTCATAAATCTTGTGTCGGTGGGACGTGAGATGGATCTTCAATGGCAAGTGATTCCGCCTCTTTAAACTCAACTAGCTCGAACATCATGATCTTCTCATCAATTGTAATCAGCAGTACTCCTGCTTCCTCGTAATTTAGCTCTTCCTCCTCCTTCCATCTACACATCCTAACTCTTTCCAACAGGAGAGTCCCAAGGGTTAACATGACATATCCCCTGCATATGTATCCATGACCTTGGCTTTGATAAACTCCAATCCACGGTTAATAATAGCTCACAGGTGCAATGCTATAATTGCTCATGTCAATGCCATGTAAACCTATCAGATGACTTAGACGCAATATTTCGATATGAGGAAGGCAAACATAATAATTCCTAAAGCTACTAGCCGTAGCATTTATGGTAGGTAATGGAACCACTTCCAAAACATGGAGGTTTAACTGCAGTTTAGCTCGATCTACCTTGGCTCTTCTGTTCTTCTCTTCGGCAACCTCCATCTCCCTTTCTCCTACTTCCTTTCCTTGGTCTTCTTTCTCACTAACTTTCTCTATTCGAGTAATCCCTTGCTACCTCATTTCTTCTTTGAGCTCTTCAAGCTGAACAAGTATAACTTCTAACTATTCCTACACATTATAATAGTCAGCATCAAGGCTAGACTCTATTCTTAAGACTAGTCGAATAGCCTCATTTAAGGTTCTTACTCCCAAGGGGTCAACACGTCGTGCAATCTCCGATCTTAGCCCTCTCATGAATCGCGAGATAGTATACAAAAGAGATTTGTACGATTCACATCACCGTAAGATCGCTTTATACTTCTAAGTGAATTCTTAGACACTCATTTGTCCTTACCTCAAGGTAGACAACTCCTCGTACAACTTGTCTTGATATGATGCAAGTACAAATTTCTCTCTTATGGCAAGTCTCATTGAGTTCCAAGTAGAATTCACTTCTTTAAGGATCCTTCGCCTTAATTCATTCTTCCACTAAGTCCTGGCAAGACCTTGAAGTTAATCCTCTATGATATATTCCTTGTTACGTTCAGGACATGGATATTTTTCAAAGACTTTGTTGACTCAAAATTCTTAATCCATGTATTCGTTTGGGGGTCCATGGCCATCAAACATAGGTATTCTCGATCTTATATATTCATAGTCATAATAATAGCCATAGCCATATCATGCTCGATTGTCATAAGCCATAAAGTTATCACTTTAGTAGACTAGCTCAGCTTGCAAGAAATCTTGTCAACAATGACAAACTATCCAACACTTGGTGACTCGATATGGCAACTTAAAAGCCTGCATAGCTCTGATCTAGAATTAGCTTGGCTGTCTAGTTGAAGTGAGTCAGATGCTTACATAACTAGGCAGTTGAATAGGCAAACAACTCAGCTCAGTAACCTAAGGGGGATGACAATATGATACTTCGCTTTGCTTCGGTACTTCGGATTGAAATAGCTCAGAAGCTCAGTAAAGTTCAAATCTAGCACAAGTATTCTTAGCAAATCAACTTGGCAAACACAACAGTACTTTCTCGGCTACTATTACAATACTAAAATAGGATAACACATTGAATACTCGAAGAAGTCATATCTTGACAACAATCCAAAGTGGAATTCCTAACCTTCTCTTTAATATATATGTACTCAATATAGGACTTAAGATGTAAAGAAATTGCAACCTAAATTTTCACTAACCCACCCAAAGGAAATTCAATTGAAACCAAACTAATATCCAGTAAACAATTCATCGATATCCCAAACAAACCCAATAAGCAAGCACTTCCTCAAACACAAAATAGAACAAATACAATGACTAAAACGCTCGACCCTATCTAGAACATCAAGCTCTGATATCAAGCTGATGCGAATCTAGGGAAGCCAAGGGCAGATAAGGCCAGCTGTAGGGATGGTGGGTCTAATCCTGCCGAAGGAATGAAAAATAAATGGGAGTTGATGGTTTAGTAAATCCCGTGTACTAACTCTACGGATATGACGCACTATAGAACCACAAATGGACCTAAGACTTACTGAATGTGTCATACCGGTCTTAATGATAGGGTTACCTGCCATAATCCTTACTAAAGGAATTGATAAGAGCTAATAAAGGGGAGTACTTTCTGAGAGAAAAGACTCAAAAGGGGTTTTTCATTAATTCTATTATATATATACATATATATATTGTGACAACTGTTGTTATTTATAGTACATTCTAAACTCTAGTGACAAAACTGTAAATAATGTATAAGGCCTTAAACCCTAAAGAATTGGGCTCATAAATAAAATAAAAACAAACATGTACAAAAATATAAAACCATGCGTTTTACAGGGAGAAGTCAGCATGTGGTCATTCGGCATGCCTTAAAAGTAGTCTTACGATGCCTGGTCGAGTAACCAAAGAGGTCAGCCCATAATTGTCGAGTGTTGGAGTCAATCGGCAATAGTCTCTTCGAGCTATGCCGAGTAGATCCAACCTTTAGTAATGTGATCTTTTGGCCACTAAGTCGTCAATAGACTTTGCCGAGTGAATCCAACTCTCGAAAATGTTTTATCTCGACCTATCGGCAAGCGTGATTTCGAGTAATTAATTGGTCAGGCATGTATGAGGTTCGGTTGTTGTCTCAGCCTTCTACTTCTCGACACTTTAACTACAAGAAATAGTGTTATTTGACTTGGCAGATAGAATGAGTTAGTAAGTAAATGATCCTGACTTTGGCAATCAGCTTAGGTCAGTATCCTGAAGCCTATCATCATGGGATCTATAATTTGAAGATGGGAAGGAACAAATTAAGCATGTAAAAAGCCAGAAGAAATATGATCCCTATTGAACTAAATGTCCACTTTGATATGCTTTGTACGAGTATGGAAGTAGGGGTTTTCTGCTATTAGGATGGCAGATTTACTGTCTGAAAGAAGATGAACAAGAAGAGAAATATCCACATCAAGATCACAAAGCACATATAAAGTCCATAACAACTCTTTTGTAGTAAGAGCTAAGCTACAGTATTTAACTTCAGCAGATGAAGTAAATACCATAACCTGTTCCGTTATTTTCCATGAAATTAAAGAAGTCTTAACAAAGATACAAAAACCTAAGAGTGATTTACAATCTACTTTGTTTACTCCCCAATCAACATTACTATAACCAAGCAAGGATAAAGCATTAGATGAAGAACAAAAGAGTCCTTTGTCAATAGAACCTTTAATGTAACTAAGGACATACATGGTAACACTCAAATGACGTGTCCTAGGCTAAGATACATATTGACTAAGTTGCTGAACACAATAGGACAAGTCAAGCTTCGTGATAGTTAGATTAAGTAATCGTCCAACAATTCGATGAAACAAACATAGGTCATCTAACGATGACTAGTAACATTGTCAAGATGCAAACCTAATTGGAAAGGGCGTTTTAACTGGCTTCAATCCTATTAAATCGACATCTAGTAAAATATTTATGGCAAACTTGCATTGGTTGAGAGTAAAACCAAACTCCAAACAACAAATTTCAATTCTAAGGAAAAACCAAACATCTCTTATGTCTTTAATAGTGAAAACATCATCAATAGTTGCTTTAACTTAGTTAATATCAGCAAGAGGATTCCCAGCAACAAGCACATCATTCACATACACTAAAATAGTAAGAAAACTAGTAGTTGTTTTCCATATGAAGAGTGAATAATCTAATTGTGATTGAATAAAACCAAAAGAAATAATGAACTTCATAAATTCTTTATTCCATTGTTGAGAGGCTCGCTTAAGCATGAAGAAATGCATTGTTGACATCCAACTAACGAGCAACCAACCTTTAATAAAAGCAATAACCAATAACATGTGTACAAAAGCAAGTTTAGCCACTGGAGAAAAAGTACGAGTATAATCAATACCTTCAATTTGAGTATAACCATTAGTAACTAACCTAACCTTATCTCTCTCAACTGATCCATCAGGTTTATACTTAATCTTATAAATCCATTTTAACCCAACAAGCTGTTTACCAAGTGGTAAAGTAGTAAGAGTTCAAGTATTATTAAACTTTAAGGCTAAGAGTTTAGCATTCACTACCTTAACCCACTTAGGATCTTCTTTAGCTTCCTTATAATTGCGTGGCTCTCTAATTGAAAACACATTAGCTAGAGAACTAATATGGTCTAATGGTAGAGAAGAAAAAGATGAATGAAATAAAGGGTACAAGCAATGACTATAGTTAATTTTTGTTGTATTAAAAGTATTGCTATTAACATTATGGAAAAAATCCTTTGACCATTCAAGAGAAAGCTTAGTGCGTCCAAATCTGCACAAAGGCGGAGTCAAGGAAATAGGATTTGTGTCAAGTGTAGTAGTGGGACTATTGGAAGAAATATGAGGAACAAAAGAAGAATTGCTATGAATGTATGAATTATCATCATCAAGACAACTGGAATCAATGACAGGAAACAAAATTGAATGTGTATGGCCAAAAGAAGTAACAAGAATAGAGGATTGTATCTTAGTTTGATATGGAAAAATTTATTCAAGAAAGACTACATCACGACTCACAAAAAGGTTATGTGTAGATAAGTCATAAAGTTCATATCCCTTTTGACCAATTGGGTAGCCCACAAATATGCATTTTCTGCTTCATGTGTCAAGTTTATCCTTAGGTTTAGGATGAATTGTAGCATAACATAAGCACTTAAAAACTTTAAGATGATCATAAGATTGGGGTTTATGATACAAAAGTTCATATGGTGTTTGCTAATTCAGAATAGGTGTTGGCATAAGATTAACAAGATGGGTTGCAGTAAGTAAGCATTCTACCTAAAATTGTTTAGGAAGATTGGCATCAATGTGAAGTGATCTAGCAATTTCCGGTAAGTGCCTATGTTTACATTTAACTACTCCATTTTATTGTGGAGTATAAACAACACTTCATTGATGAACAATACCAAGTGTAGCAAACAAATGTTGGCATTCTATAGAAATAAACTCAGTTCCATTGTCAAACCTAATTGTTTTGGGGGTTGTTTGAAAGTATATTTGGATGTAAGCAAAGAAATTTAATATAAGAGAAGGTAATTGGTACTTATGTATGATAAAAAAAGTCTAGGTGCAACATGTCACATCATCCATAATACTAAGAAAAAACTTTACACTAGATATAGAATAAGTATTATATGATTCCCAAACTTCTAAGTGGAGAAATTTAAAAGGAGACAATGAAGATGTACTACTATATGTAAAAGGCAAGCAATGAAACTTTGCTTGTATACAAGTATCATAAAGAAATGTAGGCAAAATTTTACCTTGAAACTGTGGAAAATGTCTCATTTTTGAAAGAGATATATGTCCTAAAGGTCTATGAATAAGATCTAATGACGTATCATGTTTGCCATGAGAAACAACAGCACTACCAGGTAATGCAATAACATTATTTGAATTAGAAGAACCAATAGAAGCTAGCTCCAGGTCCAATACATAGAGACAATAAAGGCAATAAGCTTTAGCAACAACTTCCTTCGACATCAAGTCCTAAAATAAACATTGTTTAGGTTCAAAAACTACAATTAGATGCGAGGTTTCAAGCAGTTTACTCATTGATAGAAGATCGTAACAAAATTCAAGTACAAGGAAGATATTGGTTAAAGTAATTTTATCATTCAATTTCACACATCCAAGTATGTGAAAAAATTTAATTTGTCCACCTAGTAATTTTATCTAAAGTAGCTTGGTGAGTGTTTGTATTTGAGTCAAAAGTTGTGAATACAAAGTCATGTGATGTGAAGCTCCCATGTCTACAATCTAAAAGCTTATGCAATTATTATAGAAAGCTAAAGAATTACCTACAAATGCCACAAGAGAATTATGTAGCAAATCTTCTCCAAATTGTCCTTTGAGAACTTTCAAAACCTCTTGACAAATTTTGGATACCAATTGATTTTCATTAGGATGGACAGTACTTGTCTAATGCATAGTACTTGCAACACCAGACAAAGTACCAAGCGAGTTATCAATAGAAAATGTGTTATTAGCTGTTATGCTTGTAGCCATTTTTATATCTCCTATCTTTCCCTCCTTTATACCACTCTAAAAACCCAATAATCTCAAAACAATTTTCCACTGAGTGTCCTACCTTCTTACAATGCACACATGTCAACTTGCTAAATCTTTCCCCTTTCTTTTCTTTTTTGTCATCAAAAGCAACCCGCTTTTATCCTTTAGCAAGAAATGCTATCAGTGATTCATAATTTGGTCTTGATATAAGCTATTTTTATTTCTTAATTTGAAAGACCAAATAATATGCCTTGTTAATAGTTGGTAGTAGATCCATTGATAGGAGTTGATTCCTTGTTATCTCATATGTATCATTCAATCCGATTAAGAATTGCACAAGTTTGTTTCAATTATCAATCTCNATGTTGTATGTGTACAAAATGAATAAAATTATATAATATAATTAAATATATTATAATATTGATAAAAGCTAATAATAGATGAAGAAAAGAGAGAAATGGAAGTGATGAAGAGAGGAATAGGGAGTAATAGGAGAGAGAGAGAGGGAGTAGTGGGAATGTTGAAGAAAGGAGAGAGAGACATAAAAAAGGTTATATTTTCTTAAAATTTTTAAATTATTTTATATTTATAATCAAATGTATTTAAAAAATTATTTATTAATAATAAAAATTTTATTTAAAAATTTAAATAAATAAAAGCAATCAAGATGATGTTTTAACAATTACTTAAGACTTCGAATACTTTAATAATATAAATAACTTTTTTAATTGAATCTGCTTTGACGTCCATCTGGTGCGATTCCTTTAGAAACACCTGCCATATGTTTCATTGACAATTGGCGGTCGTTCTAGCTAGTTGGGATGAACACTTGGTCAATCCTAGAGGGAATCATTTGAATTTTACAAAAAAATGGATCGTCATTAATTAACCAGCCTGAGCTTCAGCTAACTGGTGCTGATAAAAACATTTGCCCAGGAGTTATTAGGAGTGCAACGTGCCGATGATGACCATGTCCAGTCACATGCAAGAGGGGGTGTAACTTAGTGGATGCGTAATGATACGCTATGAATACTCTCCCTGAGACATGGACTTTACATACTTTTTACGTTTCTGTATTTTTATGGGCGTGGCAATAATGTTACGAGTGAGTGCCTGTTCCACTAGAATCTACTTCAATTATTATGCTCAACGACGATCCGAAGTAGCACAAATTTTTTTTTTTTTTTTTAAGTTTAGAAATGGTCAAACTGCCGTTCCAATATTCTGTGTTTCACTCTCCTGAGAGTAAGACGTTGATAAGTTTTTCAAGTCGCTTCTTAATGTACTAAATAAATTTTACTTTTTTATACTTTTTTTCTATAAATATATATATATATATAAAATAAATATTGAAAGGTATAGAAACCCTTCTTGTTGATACCTCTTGCGATTATCGTTTATATTCATTTATTGTGATGAACCAAGATATTTATAAATCTCTGAAAAAATACAGTTCTACTAACCAACCGGGAAATAAAAAAAAAAAAAAAACCCATTTGGGAACATTTTCTCTGGTTAAATAAATAAACGGTAAAAAAAAAAAAAAAAAATTGGACAGCGAAAATTGCAGGTCATGTGTTTCCCCAAATGGGGAATAAGTGATTTTTTGGCCGATTAAGCCATGTTCACCGCTTATCAAATTTTTCTAATTTTTTGAAAGAATTTTCCAATTGTTCCTTGGGCTGAAATTTTTCAAAAAAAATGAATAATAATAATAATAATAATATAACATTAATGATTATGCATCAATACAATATAATTAATTATAATTAATAAAATAATCAATAAATTAATATAGGAATTAACATAAATAAAGAAACCATTGGTTTGAGTACATATTACAAAATATGGAGAATCAGAACGACAAATACATACTAAATCCAAACAAAATACAATAAAATAGTCACTATGAACAACTCAACATAAAAAAAAAAAAAAAAAATTATTTAGCTAACCATGATCATATTAACTATTTTATGCAACAATAGTATTTAAATTTATCAGTAGATTATATAAATTATAATAGTATAGACCTAATATCGACAGCTAACTACCGATATTAGGTCCATGAATAAAATGGTATTGTTCACTAAGTAATTAAACCCCTAAACTAAGCAACAACCTATCTCAAGCTTACACTTCCTACAGGACTGAATTTGTTATTGCTTGAACCTATTGAAACTTTACCCCCATAGAATGTCCTGTGTAAAGTTGGATCTATCCACCATACTCTAAACAATAGCTTTAGCTTGAGCTATGTCCAAGAGCTCCCTCCATGATCGTCCACGATTCATTTCTATGCCATTTCATCCTACATAGCATGGTACACTTTGTAATTACATGTTGAACAGATTTGGAACCACCATTAATCTTCTTGTTAGAAGCAATAATATCAAAACATCTTTCTCCTTCTAACAATGGTAAGCTTCTTCCCAAAGTGATGTTATGGTTTATAAACCTCCTAAATACTCTTATTCATCCTCTAATGTAGTTACTTTAAGATTCAATTCATTGAATGGTTCAATCCTTTTGTCATGATTCAGGAAATCAATCTATCTTGCATAAGAGTTCATTTTAGAACTTGATTCCTATTAGTTGTAATAGCTCTAGAAAAGGAGATAAAGGATCGTAGAATACAGTTGCTACCTCAAAAGATAGTTATAGCTAGTAAAATAACCATTCAAACAATTACTAACTAGATTTAGCCCAAAAAAAAGGAAAAAAAAAATAATTACTAAGTAGATGTGCTCAAGTTATAATACTTTAAGAGCATGTTCAATTCATGGAATTGGAATTCCATTCCCCTTCTTATTCCGCCATCACCACGTTTACTTGGTTTTTATGTCATGGAATCACAATTCTACCAAAATCCCTATTACTTGAAATTAAGTAATAGAGATTCCTCAATTTAACCAAGGAATCACGATTCTTCACCCCTATCACTACCACCACCATCATTGCTATCACCATCGCTACCACTACCATCATTGACCACCATCGTCACCACTATCGAACACTACAGCTGTTGCCACCATTGCCATCACTGCCACCACTACTGTCACCGCCGCCACTACCACCGTCACTAACTACCGTCACCTATTACTTTAGGATTAGTTGAGAAAGAAAATGAACCAAGCATAATTTAATTAGTAAAATTATATTATATGTCTATTCCTAAATTGCTTATAAATCCAACTAAACAAAGTAATATGCATTACACTCTTATTTCATTCCTTACGGAATTCCAATTCTATTCCCTCTTCATTCTATTCCATGAACTAAATGTGTCGTAAGGGAATTCAGTCTATGAGGGATTGTAGTCATATTTCCATTAGGGAATAAAAGAGTACCTAATGAATCTTTTGTCGTAATTTGGAGCTATAAGGCTTGAGGACAAAAATAAATAACATATGGACTATAGCTTTATATTTGAGACAATTAACTACAGTTTAGAGAGGAGAAGGGCTAATGAGTTATCCTATTAACTAGGGTTTGTGCAAGATTTCAAATACCAATTCTCTCCTAGAAATGCTATATGGCATGCCATCCAATATTAAGTTTTTTCCACCTTACTCAAAAAAGAGTAGTGTGAAGGAGTACGTACAAGATATCTCAAAGCTTATGCCAAAGATACTAAATTTCAATTTAAACAACACCCTAGTCATAACTCAAGATGGGATGGAATTTTAAGCTAAGTTAGAGTTGAAATGATAATAGGTAGAAATGTCAATAAGGTTATAGCTATTGTTGAGGATTTAGTAGAGTCAACAAAGTAAGAATTGAGATCTTCTGCTGATAGTGATGAGGAAGAGGAGGAGATAGACAAAAGTAAGTTCTTAGGTCTGCTAAATAGAAAGGGAAAGATAGAGGAGAATGTAGTAACAATGAAGAAAGTCTTAGAACCAGAATGGTATTTTTATATGGTAGGTCACATGATGGTAAGGAGTGCATGAAGAAGGAGCGTCTAATAGTATTGAAGCCAAAGGGTAAGTCAGATGAGGATAAGAAAGGTCTGTAAGCCCTAAAAGCGAAGTTAGATGAAGGAGTCCTTAGATAGTTCCTAAAACCACTTAAACATAATAATAAAGCTTAAGTATAGGGATCAGACCTTAAGTGTTCAACCAAAAACCCTAATTGAAGTAAGCCCTAAAAATTTAACTAAACGAATAAGAACCCTAATACTTGAAAACCCTAGAGTGATAGCAAAACCCTAGATTGATCATCTAAACCTAATTAAGTGATCAAATATCTCAATACTACAAATAAACACTAATGGTAAGGTTAAATTGATCAATACAAGTGATCGATAGTACTAAATAATTGAAACTCTAACTTTTGAACTCATATGCGGATTAAATTACTATAAATAAGAACCAAACACTAAGTATACATGTAAGGCATTTGATTTAGCTAAAGTATCATGCTTAATTATCATCAATTACCCTAATCTATAATCAACCCCACTACATCTTAATTAGCTACAAGTTAAACATGATTAAAGACCAAAAAAACAAACCTTTAATCCCCTTTTAAGATATCTTATACCCTAAGAGGACAAGATCTTACCTAATTTGGCAAAAAGCATAATAGTACATGATCCCCATTTTAAGCCTAATCCTCGATTTCCCTAAATAGTCAAGTTTTGTCCCTTACTCTCTCTCCATTTCCACGTCTAACCAACCTCTCCCTCCCTCATTTCTTTTTGTTTCATAAACCCTAAAACACATCTAAAAACTCTCTCTCAAAGTTCAAGTCATAAATGTTACACCTCGAAGCTGTAGAGTCGCATCAGTCTCGCTGTGTAAACTAATCTATAACAGTAACCGACCTTACAGTACGTATCATAAATGTGATCTACAGAAGGCGTTTACGATTAATCGCTTTAAAGTAAACAGTTCAATTAAGACTTTAACTAAAATTTACAATAAAAGTTAAAACCTTAAGTCATATATATATATATATATATATTTATATTTACATTATCGTAGGATTCCTAAGAGATTCTACATATTACAACAGTTTGCTACATTACACATCATATATTAGTTCACAATACTAAAGGTATTAACAAGACCTTAGAAACTTGACCATTCAACCAGTTGATCCTCACTCCTTCATAGCTTCAAAAGAGACCTAACCTTTAGATAATTGTATCATGGTATAGTAATCAGAAGTCAAAATTTGCAAGAAAAACTATATGGGTATGAACAATCACAGCTCATTAAGTTAAGTTGAAGACTTATGAAAGTATAACAAACACAAACAATGTTATCAAACAATTAATTATATGTAATGCAATAAGTAAGTGTCATTACACAACATGATTCGGTCCATTGTGAAATCAGAGTGATTTCACCCGTTTTAATCTCGGTTGAGGGATTTCTATTAATGCAACAGCTCACAATCAAACCCAAGTTTATGCAATAGAGACACAGCTCCCCTCAAGACTATCCTTTGAAGCAATGTCCTCATCTTCACTGTGACCTCTTCTCCTATCACTTAACTCGGCTAAGGATGAGGAAAAGACTATTATACTATCCATTGCTATCTTTTTTCGAAGGTGTCAGTGTTTGGTTAAAGAATCCAAATGATTCCTTAAAGGGTTGCAATGCATCTCAAATTAGGGTATTTAGATCGATTATAGTTAGGTATGGTTTAAGACGATCAAACAATTTCACACCAGTCTATACACATCAATCACTAAACACAACATAAAATTTAACAAGAAATTAGATACTCAAGTACATGTATACATAACTATTTACAAACACAATCAAATACATTCTTAAGTCTCCGAATACTCTAAAATAGTACTCCAAAATACGATAAAGTATTAAACCCAACTTACTTGGAATCCTTGGTTACTCAATCACATATTACAGGTCGACTTGTCTCCGTATCCTATAATATATAATATAAATATGTTTTGAGTATTCAAAACATATTCATATTATATATCTATATATATACTCTAAGTTATAATTTAACTCAATTCTTCCTATATACATATTAGTTATTAATAATTCATCTTAAATTAGTTTAGGATTCAGTTTCCGAATCTGATTCTAGTTTAAGTTTAAATCAATTCTAACTATGAGTATTATACATAAATCCTAAAAATACGATCCAAATACTAATGTGAAATTTATCACAATAGACTCAAATATCCTAATCATCAATTTTAGTCTTAAATCGGTATTCTATTATATCCAATACACTTAAATCTTTATTAGTATACTGAATTTATTTCCAATATGAAAAAATTTTACATTTTTTATATAATTATCTAAATTTAAGTTTTGTACCAGATTTAATAAGTATTAATATTATTACTATATTATCCATTTTAACTTAATATTTTATATTTACCAAAATTTCAATTCATATATTATTAAAATTACCTATATTTACTACATAATACCCTTAAAAATCACATCTAACACCTTAAATACCACAATTATTATACCACATTAGACATGAACATCTTAAAATCCCTAATTATATACCCAATCAGTAATTATTTAATTAATCATTAATTAACCCCCAAAATCCTTAATTATATACGTATTTTAAGGACTTAAAAATCACTTTAAATTTTCAAAAATTGATTTAAAAAAAATGGCTTTGTGGTACTATTTTATATCATCTAAGTAGCCTACACTAAAATTTTGAGTCTGGAACTACACTTCTAAACCTATTTATTTCTAATTTGAAACATATTCAATTTTGCATGATTTTTTAAGCAACCCATATTTACAAATGTAATTTAACCTAATCAATACTTTTCCTTAAATCTACATATAATAAAACATTAAAATAATAAAATTCATAATTTTCTGGATAAAATTAATAATTTTAATAAATTTCACAAAATCGGGCTAAATTTAGGACTCATTGGACTTTTAGACTTTCGACCACCAGCGGTGATCCAAGGTATATTGGCTAGTCCAAGCGTTAGATATGGAGTGCAGTGGTGGCGTCGACGACGGTTTAGTTCGAAGTGGTGGTGGGTTGTGAGATTTAATTGCTTTTACTGCACAAAATTTTTATAATTTTTTGGAAAACCTTAATTTTTTGAAATTTTTTATTCTCTCCAATTTTCTCACTTTACAAATTGCCTAATTGAGCTCCTAAATAAATTTGGGTATTTAAAGAGCTTTAGGGAAATTATAGTGTATTAATTACACTTGACGATTACTTTATCTACTTCTCAATTACCTTTCTAAGTGAATGAATTTAATTGGCTAAATTTTTTCTTTATTCCTCCAGCTACTACGACCCAAATCTAGATCATTCCCCACTTTTTTGATTTTTTTTTTTGTAATTTTCTTTAATTATTTAGTATTTTTCTAGCATTTTAGATAATTTCATATATGCTTACCTACACTTAAATACATATAGAGTACAAGTAAATACTCCTAAATATTATTTATATTATTCTATGATTTTTAGTGTACATATAATTCATCTTTAGCGATTCGTTAATTATCGAAACTTATTTTACGCATTTCCAATAAATAACAAGCAATATACTTAAAATTTGATATTATAATATTCTATTATTTTATTGCTTATTTTCCTAAATTTAAACTTACGAGATCATTTTTACTAATATTTATAGTTTTATTTTCTAATTTAAGCTTGATCAAATCCTTTAACCCATCACTCTAAACTTTACATAGTAAATCTAATTTTACAGTTACAAGACTAATAATAAACCCCCTCCTTCTTATCTTCTCAGCCATACCCATACACCATACTACTAGCCACCTTATTACTACCGTTACTGCCACCAATCCCAACGCCACCTACATACATCTCCTTTATTGACTGATACACTTACATCCTCATACACGCACTCAAACTTAGGATACACTCAACTCAAGAAGGCCTTCCATTCCTTGCTCCAGTAAGAACTTATGCTAAGTTTTCCTTAGTTTTCTTATATGATAAATATTAGATACGACTATTTTTCTTTGTTGAAACTTATTTTATAGCAAATCCCTAAAAGTTCTAAAGTGTTTCAAGAAGGGAAAACAAAAGTAGGTAAAAGAAAAACCACTTTTAGTAGAAGATATAGCATAAATAAACTAACTAGTGTTGAGTAGTGTAAGTTTTAGTAGTAAATCATCAAGTAGGATGATAGGATCTTCATTTTCCATGCATGCCACCCCTTAAATGTTCTCTTACAACATTTCCATACTTTTATGAAGTGATTATGGTTTTAGATTAGTAGAAACTTAGGTTACTTAAATAGAAACACCATAAAAATCAAGTATTGCATGGAAATAGAAGATTGGACCCTATGAACAACTCTCGGTTGCCACTTTTAGGAACCCACCAAATCTAGAAATTCTTGTTTATTAGCTTAATTGTAAGCCCTGCAATCAAATACTTGAGATTCAATTTGTAGAATTTAGAGCAATTGAGTAAATTGTCTGATCTAACCTAAATTTTACGACGAAACTAGGAATATTAATAAAAGTGATCTTATAAGTTTGGATTGAAGAAAATAAGTAATAAAAAAATTAATTAATATTGTCGAGCCTGGCTTTTTACCTCCCGGTTTTTTAAAATTATTTTTTTTTTTAAATCGATTAGTACTAAACTCTACCTATTAAATACTGACCCTCAACTAGGATTTAAAGAAAATATGTTCTTTTTATATTTTGAAAATACTTTGGAGTAGTCATCTGACCGGAGTTGAGGAAAAAAGTTAAATTATAACTAATTAGGTAGATTGGTTATAACTTAGCTACTAGTCTATCGATTAAATCATTTTATAAAACAATTTTTGGAAACTAGAGATCTAGATCGGGAGGCTAATTTAATAAACTCTAAACGGGTACAACTTTCTAACTTTCTGAATTTAACTTTGTTTTTTAAGTAATACCTTTTTCAGTTTCTAAATGGCTAATTATATTACATGTAACTAATTTGATTAATTTACATAAATATCTACAAAAATAGAAAAAATAAAACTTTCTATATTTTAAGTTGCCTTTATACTTATGTATGAGTGTCTATATACCCGCTATTCGAAATCAAACTTCCATAGTTCATTCTTGAAAACATAGTAAATGGATTTGATTTTAGTTTTGAAAAAAAGGCCAGGTTTACGTTTTTATCTAATTTGATTTATTTAAGGAATTTTCCTAAATAGTCCTAAATTGAGTTTTATGGCATATTCTAAAGTTCCCTAATTAGGGAAAAATGGTTGATTTATTTTCATTAGAGATTTTATTTTTTCTAAGTGATGAGATGATTTGTTCATTTTTATTTATTTTATTATTTATTATTTTGTTTTAAATTTATTTTGGTTTTATATTTATTTTTTATTCTCTAAAAAATAAATAAATGAAACTAAGCTTTTCCCTTTTTCTTTTCTTCTCTTTTTTTTTTCTTTTCTTTTTCATTTTTCTTTTTTTTTCCTTTTTCTTCTTTTCTTTCTCTCTTTTTTTTGGATTTTTTTTATATTTACAATTACATATTACACTAATATATAACAAATAAGTAAATAAAATAAAAAAATGCAATAAAAAATAAATAAATAAATCAAAGCAATGAAGGTTGGACCAAGCTAGGCAGATCAGGTTTGGGTATTGTAGTTAGGTCAGATTCGGGTTGGTTAGCGGGTCATTTGGTTGGATCTACGTCAAATCGGATCGAATCATAAGACTCAACCTTCGATAGTGGACAAAGGGGTGTTTCTAGGAATTCTAAGAGAGATTTTAAGCAAGTAAAAGTGGCTTTGTGCATTTCGTATTGGTTTTGGAGGGTGTAGGGATGACGCCTTGGCCAACAGTGGTGATTTTAAGACATTTAGGTTAAAGTAGTGGTGGTAATGATGTTTGGCTAGTATTGGGCGTCACTGAAGTGTCGTGGATCTAAGTGTGTCATGTGATTAGGTGGCTACTAAGGGTTGTTTGGAGTTTGGGCAAGGGTTAAGGGGGTAGTTGTGTGGTGGTTTTGGGGTATAGGTTTGGATTAAGAGAGAGAGAGATTTATGAAGGTCTAAGAGAGAGAGATCTGTGATGGTATGTGTGTTTAGGATGGTGTTCGGAGAGAGCTGGTGATGGGTTGGTGTTCAATGAGTGGTCGAGAGAGAGGAAGTTAGAGAGTAAGAGGGTCCAATCAAGAGAAGGACCATAGAGAGGGAAAGAGTCTAAGAGAGAGGGTATGAGAGTAGCCAAGAGAGAGAGAGAGAGGGGTTTCAATTTCGTCTAGTGAGAAACAGAAGTTCGTAAGTGTTTTTTTTTTTTTTCGATTGAAGAGATAGAGAGAGAGTTGGTTGAGAGAAAGTGTGTGTGTGTGATCTATGTGTTTACTCCAAGTGGAAACCCCACCCCGCACTCCCCTTACGTGTGTGTTCCGAATGTCCCCTTTTGTGTATGTGTGTTTTCAAAGTTCAAAAAGTGCCCCTCCACTGTCATGTGTGTGTGTGTTTTTTGGTGAGAGAGAGACAGTGGATCCCTTGTGCTTGTGTCTTTTTCTTCTTATTTGCTTGTTTTTTAAACGGGAAAGTGAGGGAAAAAAGGAAAGGGGAGAAGGAAAAGAAAAGGAAAGAAAATTTGTTGTTTAGACCAATCACAAAATGCTATGAGTCACAATTGGACATGCGGCCTAATAATAGCTTGACATGTGGCAACGCACAAAGTTTTGAATAAAAAAAAAAAAACATAAAAGACACCTTCATGCCTCTAGCAAATTTCAAACCCAAGACCTTAAACCAAACCCTAATGCAATTCTATGAGCTTATTAGTTAGGCTAATAGTCTACGCCTTATCCAATTGTACATATGGATTAGGTTAGTTTGAGTTATACTCAAATGTAAATTTAGGCTCAATGGTTCTTTATTTAAATTAAAAATTTATTCTATTTAAATTACCTAAAAAAAGAAACTATAATTTTCTAAATTTGCTATTTTTCTATTTTTTGTAATTTTTCAAAATTTTTATATAATTTTCAAAATTTTTATATTTTTTTATTTTTTCTAAATTTCTTATTTTTTGTGCCTTTTTCAATTTTCCTATTTTTTTTATTGTCCTGAATTTCATATTTTTAGGTTTTCTTATTTTTTCTATTTTTTTTTTCCTAAATCTCTTATTTTTGGGGTTTTCTTTAATTTTCTATATTTTTATATTTTTTCTAATTTAGGACCATTTAACCTATTCTAAAAAATAAAAGGAGGGCAAAAATAAGGTGTCTAAAAATATAATATTGAATTTTATATAAATTATCTGTTATTTATCAGAAACACTTAAAATGAATTCTGATAACTAATGAATCAATAGAAATAAATTATATGCACACTAAAAATCATAAAATAGTATAAATAATATTTAGGAATATTTATTTATACCATATATGTATTTACATGTAGGTAGAAATATGTGAAATTACTTAAAATACCCTAAATATACTAAAATAATGCTAAATAATTAAATAAAATTCATAAATAATTAAGAAAAATGTGGAAAATGAAGAAATATCCAAAAGTGGGGCGTAGTAACCTGAAAGTTAAAGAAGGAAATTAACCAATAATAATCAACCAAACAAAAAGTAAGATTAGAAGATGATAAGGGCTACTTATCAAGAGAGAAATTAAAGAAAACCCTAAACCAACCCTATAAATTCAATAACCTACCATCAAAACCTCATTTGGTCAATTTAAGATTCAAAAAAATTAGGGAGAGAACAAGATGAGAGGAGAAAATAATTAGAAAATTAGCATGTAATCAGGGCTTTAGAAAGAAACCTCCACCCATTGGCAACTTAAGAATTGACAATGCCTAGATTGGTCAACAAGGCCTAGGTGGTCAACGGTAGGTAAAGCCACCAACGCTGGTGAGTCTAATTTTCTTTCCGATTTTAGTTATTTTACTAAAAATATTAAATAGTTATATAAAATTATGAAATTTGGTAGTCTAAGGTTTTTAAATATGTAAATTTAGGAAAAAAAATTTATTTTGATGAATTGATGTATGAAAATATATTGTCCTTAAGAATTCTCGCAAACCTGAGCTTTGTTTAATTTAGAAATAAATGACCTTAAAAGTGTAGTTTTGAGCTCAAAATTTTTATATAGGCTATTTAGATGATATAGAATAGTGTTATGAAGCCCCTTGTTAGCAATGGGTTTTTGAAAATTTTAGATGATTTTTAGGCCTTAAAATGATGGATAAAATAGGTAATTTTGGGCTATTTAGGTAATTAAATGGATAATTACTGATTTAGTATGTAATTAAGTATTTAAAAATATTAATATTTGATGTAGTATGATACATGTGATATTTAGGGTGTTAGATGTAATTATTATGAGTATTATATAGTAAATATATGTAATTTTAGTAATATGTGAAATTGAAATTACCATAAATATGAAATATTATGTTAAATCAGATTATATCATAAAAATATTAATATATAACAAATCTAGTAGAAAACATAAATTTAGGTAGTTATACGAAAAATGTAAATTTTCTTACATCGGGAGTAAAGTTGGTAGTTAAGTTAGAATATAAGATAAACTGTATGAACTAAAATATTGGTTAGGGATTAAATATGATATTTAGGATAACAAAGAATAATATGATTAATTTCATATTAGGAGTCAAAATGAATTTTTAGGGTTCGCGTATAAAACCATACTAAAAAACTAAATTAAAACTTAAATTAGAAATCAATTTAAAAATTGAATCAGAATTTAGTCTAAATCACTAATAATTGTAAAAGACTTAAAAACCTGAACAATTAGGTATAATGAAACCCTAAACTAAAGGTAATAATAAGAGTTTTAGAAAAAAACCTATTTATGATAGTTATATGAAAAATGAAACAACATTTGCATTATAGAGACTAGCGATGATGGCTTATGCGAGTCGTATTTTGAGTGAGCAAGCAAGGAGTTTAGGTAAGTTAGGATTAATATATTATTATATTTCGGAGTACTAATTTGTAGCACTAAGAGGAAATTGTAATTGATTGTGCTTGTTAAATAGTTGCTTGTACACATGTACTTATTCTAAGTTGATGATATGATTTTAATTTGCTGTTCTAGCTTGTATTTACATGATTTGTTTGAAATGATTGAATATCTTAAACCAGATTTAACTAAATATTTAACTCATAAATTTAAACTGGACCTGCATAGTAACCCATTAGGGAAAAGTTAAGGTTCTTCGGTCAAATACCAACCCATTCGAAAGGAATAGCGCTTGATGGTATAATTAGTCTCTTCTTCATCTTTAGTTGAACTAAGTGACAGGTGAGGAGATTATGGTAAGGGTGAAAGAAATGGTTCAAAGATAGTTGCGGAAGGAGCAGTGTCTCCATTGCATAAGTCTAAGTTTGGCTATGAGTTGTTGCATTAAATAGAAACTTCTCAACCTAGATTATAGTGGGCGAAATTTCTCTAATGTCACGACAAGCCGAATAACATTATGAGATGGCATTTGTTTATACATACATTACATCTAATTAATTTGGTTAATAACCTTATTTGTGTTTGATATATAGTTTTAAGTCCCCATTCCAACTTACTAAGTTGTGGTTACTCACATCTTTATAGACTTTGTTGTAGGTACTAGCTATGAAACAACTTACATTTACTATGAAGTTAGCAACTACGGGATTTTAGGAAGTGAGGATATAAAACCAAGAATATAATACACTCACAATATTGAATTTTATCTTTAAAGCTTTTATGTATTCCTCAAGTAGATTATGTTTAGGCTACTAAATCTTGTAACATACTCAGATTACTTTAGAATAAATATGTATTCCTTTAGAATAAATATGTATTCCTTTTAATTTCATAGGTAAATAATATGTTTATTTATGAACTGTTTATTTTAAAGTAGGATAGTCATAAATACTTTGTGTAAATCAGATCTAAAATAATAGTTGAAGTGTTAGCTCTATGCTAAAATGGTTTGCATAGCGAGACTGTTATAACTCTACTATTTCGAGACGTAACATTAATGACATGTTTATTTAATGTTAAGTATGGTTTATCACTTAATTAATCAAGTTAAGTTGTCTAAAATATGGTTAGAGCCCTAAACTAGCTTAGCTGGTGATTATGGGCTTAAGAATTGTGTTAATAACCCTAAAGACCATAATGTCCAGATCTATAAGCATATTAAAAGTGGGTTAAACTTAAGTCTAAATCCTAAAAGACAAGTGGGCTTAAGCCTAAGGTTCTAAATAATGATCCGGATACAAAAAGCTTAAAAGAACTAACTTTAGAGCTCATATAACTAGGTGACCAGATCTAAATCCTAAGATAAAAGGCTTAGGAAAAATTATTTAAAAGGCCCACTAAACATGAAGGCTTATCCAAGGTATCCCTCATAGACCCCTTAGTGATTTAGAGCCTTAAACTTAGTAAAAAAGCCCATTTGGGCCTATAAAAATATCACTAAGGCCTACTCTAAAATGTTAAAGTGGTGAGTAGAAAAAGCTTATTTAAAATACTCAAAATAAGCCCCAAAATTATTAAATAAAGCTTAAAGTAAAAAACCAAGCCCAAGGCCCAAAACTAGATTTAAATCTTAAAGTGATCCAACTCTCCATTTGGGCCTACGAACTTGTAAGGCCTAAACCGAAAACTTACTAACTTAGAAACTTAAAAAAAAATTTACCAAATAAAAGAACATTCGAAAACAATGAAAATGACTATTAAATCATTGAAAACAGAATTACAAAGAAGAAGATATGCTCTAATTACAAAAATAACTAACCCCAGGTTAGTGAGCGGTAAGTTTAGTTAACTAATGCAAATGGAATACTCATAAACCTTAAATTATCTTCTTCAAGGGATGAGGAGTTTGACTTGGACACGGTAGAGGATTATTGGGACTACTGAGCATCATGGCTGAGTGAGTATACTACCCCTTACTTTGCTTGTTTGTACTTATAGTTAGAGAAATACTTAATTATATTCAAAAACTGAAATTATTGCATGTTGTGGCAAATGGGAATTCGTATGTGCTTAATGTGATTAACCTTGCTTGCAAATTACCTTAAGTTGATACGAATATTATATGCTTGCTGCATTAGAACTTAGGATTTTGAAGTGTCTATATATAATTAATTGGTTGCCCATGAATCAAAACTAATAAATATTCGACCCCTAATTAAACAGGACATGCATTGCATCTTATAATATGACGTTAAGAGCATCAGCATCATGCAGTAGAATAAGAGATCATGCTTAATTGGATTCATATTGTACTTTATATATTGAAAATTATTATTGTACAATGTATTTCATGCGACATGTTCTTGTTTCGACCTTTGGGTACTACTTAGCTCCGAGGAGTGCTGCCTTCTACTTGAGACTGTGTCGTATTTACTGTTGAGGGTAATTTTGATATCAAGAGACTTTAAATTTGATATGGATACTTAGATCCTGACATGCCAAAATACTTTCTAACCTAGACAATAGTGAGCGTTAAAATTGTACTATATATAGTTGCCGACCAACTGTATATATTGGTACATTGTATATGCTTAACCATAACTTGTTTGATATTGCCTATTATAAAATAGGAAGGTTACTCACTAAACAATTGAGCTTACCTCCTATAATTTATTATTACAACAAGATTTGTAGTTAGAGCTAAGCTATGGGATGCCCAAGGTCAATAGTACCAGCTTAAGATTATAGGATGTGAAGAAGTCAAGAACTCAAGCTTGAGCAAACCCTTTATTTATTATTGGATTCTCTTTATTCTCTATTATTAAGTATTTTTAGCTTGTTGAGTAGCTTAAACTACTTATGATGACTTATCGCGGTACTGTATGACAGAATTAAGAGAAACCTAATATCCCTTTTTATCTATGTTATGTTAGTAATTAATTTAGATAGTATAACTTTAATTTGTACGCTCTGCTATTACTTAATGCTACTTACTAGAGAAGGTTGTAATTGTAAAATACCTCGTATAGTATACCGAAGGCCCTTGATCAAGGGTGGTACTTGATCTCAGATTTTCACATATTATATGGTGATACTGCTACGACTCAACTCCCCTTTGAGTTATGATAAGGTCAATTCAATGAAACTTCGTCCCATTTATGCCAGGAAATCCCAAGGCCCTAAGAATCATAGAGCTTTATTTATGTCAAAGTTAATATAGCTAAGAGGAAGATAAATGCAATGTTTGACATGGGAGCCTGACATTTATTTATTTCCAAGAATATCGTTGATAAGCTAAGATTAAGGGCAAAGCGCAGTAAAGCACAACTCACTATATTAAAATCTAAAAGGATCTTAGTGTCAAGAATTACTAAGAATATGGAATTTAGTATTGGCAGTTGGCATGGAGGGAAATGATAGTGTTGTTTCCAATGGATGATTTTGAGTTTGTCATTATGATGGACTTCCTAGATAAGATTAATGCTATCATAGTTCTTTAACCTAACTACAATTTTTTTTTTTTTTTTTTACTTTATGGAAAGTCCTAATGTGTGATACTAGTGATAAAAAAGGATTGAATGAGCTATTAATTTCACGCAATTGAAAGGTGAGAATGAGGTTGCTCGGTTAGTGTCATCTAAGGGTAAAATGTGTGAATTCGATAGAGCATTTACCTTTTGTGGGGGAGGCTTTAGAGGAAGTCTAAATATGGAGAATTATTAAGGATGGTTAGCATATACGAAGGAGGTAGACGTCAATAGGAATTTTGAGCTAAGGGTAGAGAAGCGTAGAGCAAATGAATATCTAAGGTAAATGACATGAGTCGTGATAATGACATTATCAAATTTGCTAGGAGAGAATGTCATGACAAGTTACTTAGAGCCCTAAATTATGCCCTAATGAGGCCTAATGAAAATGGCCCAATTAATTATGGTCTAAAACTAAAAGAAAAGTTTAATAAGGTAAATACACATAATGTGTAATTATCTATTATATATATATATATATATGATAAAATGGATAGTAAATTTTTAAGTAACTATCCATTATCAACTGATATATTCAAATATGATTGATAGTTACATATTATGTGTATTTCTATATGAGATTTACTATGCATTAAATCCTTTCTCCTAAAACTAAGGTCTATTACGAAGGTAACTTTTATAATTATTTAGATTCATTGTATCTTAATAGGTAGGACTGGATTGTTGCATTTGTTGTTGTAGTAAGTTGGAATTAGTTGTAGTATTAAATTAAACTAATCTTAGCCTTATGATTAAAATAATGAAACTTTATACATTTTTCTATACTTATATTTTTAAAAATACACAACCAAACGAAAAGATTGTCCATTTTCTTTAATATATATCTGTATCATGTATCTTAAGAGCACCTCCTAGTTAACTGTACATTATTATCACAATCTTGCGAATGGTTATAAGTAAACTGGTAAACCTTTTACAATTCAACATGGAAACGAGGACAGATGGGGAAAGCTTCCCTTTTTTTTTTTTTTTTAATTATTATTACCTGCTTGTGACGCTAACCATGAAAGATAATTTCGACATGCACATGCTTTCCATCACAGTGAAACTGAATGATGACAAGACAATAAGGCATTAGATACGTACGCTCTTTGGTGCAAAGTCCTCTCCAAATTTGATGATGCACTGAGTGGGGTCATACGAGCAGTTGGTGTCTCTTGTACTGGTTTTTGCTTTAGGAAACCTTTTCATCTTCTCTAGTAAATTCGTTGGAAAAAAGAGACACGGAATATCATTATGTGCTGACGAAGCAAACCGAATATTAGCAATCTATCATCCATGTCCGCACCGATGTTACGCTCGCGGGAGAAAAGGCACAGCTAACTTAAACATTTCGAAGAACTAGTTGTTCGTAATTTGACAATTTCTTCATGGTTTTTGGGATGATTGTACATATATCATAAAATTTGATCATCGCTGGGACAAACCCTATAAGTTATTAAACTGTGATCCCACCTTCTATAACTTTTAAAAGTATATCCGTATCTTACAACTGTGATTAAAGATTTTTAAAACTATTGCTGAAAAAAATATGTATAGTAACAAATTTTAAGGTTTTAAGAAAGATTTATTTCAAAAAATATTAATATTTTGAGGTAAATTCAAATAAAAATTAATATTTCGAGATATTCGAATAAGAGATCATTGTTTTAATAAGTAATTAAAATAAGAAAGTATAGTTATAATGACGTGAACTCGGAGTAACGTAGCAAGTATTTACCACAAGGCACACACATATATCTAACGTGACAATCACATGGCATTTACATGTATTTTTAAATATAAATAATAAAAATAAAAAATACTAAAAAATAAAAATAATTATAACATTTTTTTATAATATAATTAAATATTATATTTATATACATATAATTAATGTTTCAAAAAAAAAAATACAAGTGCTTTAAAAGAAAATAAAAAACACAAAAAAAATAAAATGTAAAAAAAAGAAAAAAGAAAAAGCCACCCTATAGTTAGGGAGTAACCAATTCAACTTAGTTCCAATCGGTGGGTCGAGACCCACTAAAAAGGAGCAATCTAATTAGGTTTACAAACATTTTCCCTCTTTTCAATTTCTAGCCATAGTTATTCCATGGCAAACAATCCACTTTTTTATAATAAGTTACACCCACCAATTGGAATTAAGCCAAATCGGCCATCTCAAGGTTAGAGAGTAGTCGGTTCTTTTTCTGAATGTTTTTGTGTTTTTTTATTTTCT
Source organism: Lumnitzera littorea (assembly GCA_024138015.1). Lineage (NCBI taxonomy): Eukaryota > Viridiplantae > Streptophyta > Magnoliopsida > Myrtales > Combretaceae > Lumnitzera > Lumnitzera littorea. The sequence goes on from JAMXBB010000005.1 coordinate 9,370,840, forward strand.
TTTAAATTAATTATTTTTATATTTTTAAAAAATTAATTATATTTATATAAATATAATATTTAAATATATTATAAAGTCTTTTATAATTATTTCATTTTATTATTATTATTATTTTATTAATTTTATTTATGTTTAAATATATATGTAAATATCATGTAAATGCCACATCAAATACATGTATGTGTTATGTAGTAGATAACTATCACATACTCAAACTTAATGCCATTATAATGGCACTCTCTTATTTTAACTAACTATTAAGATGTTAATCTTTTATTTAAATTTTTTAAAACTTTGATTCTTTATTTAAATTTATTCTAAACATTGATATTTTTCGATATAATTCTCCCAAAATTTTAGTAATAGTTTGATGATTTACATATCCCTTAAAAGTTTGTGAGATTTATTCACATCTCATAAAAAGTTTTAGGGTTGTATTCACACTTTTCTATTTTTTATCAAAATTAATATGAAGCAAATTATATATAACACTTAATATATATATATATATATATATATTAAATAAGAGCCTAAAGTCGAATTCCATCCGAAACTTTTAAATGAACATGAGAAAGTAAAAATAATGGGCTTTCATGACTTCAACTCCATCTCCATTTTTTTTTTCCTTTCCTCCCAAGACTTTAACTGGATTTATAGATCGAATTTGGTCAATTTAAAGCAAATTAAACTAATGTTGGTTTAGGTTGTTTCGACAAGTACCCAAAATATCAATTAAGTTACGGTGGTTTGACCATTTAAATCCATTATTATTTTGAATTTCATCGACATCTTTGTCATTTTTACTAACTTCAAGAGGTGTGCAAGTAAGTTAAATGAATAAATTCAATTTGATCCAATTCATATTGGCCTATAAATTAAATGAGCTGAGCTAATTTAACTCTTACTTTAAACTAGTTAAAAAATATTAATCTTAATTCGTTTAAATAACAAGTTAAACAGGTTAATTCATAAACTAAAAATATAAATATGTTAAACGGATCGATCGAAGTTAGTTTACTTTGACCTATAAATTAAAGGAAAAAAAAACCATAATCTAAATCTATTGAAAAGTAAATTAAATAAATTAATTCACGAATAAAAATCTATTTATATAGTTATATTAGCTCTACTTTATATTTTTGTTGGTAATAAACTTTGATTTGTTTGACCAAGGTTGCCTTCGACAGCTCAAAAGAACAATAAATTTTAAATATTTTAATATTAGAAAAATTGAGAATCGCCCACCGATCGGGGGATTTTTGCGTATTTGATGGATTCGTCGGCGCATCATCAATGGCTCTTGTGTAAGTCTTGTCACACGAGACGTGAAGACAGTGGACACGAGGCTTTCTTGAAGCGTATCTGTTAATAAGGTTTAGGAACATCAGGTCTGATTAGACGTCAGCATTCGAACTTGAGAATCCTGAAACCCATCTTTAACTTGTATAACACGATATCTTGTTAGCAAATTTTCAAAACTCACTCCAGGAGAGTATAAACACGATCTTTTGTCCATCTTAAAAATTATCGTCAAAATCGTAATTTTATACTTTATTTAAATATATAAAATTATTAAAATAGTATAAAATTATATAAAAACAATCGAATAATCAATTTATAGAATTATAGATAAAAATTTATAATTTTATTAAAATTCTATATATAAATAATTTTACATCCAGTTTAAATAAAAAAAACATTATTAAATTATAAATTTATAAAATCATACTTTTTACTCGCCATTTCAATAACTATGTATAAAACTTATAAAAAATATACACATCTAAAATATTTACATATAATATATATATATATATATACACATACATAAATGAGATGTTTATTTAGGAGAATAGACTGTCTTTCCCCATATTCTTTATTCTCATTTATTATCATGTTCATTTCTCCAAATTACAATTCCTCTTAAAAATTAATAATCAGTTTACTCTAAGGTAATAAAGAAGGAATAGAAATTATTTTCTCTCTCAATTTTTTATTACTTTATTTACTTGAAAAATGCATAAAGAATCTTAATTTTCAAGGACTATTATATTCCCACTTCATTGAATAGTTGTTATTTAAGAGAAGATGAAATTTTTAATTTCGTTTGCAAAAGAAATGAGAAGTTCATATAGTATGGCCATTGTACCCTCATTTATACTACAATTAATTCATTTTCCAAAATTACCAAATACGGAAAAAGTGGTATATTTAGATATATTATGAACTTAATACTGCAATAAGTGAGGATAGATAAACACTAGAATAAGCATTCCCTACATTATACAAAGTAAACGATAGAACAAAAAAATTTAAGTCTATTATTTGTAATAATCATTCTAAGTCATAACTTTTTTGGTCTTTATCTATTTCATTTAAGAAAGTAAATGAGCAGTAAGAATTATAATTCCTTGCATATACGTAAGGATCCTACTACTTAAAATGAAAAAAAGAAAAAAAAAAAAAAGACTCTTAACGCCCTTCTCTTCTTTTTCTCCCCCAACATAGCACACTGCCATCCTACTACTATCACCTACTACGATCACTCTTTGTTTATATTCCCTTCCCCTTCACTTTCTCTCTCTATCTCTCTCCAACCACCCTACACTTTCTCTCCATATTCAAACCATACCTTTTGCCTCTCTCTCCTTCCCCTAACTTTCTCTATCTATCTCTCTCTTACCACTCCATTCTCTCTCCATAATTAAACCTCACTTGAGCACTTCTTTCTTTGTACACTTTCTCTTCTCCATTGATAAAAATAATGAAAGAAGAAGAACACCTAAAATATAAAAGATGATTGATTTTAAGGTTCCATAATCTCCACTATTTGTTGTATTATGACTAATATTAGGGTTTTGTCGTCTTGTTTGCTTTCAAGTTTAGGATTTTGATATTAATTTTAAGGTTTTAGCTATTTGCTATAATTTGTTTGAATGTAGAAGATGAAGTCATGTGATGGGCATGTGACTTAGACAAGGGCAAAAAAAGAAGGGTAATAATGTTCAAACAACAACAAAGTACGCTTAAGAGCCAATTCACTTGATAAAAAAACCCAAAAAAACTTATTTGTTTATAAGAGAATTAGCTCTTAAGCTGTATGTGAGTCTCTTTTGTGTGCTTGAAAATTCATTGCTTTGCTTATAAATAAACAAATTTTTCTTAAATAATATTCAAACAACAAGCACTAGTGTCACTTAAGCCTTAGATTCCACAAGCAAGAAAGCATTTCTCTAGTGCTTGCTTAATTGGAAAAGTTTTCAATTGATGAGCTTCCATTAATTGTCTATAATTAAGGTTACATAATTATAGTTTGATTAAATATAGTAGTTAAGAAATTTATTCATTTGATCCATTTATATGCTATACCCATTTACATCCTATTTAAAGACATGGTTAAACAACTTAGTGTACACCTTGAGCCCAATAATTAATTTATGATGAAAGGATCCTATTAGATTATTATTAAATAAGTTACGTTGCTCTCCACTTTTATCTCTTAACAAAAAAAACCCAAAAAAACTTTATCTCTTGTAATTATTCTTGAAGATTAATATATTTTCTTTTTAAATTCATAGTAGACTTTTAAGGCTTCACAATTTTACTCTAAAGTTAGTAGAGTATCTCTTATTCATAAATTTATATGTAGTTGTATATTGATATTTCACAAATAATTACAATCACACTCGCTAAGCTATTGATAAGACATGAATAAACCCCATAAACTATCAAAATATGGTTTCACTTCCTCAACATATGTAAGGATTCACAAACCATTACTAAAAATAAAAAAAATGGTAGCAAAAAGAATCATAAATAATATAGCAATGAATTAAAGCATATGTATACATTTTCAAAAGTTATGTGAAGACGTTGTTCTAAGTGTTTGAAGAGTTAACTGACACTTGACCAATAGTTTATATTTGCAATTTTTTCCATCTTCTTTTAATTTCAAGCATCTGTCATGACTTGTCACCATTCTAATACTGGTAATTTTCCTTATTTGATTTGTAAGTTGGTTGAAAAGAAAGTATTTTCTTCTCATAGTTTATAAAATTATATAATTAGTGAAGTTCTTTTGCTAAGATCATTGTAATATAGTAGTATAAATACTAATTTTTCAACGTGTGATGATTCACGTTTGAATCCTTTTTTTCTCAAATTATAATATAGTTGTCCAAAAAAAGAAAAAAAAAAAAAGAAAAAGCGAAATCCTTCTAATATGTCATAATTTATCTTATTAATCCGTACCATTAAACTTGTCAAAAATGATTAAGTATAACTTACTATATAATTATGCTTCAATATGTTGATAAAATCTGTATTCCTTTAAAAAAAAGGTTCGTAAAAACCTTATGAGTTGGTCAATTTTCTATAGATTGTAATTTGCCTAATATTTTTGAACAAAAAAATACAGAAGCTAATGATTATACTAGAGTTCAATAATTTCATTTTATCTCATTTATTTACTCTAATAGTAAAAAACCTATGTAGTTCTCAAATGCACGTGCACTTATTATCCAAAGGATATGAACATTCGCTTTGAAGCACACAATAAGCTGAGCTAGCCCTTATGTTGGAAACAATGAAGTTCCTTGTTAAGTTTTGCAAGAGAATCCCATAAGAATCTCATTAAGCATTCAAAACTCGGGAACACACCTTAGAAAAACTTTATCTCACTTTCATAAATATCCAATGAACATAAATCACACTTGTTTCGAGGTTATGAAAGTGATATTAGGGTTATTCCTGAAGAATAGAGGAAGTCGATCGACATGTTTCACATTTGAGTGGCATGCAAAACACACTAGTGACTTTACATTTGTAGGATACAGGATTACTTAGACGATTTGCCCCTGACGCCGTTTTGATCATAATATAATTAAGTTGCACCAGGGTTTTGTCAAATATATGAGTTAGAATTCGCTTATAAAGATAATTACAATGACACCACAAATGGATAGTCTTTGAAAGGTCCCGATATGAGGTGCTATAAATAATTGTATACAAGCTATTGAGGAAAAACAACAAAGATAAAGCATTGATTTTAGATAGTTGTGTAGGAAATTACCGTTCATACAGATTGACTAATACAAATAAACTAAGACAACAAGCAAAAACATATTAAGCTAAAAGACAGTTTTATGATATAAAATGTGATGAAAGATATAATAGGGGCCACGGACAGGGCATCCAATGCGGCCAAGTAGAGTATAAAAAATTAAAAAAAAAAAAAACTGAAAAGAAAGAAAGAAATAAAATGAACGGATATAAGCAATTAGTTGACTAAGACCAATCTCCTGAAATTGATCAAATGCTTTTGTTTGTTTCCGCTGCTTTTAGAGACATAAATCTACATCATGTGATTTCATTTGAAGGCGCTTGAATTAATTTCACATGATTTGGAACCTTTTGGGACTAGTTTATTATTGTTATTATTATTTACCAACATGTGATCGATGATTATTATATACATTTGGGGAAAAGAAAAAAAAAAAAAAACAATGGAAATAAGGGGCTTATCCTGCACGAATGAAGTAATTGATATGGCCACATACTTTTATCAATCATTATCTCTTTATTTGTTTGTTTCTCTATAGGCCAGACATTATCCACCAAGTAGTCAAATTATTATTAGTAGAGAAAGTTTTGAATGAATGGATGGACCTATGACTCTTATGATGAATCTTAATATTCGGTTAATGTAAATATATATAAAGAAATCATAATGAACCTAGGTATACTTGAATTATGCAAATTAGATACTATGGTAAATTGTATATTCCTTTTTGTGCTTATACATGCACTCCTTTACTTTTGAAAAATACTGTTTGAAATGAATTTTTCTTTCAAATTGAAATCAAATACTTTCAAAAACCAAAAGACTTGAGTGATCAGAGGCAAGAGTAGATATAGTTTAATTGATTTAATTTATCCTAGTAAACTGAATGAAATTATAAAATATAGTTTAGCTTAAGATTTTTTTGAACCACAAAAAAATTGATTTTGCTTGGTTTGGTTCATATTTGAATCATAATTATTTGAAAATTTTCTTTAAAAAAAAAAAAGATATGAAATAAGTGAAGGAAAAACTATGTCCATCCTAGAAGTGTTGATAATATCGAAATTTAAAGTTGTGAGGAGGAGAAGAAAAATATTCAACCCTAATGCATGCGATTGTTTTTGTGTATGTATGTGGTGATAGATTATTATTATTCCGAAAGGAACTTTTGTTCATAAATAAGCCTAAAGTTGCGCATCCACCGGTTTCGAACTACTTCAACAAACATACGATGAGCTAAAGGCATGCCCATTTACTCTCCTATAGATTTAACCTTTTTCTTGTAAATTGCAATACCATATCAAAATTCTAGAAATTAATGAAATTTACACGTGCCTTTTTCCTATTGACTTAGGGAACATGCTGCTCAAAACCGACAGGCGCCAGGCGGGAATAAATGATACCTCTAGTCACCTTTATATTTATATATGCGAACCTGCTATTGCTAGCATGAAGCCCTCATAGCCTATAAAAGGGCAGGAGCTACATTCTAGCTAGCGCAACGTAGCACAGACACTATTTTCCTCGTTTTCACTCTCCTGCCCTGTCACGATTTGCTTTTTAATTTTTTGTTATTTCAGATCATGTCTATTACGAGAATACTTCATGAATTTTGGTCTTTTTATTTTTCAATCTCAAATCAAACCCTGCTTGTAGTTATAGATAGCCACAACAATCGTAATGCTCACCTTTTCCAGAAACAAAAAAGGAGGTCGTCTTCCACCAATCCACCAAGCCCATGGGCCTTACCAGTGATTGGCCACCTTCATCGTCTTGGCCCATTAATTTACCAATCCATGCACAAACTCTCTGCCCAATACGGCCCACTTATGCACCTTCGACTTGACTCAGTCCCATGTATCGCGGCTTCAACTCCCGAGCTAGCAAAAGAGCTCCTCAAGACTGACGAGCTAGATTTTGCGGCTCGTAGGCAGACAGCCGCCATCAGCCACCTCACCTATAACGCGGCTTTTGCATTTGCACCCCATAGCCCGTATTGGAAGCTTATCAAGACCGAATTATTGGGCTCGAAAAGCCTTAACCAATCCCTACCTATACTCACCGAAGAGTTGCATCAATTTCTTTGGCTAACATACCAAAAGTCCTTAGCCGGGCAAACCGTTAACTTATCAAAAGAGCTATCGAAATTGACCAACAATGTCATCTCTCATATGATGCTTGGCATTAGGTGTTCGGGAACGACCGCCAAGCAGAGGCGTTTAAAACATTAACACGTGAGGTCACGAGGATATTTGGGGAATTCAATATATCCAAATTTATATGGTTATTAAAAAATATAGATATTAGAGAGTTTAGGGTTAGGTTTCAAAAAATTCATAAGAGGTACAATGCATTACTAGAAAAAATCATAAAGGACTGTGAGGGAATAAGGAAGACTAGAAGAGGTGTAAAAAGAAGTGATGGTGATGTAGAAGGAGAGAAGCATGCGGGAGATTTTCTTGTTATGATGCTTGATATTTTAGAGGATGAAACTATAGAGATAAAGATTACCCGAGATCATATCAAGGCTTTGGTATTGGTAGGAGGATGATCTTAATTATTTTACATTTTTCTTTAGCTACACAAAATTTTTAAATTGGTATGGCTTTGATATAGGCTAAATCTTGAATTTTCATGGTTATTCTTAATGATTTGAAGTTCAGTTAGAAATTACAAAAGAGATAATAAATTTAATTAGAAAACATCAAAATTATGCTTAAGAATCAAACAATTAGTTTACATTTGTATTATGTTTGGCCATATACTTTATATTATATTTACAAAAAGATGGGATTGAGTCTACTTCATTATGAAAGAAGCGCATTGTTAATATCAAAAGAGTACAAGGATCCAAACATTAGTTTACTTTGTTAGATAAGTTTTCTTCTTAACCACTTCTTGTTCACTATCCATATAGGATGTCACATATTAATAAAACACAAGCACATTGTCTATTATTTGATTCTATGCTGAGAAGATCATGACTTCTTATGATTTATTCTCACATAGCAAAATGTTAGAACATTAATGAAAAATTTCATGCTATATAAGATTCACTATGTTGCGTACACTATTCCTTAGGATTTTCTCATGGTTGGCATGTATACAAGTGCAGTTTCTTATTAGCTTATTTGACAGGTTTCATTTATGTGATAAAAGAAAAAAACCCTATAGAATTGGAGACATGTTTCAAAATGAGGAAACCTGATAGGATGAGTTCAAATTTTATAAAATTTATCTAAACCTATCTCAATTACATCCCTCTCAACAAGTTGATTAACTTTTCATTGATTTTATCGATTGTTGTTCATGTGGGTGACCAAAGGCCATAAAATATACCTAAAAGCATTATCATTTTTCATTAGAAATTGTTGACTCTATGAATGATAAAATTTTGATAATAACTAGAAAATAAAGAGTTCCAAAGTTGATGAATTTTCTTTTTGGGTTGGTTTATCATCTAAATTTGCCTTGTGTAATCAAAACTAAAAGAAAAATACATAATTTTTAATTTATTTTTCCTAGTATGTGATTTTAGGGTGGAAAAATCATGACTTCCTATGATTTATTCTTATATAGCAAAATAGGTAGAATCATTAATGAAAAATTCCATGCTAAACTCTGTAACATTGAACTATATTTATGTACATTGCTTTTTTAGGATTTCCTCACTATTGGTATGGATATAAGTGCCATTTTAATCACGTAGGCTTTGGCAAAGCTTATTAATCATCCAACAAGATGGAAAAGACACGAGAAGAGATTCTTAACAATATTGGAACTGATAGAATAGTACAAGAATCTGACATTTAATCACTTCCTTATATTCAAGCCATCTTTAAAGATAAGTTTTAGCTTCATCCACCAATTCCATTGGTCATAAGAGACTCATTAGAATAAGGTGTGGTAAAACGATACACAATCCTCACATGTACTATGCTATTTGTGAACACTTGGTCTATACGAAAGGACCCAAGCGTATGGGAGAAAACATAAGAATTCAAACCTAAGAGGTTCCTATTACAACACACATATATTACTAATGCCTCTTGTATTCATGAAGTAAGGGCTTGTGAGGTTTAAGGACTATATCAATACTCCCCCCTTGAAAAGAGTCCTTGTCCTCAGGACAAAGTCTGAAAATTAGTCCTTGAAATTTGAAAGATCCAACTAAGTGGCATCTTGCTCCCAATGACCCTACCAATGTACCAACACTTGAGGAATTGTAACCCTTAACGAATCTCAAATTTTTTTTATCGAAAATGCAATGAGGGGATGGGGTATCTTCAAAGTCTTTGGCCACTAAGTCGTTCAGAAGAGAGGAACTAACCAGAAAAGAACCATTTGATTTTTTAAGCAATGATACATGGAAAACTGGATGGATTCGACATCTATGTAGAAGTTGTAACCTATAGGAAATAACTCCAACCCTTATAACAATACGAAAGGGGCTAAAAAATCATGGATCAAGCTTAGAGTTCACCTTAACACCCAATTTAGCATTTAAAGTGGGACAAACCCTCAAGAATACCTAATCACCATCATCATAATAGACATCATGACAATGTATGTTAGCTAAATTATAGTTTCATAGCTGCACTTTCTCAAGATTACTTTGAAGACGCTTCAAGATCTCATCTCTAGAAACTAAAGTTGCCAAAACCAAAGGGTTTTGAACTTCTCTTGACAAATAAATGGGAATAGAGGGTAGAGGATGCCCATACACATCCTCAAATGGTGTCATACCTATGGAAGAATGATAGCTAGTATTGTAGGAAAACTTGGTCTAAGAAATCCAAGTAACCCAAGCATTAGGTTACTCAAATGCAAAACAACACAAATAGCACTTCAAGCTTTGATTCAAAACCTTAGTTTGTCCATCTATTTTCGGATGATACGCCGTACTAAAGTTCAAATGAGTGCCTTGTAGATTGAACAACTCCTTCCAAAAAGCATTAACAAATAAAGGACCTCTATTTGAAACAATGGTGCAAGGGAAACCATGAAGTTGCACAATTTCGCGCGTGAAGATATCAACTATTCGAGCATTGTAAGGATGCTTAAGGAGTAGAAAATGAGCATATTTAGAAAACTGATCCACTATAACCAATATAGTGTCGAATCCTTTAGATTTAGGCAACCCAATGATAAAATCAAAGGAGATATCTTCCCATACAATTTAAGGAATAAGTGGAGGGTTTAATAACCTAGTAGGGGATAAAAATTAGGCTTTATTACACTAACATACAGTGCATAAAGCCACAAAAGTAGCCACATCTCATTTCATGCCAACCCAAAATAAATGACTCGCCAATTGCCTATAAGTACAAACATAACCAGCATGTCATCCCATAGCTGAAGCATGAAATTCATGCAAGAATAAATGGGGCAAAGTAGATTTTGCAAGTACGACCAGCCTACCTTTGTAAAGTAAGGTGTCATTAATCGATTCAAAGCCTACACCAGCATCTGTTCCAACTTATAGTGACTGTATTTTTGAAGCAAGAAAAGGATCTTCTAAGACATCCTTACCAATGGTAACCACATCCGTCCATATAGGACCCGAAATTACCTTAACTCACCCTCCTCATAAATCCCAAAGAGAGCATCAATTGCCCTATTCTTATTACTAGCTTTATATTGGATTTCAAACTCATAACTAAGAAGTTTTGCTAGCTAATGTTGTTAATTAGGTGTTGTAATGCGTTGGTCTAACAATTGGAGCAAACTCTATTGATCCATCTTAGCAACAAACTTCTTACTAAGCAAATATGGCCGCCAATGATTAACTGCCAACACTAACGTCATAAACTCTTTTTCATAAGTAGATTTAGACAAAGTCTTAGAGGTAAGGGCCTTACTAAAATAAGTAATTGGCCTAGAGTCTTCCATCAAAACCGCACCAAGATCGACGCTAAAAGCATCACACTCAATAACAAAAGGCTTTTGAAAATTGGGCATAACGAGCATTGGGGCTTGCATCAAATCTTGTTGTAATTGCTTAAAAGCCAAAGTAGCTTCATCATTTTACTCAAAAGAATCCTTTTTTAAGAGATTAGTAAGTGTTCGAGCTATCTTCCCATAATCCTTGATAAATTTCTAGTAATAGCCAGATAAACCAAGAAACCCAAGTAAAGCTTTAAGAGATTGCGGAAGTGGCCAGCTCAAAACACTTTAAACTTTAGACAAATCTATAACTACACCCTCAGTCGAAATAAAATGGCCCAAATACTTTAGAAAAGTCCTCCCAAAAACACACTTCTTTTTATTGGTCGAAAATTGATTATTTATCAACACAATTTCAACACAATATGGAGATGATCTAAATGCTCATGCATATCTTGGCTATAGATGAGAATATCATAAAAAAAGATAAGGACAAACTTGAGTAAATAAGGTCGAAATATTTCATTCATAGTAGATTGAAAAGTAGCTGGCGCATTAGTGAGCCTAAAAGGTATCACCAAAAACTCATAATGTCCTTGATGAGTTCAAAAAGTAGTTTTAGGTATATTATCAATATGAACACGTATTTGATGATCTAAATGCTCATGCATATCTTGGCTATAGATGAGAATATCATAAAAAAAAGATAAGGACAAACTTGAGTAAATAAGGTCGTAATATTTCATTCATAGTGGATTGAAAAGTAGTTGGCGCATTAGTGAGCCTAAAAGGTATCACCAAAAACTCATAATGTCCTTGATGAGTTCAAAAAGTAGTTTTAGGTATATTATCAATATGAACACGTATTTGATGATTACTAGAGCAAAGATCAATTTTAGAAAATATAGAAGCACCAAAAAACTCATCTAGTAACTCATCAATAATGGGAATAAGATACTTATTTAATATGGTGGCATCATTCAAGGCTTGATAGTCTATAGAAAAATTCCATGAGCCATCTTTCTTTTTAACTAAGATCACTAGTCTTGAAAAGGGACTCACACTTGCTTAATAATCCCCACTTTCATCATGTCTGTCACCATCTTTTCAATTTTATCCTTTTGCACTTGCTCATAACGATATAACCTAACATTGATAGTCGTAAATGCATCCTTAAGAGGTATTCGGTGATTAATCACTCTAGAAGGAGGAATATCTATGATTTTAGCAAACAAATTAGCATACTGCTCAAGTAATTTGTTCAAATGTACCTCCTATTCAATTAATTCAACTTCAAAATTCCATAGTTTAGCCAGCACCAATAAACTACAATAGTCCCAATGAACTTCCCGTTTTAAAGTTCTAAAAGAAATTTTTGATTTGTAGAGGGAGGGGTTACCTATCAACACGTACTCCTTGTTGTCTCTAAAACCTTCATACTCATTTTTCCTCGATTAATCTTAATTTCCTTAAGAGTTTGAGCCACATCGAATGATATTAACAACTCCTAATTCAAAGCTATAACAGTCTACAATCACATGTAAAGTCCCCACTTGTAACTTTAAGTTGGAACAAACCTTACTAGAGCTTGTTACAGTCCCATCACCAAGCTTTACATTAAATTGCATGGTTAAATCAATTGGCAACCATAGTTGATGTATCAAGACAAAAGAGATAAAATTGTGACTCGCACCATTATCAACTAAGATAGATATCAAACACCCTTCTAAGAGTCTACAAAATTTAAGTATTTTAGGTCCATTAAACCCATTAAGAGCTAATAGTGATAGTTTCAAACTAGGGGGTTATTTCTCAAAGCCCTTCCCATTCAATTGTGGTTGCTGTAACTCTACCTAATGCTCGTCCATTTGGTCTTCATTTTCCTTAAGAATCAACACCCTCAAAGTCTTATTTGAACACTTATGTCTTGGGTAAAATGCCTATTCACATCTAAAGCATAGTTCTTTATTTTTCTTATCCAAATATTCAACATATGTCATTTGTTTTGGTCATTGCTAATGCTGTTGAGATCGCATACCACCACTATTGGTGGTAGAAATAGAGGACCTAGTAAATGTACTATTCTTAATGTACGTAGATGGATGTTTTTGCTACCCATTTTGAGATTGGAAAGTCATTCCACTTGTTACTGTACTCAATGGTGGCTTCCAAGTTAAAGTAGAATGATGGCTCACAATTGGTGAAGAATAAGTCGTTAGCCTAGTAGCATATGAAATAACCTTAGTGTTGGTTGCACAACTTTCATTTGATAAAAACATTCCAATAGCAAATTCTTTTTCGATACTTAGCGCTAACTTAATTGCATCAACTAATAATACTCGTCTTAAGGTTTGTACCCTCAATCTAATATCGTCTCTTAAACCACCCAAAAAATACGTTAACATTTGCATTTCCATGATATTGAGAATTTGTTGAATCAAAGTTTCAAAAGACTTCAAGAATGCTCTTATTGATGCCATTTGTTGGAGTGTGGAGATAGTGACAAAAGGATTTCCAGTGGACAAACCAATATAATGTGTTAAGAATTACTGTCTAAATAATTCCCAATCAAGATGTGGAACTCTTTTTTTTTTAGCATTTTGAGCCAATACACAGTCCGGCCTTTCAATCCCAAAGACCCCATTCGAGGCCGTCTAACACTGCTCCATCATCGTTAACCAATGCATCGGATCCTTACCCTCGAACGTAGGCATCGTAGTTGCATTTGTAACCCTAGGTTGGATCTCCTCATCCAAATCTACAAAATGGAGATCTTCAATTGAAACATTTTCTTGCTTAGATTCAATTTGAATATTAGAAGAAGAATCCTCTTTTCTTTCAATTTAATACCTACACTTTGCCTTCGATTAATGTCTTGTAAAGATGACTGAATTGAGGCTAAAGTTGCCTCCATACCAATAATCAGGGCCTTCATCAAATTGATGTTTGCTGTCGCATTCCTATCCATACTTGCAATTTGATGTTGCAACTCATGTATACTTCCATTCAATTCATCTTTTATCAACTTAACATTGTGATCTAATGAGTTTAATATAAGTTCTTTTCCATGTTATCAGCCATAGCTTCCATTCTTGTCATCTCCAATTACTCATAATAGAGAATTTTCCCATAGATGGCACCAATTGATGTAACTTAAGGTTCTTAGCAATGAAAATTCAACAATTACAAATGATGTTAGGTTACTTACTTGCACTCCAGTAGCAATCTTGCAAAGTAATTTGCCAACAGGTACCTCATAAGCCACTTACAGCAAAACACAAGGGAAGACTCCTTACTTGCTAGAGTTTGTTTGGCAATTAATATGTTCAGATTTGCTTTAAAGGCAACCACAACTGACAGCTGTACTATTTTGCACTCCAATAGCAATCTTGCAAAGTAATTTACCAATAGGCACCTCATAGGCCACTTACAGCAAAACACAAGGAGAAGACTCCTTACTTGCTAAAGTTTGTTTGGCAATTAATATGCTCAGATTTGCTTTAAAGGCAACCATAATTGACAGTTGTACTATTTTTCAATTGAATTCTTAGGGTTTTTTTATGATCGATACTATAACCAGTTTCACAATTTAATAATTTTTTTTTACCTAGCCTTATCAACTCATGACATTATCTAAAACGCTTAGATCTAATTTAGGGTTTAAACTACTAACTATATAGGGTCTACACTAACATCACCATTTAACTCAACATCACAATCCCTATACACTTATAACTCATGTTACTTAAGGAACTTAGGATTGCTATGGCATTAGATTGGTTTGCAAACTATTTTAAGCGAAGAATCATGTTTAGAAAAGCTTTGAAAAGGATTAGAAATGGAAAAAAAACACACTTGAAAAACTTAAAAGAACTAAGGTAAATGTCGTCATACGTAGTAGGGATCATGGTATCTAGATCCTACAGCAAATGGTGTCCAAATGCCATGGTCGAGGGAGCAAATTGCTCCTTAGCTTCAAGATGATAGCTTATAGTCAGTAGATTTCTATAGACCACAGTGGCATGCAATCTTTGCAAAACCACCCCATTTCCAGTACTTTCGAAAACCACCACTTCCGTGATGTTATCCCTTCAATAACCTAGCTCTATACATATTAAAACATCCCCCTATACATCATAATATGATCAAATCTCAACCCAACTCTCTTGAATTCAAACTATACCATCCATGAAATGGCACATGTAGAGTCTATGCAAGGATTCTTGCTATTGGGATCTGAAATCCTTGCTTCTACCATCGAAAATCCATTTTAGGACTCCCAAATAACCACTCCAAATTCGTTTTGATAGTTGCCTAAGAGGAAAAACGAATTCCTTATTGAAATTCAATAGAAAACCTATTAGAAAAGTGATTCCATACTTACCTTAATCCCTCTTATAATTCGATCCTTGTTAAAATGCGTTGAATTCTTCCCATAGATTAAGGTGCATGTGGAAACTATAGCTAAAACAAAGTGTGCAACACATAAAGGAATTCGCTAAAAAGGTTTCCAATGAGTTATGCTAGGCTATAAAAGTTAGGGTCATAGAAGTTTTCCTATGCTCAAACTACCTATCTTGCTTTTAGTTAATAACGTCTTATGTCCTTAATGAAAAATCATCATTTATTTATCTATTTTCCTTTATTTTTCTCCCTTGTTCAAGTTTTATATGCATTGTCTTGCTATTAATATTTTCTATTTACTTTTAAAGGCATACACATTGCAAGCTAAAGTTATTAAATATTATGGGTACAACTTCATTTGAGAATAGCATAAGAAATATCTATAGTATTATAAGGTGTAAGAGCATCTTTTGGTATCTTAAGTATTATTAAAATTTTATTATTGGAAAAAAAAGTATTATTAAGACATTTTATTTTTATATTATCTAATTTTTTTTAAATAAGAGAAATATAATACCCATTCTATTTCACGATCTATTTTCTACATATTATTTTAGATTTTATTTATTTAGTTAGTCAGTTTAGCTTGAATAATTGATTTATATTTTTATTTTGGATTATAGGTTGTAGGTACAGGTTGTGGTAATATCATCAAATGTGACATATCATTTAATTAACAAAAATCACATAGCAACACAAGTATGGAAAGAGACAAAGAGACATGTGGTAAAATATCAGCATGTGGGCACGGGTGGTGGACTAGTGCAACTCCCAGGGAATGCAATAGGGTGGCAGATGGATTAGCTGGTCACATGCATCAACAGCAACATGATATGCTAGTTTTTGAGCTACCTCCTAAGGAAGTATGAAATGTAAATAAATATTTGCAGGAAGATGTACTTGGTCATGGATATCGTAAGCAGCACAAATATGTAAATGTCTGCTTTTTCCTCATGTGAAATGTTTGTTGTACTTAGTTTGAAATGTTTCCTTAATGCAAATATCATCATAGTGGACAGCCCATTCTTTCCAACTAGTTCTCAACCGCTTGCTATTTATCTCAACGGAAATCTTCGGCCATAGGTGCGTTTAGTTTCAGATGAAAAAACAATTGGTCTTTTTACTCTGTAACCATCCACCATTCCACCAAACCCCTTGAAGAACCATGCTTGTGTGCCGGAACAGGATGCATTATATTTCTAGACAATGAAGCCAAAAAGAAAATAGTTTAAAATTCAGCTAGTACAAAATATAGGAATTGTTATAGAGTTGTAAACTTAAAAGAGCAGCTTTTCTCAGAAAAATTGTTGATAGAATAATATTAAATTCTGTTTTTTTTTTTTTTTTTGGCACAAGTCATGAGTACTTGTCTTCATAGTAATAGAAAGATTAGCTTCTCGAGGTTCCATTACAAACTAAATTGTAGAGTTATTTAATCACGTATTAACGAGGGATAGAATAGTACACGTGTCGATTTTAGCTGCCTCTGGAGCAATTTTGATTGTATAAAGCCTTAGGCTTTGGCAATTAGATTCCAAAACTTTTTGAAGCAAGCAGTAAATCCTAGCACTCTATTAGATGCCAATAATGTGGTATATCTTAATACTTCATGTCATGTGGCCTGGACGTGATATGTTTTGCCAGCAATACTCTCAAGATAACAATAAAGTTTCTTATAACAAAATTAAATTGTTCTTATAAATTTGTGACACAATTGCATGTCTTTTCGAAAAAATTTCAAATCGAATTATTCATTGAAAGTTTTAGGACTGGTTATAAAAATCCAAAAAGATTCGGTAGTTGGTTACCAAAATTAAAAGTTACTATTTCCAGCACCCACCAGGGCTTACGCACAGGCCGGCCCATAACCGAGATCAACCCCACCGGGGCACGGTTCTTCGTTGGAGAACCAAAGCCAGCGCAATAAGTCTCAATGTCGTGATACTTTCATGTATTTTTTCCAAGTTATACTACAAATTAAAAATTAAAAGCAAATTCAATTCTAAACTAAAAAAATGAGCTTAAATGCTGTATATCCTTTAACCCATTTTATGAAGTTATTATTAAGGATGTGCACTTATTTATATACAACTACTTCTAACTTGCCTTGTAATATTAGTGTGGGACAAAATTTCTAGATGTTATAAATAACTTTAAAAAATAAAACCTAGTCCCAACGTGCATTTATTTATATACAATTATATCTAACTTAACTTGTAATTAGCATTTCAAGACAAAAAATACTACAAGAAAGTTCAAATCACAAAAGCTAGTATTATATTATCAAGAATAAGTAAAAGTTTATATATACTAAACTTGTTATGCCTTTTAAAGTATATTAATTCCTTATATCGTTAATAACATCATATTAAAGCTTCCTATTAGTTCACATGCACTTAGATTAAATTTTCAAATTATTTAGTTTTTCATTTTTTATTTCATTCTAGCTTTTTCTCATTTTTATTTATTTTTTAAGTAGGCAGGTTACGACACGCTAAGTTTATGGGTCCAACCTGCTAGACTCGCCACCTTGATGGGTCCCATCCATTGGTCAAAGCAGTCTTGCTGAGTTTGGTTCCGGACTCGACAGGGACGATTCTAGGCTGGGTACCGGTTTGGACGTGGCCCTTACCTAGATTGGGCCCATCCATGTTCTCCCACTAGATTCAAGTTTCACAACCCTTTGAAGGGGGAAATAATAATCCTTCACCTCCCTTACCTTGTTACCGCCTCTTCTAACCTCGTCAAGTACATAAGAGGAACATTATGTTCATATAATACGGTTAATGAGCCGAATGCTACGTGGAATTTGTAACATGATGATTGTACTGTAATTGTCTTGAAATGGATAAATGTAAATTTAAACTTTATCGTTGTTAACAATTATAATAACGATTCGTTTATTAAAAAACAATAATAAATAAGTAAATAAAATAAAACAATGATAATAATTCAACTAACTCCTTCAATGATGTGGCTTTTCTAACCAGTAAAACCGTGCCAAGTGCAATGAAAAAAAATGGTAAATCAAATATCAAAGGTACAAGAACGAAAAAGGGCAATGAACAAACACGCTATGAGCTGCATTTTTAAAAGTAAATCAAAGGCAAGTCTCTCCAAACCAAAAAGCCTACATAAATATTGCAAAAAGAAAAAATAAGCCATTGCTTAAGTGTTGGTCACAACACTCATTGGCAAATGAATAAACAATAACACCTTAAATCTCAAATATCCCATGTATTTAACGTTACAGTGTACAATATATGAACCATGCTGAATGCTGATTGATAACAAAAAACATTAATGTCATTCAATAATTACTTAACCAAGGAAACAATATGTAATGTTTCAGAACTTAAGGACGTCACAACCCATTACGTGTTATAATTTACACTAGATGAATTATGCTTAGAATATTGATTGATAGCAGAAAACATTATTGTCATTCAATAATTACTCAATCGAAGAGATAACATGTAACGCTTCAGAATCTAGAGGTATCATAACTCGCCTCGTGTCTTTAGCTTTGTAATGATATGTTAAGGTTCTAAAGCTAACTATAATCTCTATAATCACTTATAATAATCTCTTATCGAATATAAAACAATAATTCTCTAAGTACATTAATTTAAGTGACTCACAGGTTAATCACTTCAGGCATAAATGTGCTTAATAATCAGATCTTGATATTTCACAACATACAAAACTGATAGCCTCTCTTTCCTAACTCAAAGATAGTAATATCCATACTTGTCACAACTTATCGAATTAACCTTCAACTATAAAAAAAATAGAAAAATGAATTGAAACCCAGAATAAGTATACAAACACATACGGATGCTAAACCTAAAATATTCATATACATATAATGCATTTGTAACAAAATATAAGTAAACAATAATTTAATTATCTTTATTTTAGGCCATCAATCAACAAAGAGAATCTCATAACCTTACCACACCATGATCTTTGTCCATATATATAGATGGCTATAACATAAGTGTTCTTTTATGTTTGAATCTAAAGTCCAGAGACTATAAACCTAAAATTATAGCTATATCATCTCATATGAAAGTCTATTAAGGAAACCTTATATATAATTAACAGTTTCTCTTATAGGGAATTGCCATTACGAGCCCCTAAAGAGAGTAGGTCAAGTACAACCAACAAACCATTCATTTAGGCCAAATATAAATTAGTATGATTAACTTACTGAGTCCTAATAAGCATAAGCAAATAATCAAGTATCACGTACCTAAGATAGCTTCTCGATAGCCAATCGATAGCCAACTGAAACTCTAAAACTACAATTGCTAGATGACAAAGCGCAAACCACCCAACAAGGAAAGAACTCGACAGACAACATGAATCTATTTGAAATTAAAAATAAATATATATCAACCTTTGGATAATTATTAAATAAGCCTTTGTCCATTTGTTATTCATGAATCCTTTGGTAACTTTATGACTTGTTACTATAGTTAATTTTATTAGTTAAATATTCCAATTAAAGTTAGTCGAATTGGTTCCATCGAAAGGGAATTTGGCCCTAGACTATTTAATTAAGTATTTAATTATTTTGGTCGTAAACACCAATCAAAGCATTGAAGATTAAGTTCTTCCATCATTATACTCTAGCCAATATAGCTACTATGACCAATGCTTCATTTGCTAAAACATAGTAAATTTATTTACAGTTACTGATATAACTTATATTGGAATAAGTATAATTATCTTAAGCTAAAGCATTAGAATTACTTATTATTAGTATAAATGCGCATGTCATCTTGTTTGCTAAAAGGAAATATGAAAACTCAACCAGGAGTAGGGGAAGTAGTTCCATTTCGACGGGGAATGAAGTGAAATAAAACCTATTCAATTAATTCGATATATCAACTATCATATATATATATATATATATATATTTATTTATTGAAAAACACCAAAGAACACCAATAATCTTCTTTACAAGAAAAGAACAACAATATAACAGAGTATGGACCCTTAACAAGATTTGAAAACAAATAAAGTAACAAGTATAATTAGGTTACTTTATTCAATTACATATAATATTTTTAAAACAGTAAAATACCATAATTACGTTATATTAATATATTTACCATTCAATGTCCAACTCAAGACTATATAATACTCATCATATAATAATACTGCACATATTATGGATAACTTTAAAGGTAGCATTATTACATTGAAGCAATAATCGGGCTATGCTTTCGTTCCTTAAAGAAGAAAAAGAAGTCGAAGTGGTTCAGACTCATCGAAAACAAAGAAACAATAGTGCATGAACAAGTTTTGCTGAATAAGGAAATGTACTGTAGCAAGCTCGATGATCGGATAAGTCTGGCCGCTCAACGGAAACCGAAGGAGAGAAATGTGAGAACCAAGGTAGAGAAATAGTTTAAATAGGGCATAAATAACCAAATCGGAGTTGAATATAAAACGTATAAGCTCATTGAATACAAAATCATCACCAACGCCATAGATGGAGGTGAAAGCCGGAGAAGATGAAGAAAAATCAGATTTACGGACAGACTGTCGCGACAGCGGGGTGTCCTTGTCCCTATGCACTCGTACGTGGGGAATAATAAGCTCTAGAGGTTACAACAGAGCAAAGCTGATTCGAAGATAACTAGAAGTCTTGAGCTTGTCGTTGGAAATATTGGCAGCAAAACTAGAACTCAGAAACGAGGATCGAAATGAAGCTCAGTCGAAGGAAAAAGGACGCCAAAGCTCAGCTCATTAATAAAATTAGTCGCTGGAGATAAGATAGCCAAATTGGAGCAGGACATCAAGATTCCATCGAAATGGTGGTCGGGAAGCAAAACTAAATGGAAACTTAGACGAAGGATCATAATAAAAGCGATCCGACAGAGCAACAATTGTTTTATTCGGGGGCTCAAAAGTTGATGCTATTAGTCATCATCTTTCCCATTTTGTCTAAGGATGAGGTTTTCTATGGAACAGCAAAATGAAAGGTAGAATGGATGAGGGTGGGCGACTTGGGCGTACTGGGTGGCGGCTGAAAGGGTAACGAGGGTTTAAAGAATCCTAAAATAAGACAAGGCTTCCAATATTTTGTACGGGGTGGGCTTTTGTTTGACAGATGGTAGATTGGGCTAAAATGAAGGGTTAAATAAATAAAACAAGAGAAAAAGGGAGATATTCTTGGTAACTTATAATGAAAGAAGAAATGAAGGGAGATCAAATGATAATGACTAATAAATATTGCTAGAAATGAATAAAATAAAAAAATAATCTTAAAATATGTAATATTCACAAAAAATATTCATTAATAAAAAAAAAATAGTTAGGGTAGATATTTAAATATTAATATCATTAACCTCAATAAAATAATATAAATTTGAAAAGTTTTAAATTTTCTAAACTAAACTTTAGTTATTTTTCTTAAATTAAGTACCTAAATCTCCTTTTTATTATTTTATCACTTCTCACTTTGATTTAAGACTGTGTTATAGCCACAGAAAACAAATCATTACCAAGTTGACTTGAAATGTTGAACTGCCAGTCTTGTTATTTCTAAAAGGCTTCATAGTGGAGTCCTAAATCTGATTTGCAATTTCATTTCATAAAAGAATGTTGCAAAATTCTAGAGACATAATCTGAAACTGATAACAAATGCAATAGCGGTAGGGTATTTTGATATGACAATCTAGTAAAAATTAGCTCTTCAAACTGACTAATGACAAGTTGCTAACAGAGCAATCTTCTTTCCTTTTTCCTTTTTATTGCTAATCATGGAAGGAGAAATCGGCTTTTCTAACTGTCCTGACTCTAAGAAGTGATATAATTTCATATAGTTAACGTAAATTGGATATGAACAAAAGATGGAAGCAAAAGACTCAGCGCCATTCAATTAGTAGACTTGCCTAATCATACACGAGTCACATTTTATGCAAATGTAACGCCCGGTCTTCATCACTGAAACCTACCTAATTTTATCCAACTGTGTGATTTCTATAATGTAAACTTGGTTAATAATTACAATTTGCTTACGTGTACTTGGTTTCGACCTCCTATTGATAGGATCCAATGTGATTGGTAAGATACCTATTGATCTTTACATTATGCTATCTTGAGTGGAGTCTCGTACTAAAACTATCTAACTAAATTTAGGGGATTACTTGAGTGCTGGGAAGTGCCTAACACTAATATTATTTAGTGTTATATATATCTATGTATTGAGGTTTTGAATACTCCTATATTGTTTGAAAGACTGAATAAAAGATAATTAAATTGTTTAGATGTGACACATGTTGCATTAATGCATGTGATTTGAAAACATGTGGCATGCATACAACGTTGCAGGATTCTATGTTGAGCTTTGGCTCACCCTTTGAGGGTCCCTTATTTTTTCGTTGTAGGTGCAGGCTTACTATAAGCTTAGGGCCATGAAGGTTTATTGTTGTAAGTGCATTTATGAAAGCAAGTTGAACTACAATGATGGTGGAAGTAGTTATGTATATTTGAGAGTTTAAGTGGTTTTAGGAGATGAGGCTTCCTTTTAAGATTTGGTTGTTACATGTTGTTACTTATTTATTGTTGAGAAGGCTACTAGTTGTCACTGGTGAGGAGTCATTTGAGACTCCTAGTGATTCGTATTATTTCTAGTTATAATAAAGCTGTGAGTGTATGGGCATCATCTACATGTTCTTTCTAATCACCAATGTAATTATGGATTAAGTGGTTAGGCTATGCCACTCTTATGAACGTATGGAGATATATTAATGAGTGTTACTGTTTTAGCAGATAATTTGTCATCAATTGTGGTTTATAGGCAAGATATAGGTTTCTAATTGCCTTAACATATTAGTCTCTAGGAAGGATACATGGTACCCTATAGCACCCTAGATACTGTAGCATTACAATTGGGCTTAGATTTTTATACTTTTTCATTCACTCCTTACACTTATGTCAATTTAGGTATGTGGGAATAAACCAAAATGGAATTGCAATTTCAGATTCTATTTTCTTTTTCCTTGTTTGCAAATACGTTTAGAAGGCGAAATCAAAGATTCTATGAAATCAAAGATTTTAGTTTTAAAGGGAATTCGCTTCACTTTTGAGTTAACCAAATTGAGATTCCATTCCCCCCTTCCTCAATTAGATTTAATTAAAATTATTTGTTTAACCTTCAAACAAATTATGATATGTAATAATTTATAGTATTTTTGATAAATAATACTATTTACACATGTAATGTCATTTCGTTCCATTCATTTCTAAACATAGAAAAAGATTTCTGATTTCGATATTTATTTTATTTTATTCCATTCCAAACCATTCCTTCATATCAAATTTGGCATTGTTATATGTTTTTTTGAATTTGCAAAATTTTTCTATAAAATATATACATATATATAATTTCCTAAATTACTATCTCTCTATCAGCTCGAGACAACCCCAGTAAAATTAGGAATTGAACCTTAATAGAGTTAAAACTTACGAGGAGCTTTTCTCTTTCCCCCTAATTTGAGCAGGAGCTCTTGTGTTTAATTTGTTAAGGCAATCTCATTATTAAGACGAGAAAACCAAGAAAACTCGCAAGGCAGACTTAGCATCACATAGTAACTATATGGAAAATTCAAGATGATTGACTAATTGAATGGACTGAAATGGACTAATGAAATTGAAACATCTCTACCCAAATGAAAAAAATTGCACATGCGTCGATGTTATTGTTGGAACGCTCAAATCACCTGTTAGTCAACTGAACCTTCTATATAAAGAGTTCCATACGTCGAGAGACACTAGCACGACCCTACCATTTGCAACCATAACACCACAAGAATTCAATTGATAGTAATACACAGAAAAAAATGGGGTCAATAGATCCTGAAACAATGCTTAGAGGCCAAGTGGAGGCATTTAAACTTATTTATGCATTCGTTGACACAATGGCTTTGAAATGTGCTGTTGATCTTCATATACCTGACATGATCGTGTCTCTGGGTGGGAAATCATCATTGTCAGAAATTGCTCCAAACATTGCCTCACCCTCCCCTGACATCGATGCACTATGTGGTATAATGAGGTTTTTAGTTCGTAAGAAGGTTCTCTCTATTAGCACCCAAGAAGCAGACAATGGAAAAAATCGAAACCTCGTACTCTCAATCACCGTTATCCAGATGGCTTTTGCATGACGACACTAAATTTAATCTCTCACCACGGTGTTCAGTGTAAACAATTTTGACCGCTTTGCGCCATTTGTCTACCTATGTGAATACATTAAAAATGGTTGGACAAAAGGCAGTGATTTTAAGAGAGCAATGGGTTCCGAGGCTTGGGGCTCTGCGGCGCAAAATCCTGATTTCAAATGATTTATTCAGATGTAATTGCATATTCCAATTATATGCTATATTTAGTGTATTATATATTATATTTATTTAGTGTAGTTACTTTTTGGATTTGGATTTTACAAAGTTATTTTCTTTAAAATTTCCTAAATTATCCCTTTAGAAATACTACCACTATAATCAATATTTGTAATTAAAAATAGAAAGATGATGTTATGATCATGTTATAAGATACTTAAAAAGTCTAAACAATTTCAACCATTAAATTTATTACTTTACTTATAGTATTTGAGAGAATCCATTTCCCTTTATTATGGGTGCTTACATCTACACAAAATATGATTTACATACCAAAAAAAAAGAAGATACTCAACAATTTGAGCCCACAAATCATTGTGAGGGGACCTTTTTCTAGCCAAGTGTTTTCTTTAATTTAATATTAAGTCATTGCAACATTGCCAGCCACTATATTAAAAAAATTCTTTCTCTTTCTTAAAATAATAATAATAATAAATGGGAAAGGATCTTCTCAATTTTCTTTTTATCAATTTGCCTTCACTCATTCCTTTAAACTTTTGCTATTTATAATTATTAGTTGAGATTATAAGAAAAATGATGATATTATATGTTATTACAATGAGATTTGGGATTTGATGCCAATTATACTCACTATGATAGATTTAGGTTATATCTTTGACATTAGTTAAAAATAGTCGTATGGAGTAAATATGACATGGCATTTGTTCTTACTATATAATTTAATTATACCTCATGGAATCCTCAGAAGAAACTTCATCAGACTACCTGCTAAAAGAAAAATAGGTTAGGTATGTCAATTTACATCAGTCACATTTCATGAAGTGACCAATCCTTGGCAGGTGTAGAAACAAGTGAAGTGAGACTTAGAAGAGAAAGTATGTACTAAGAGTTTTAATTGTTTTACGCAAAGCATTTTTTCTATGTTGTCCAATGTTTGTTGTCATCAATCATTTGAATTACAAAATCTTATTATAATTACATCAAAGGTGTGATCTTTAGCAGCTTTTTGTTGACTAATAATCACGGCTAGACATAAAATAGAATGATGAAATAGGAAAAGTCAAACTTACCTTATCTAAATCAACATTAGAATTTCCCATAAAAAAGACGTCCGCTTATCATTACAGTTATAATGCATTTCATATATACAAAAAAAAAAAAAAATATTAATAAATACATCTGTAACACTTTCTAATATTCAATGGGAAGTGAATTGCTAAACTTTTTTAGGAAATGATTATAGGTACTCGATTCATTTCTTGTGAAATTATATAGAGTAAACCTTATACCTTTTAATTGGAGCAATATATTAAGTATAAATTTTATTATCAATGAAAATATGTTACAAAAAGTATGTAGATAGAAAATTACAAGTAGAATGAAAAGAACAACATTTACAATTTTATTCTAATGACTTTTCAAGATTATTTCATTAACAATACAACTAAAAAAAAAAATCTTTTCAATATAAGTGATTGAATAATCGATTTAATCCCGTTTTATTTCATAATACTAATTGTTAAAAAATGTTAATTTACATTAAGTAATACTAGCCTTTGACGTACTCACGATACATGTGTAAAAAATATATATACAGTTATAAAATAGTCATTCATTCATATATATATATATATATATATATATATTAGTTACATAACCCATAGTGGGGAAGTAAAAAAATACTTATTGTGACACCCTCATAAAAATATTACATAGCAATATTGTTCGATGTAAGAATATGAATAACGTATTTTCAAATCTTATAGAAATAGTTATTGTGATACCACATATAAAAAATTTTAACTAATAAATTACTATTATGAAACAAACTAGGTTGGGAACATATGAAGAGAAGTGCCTTTAAGCAAAAAATTGAAGATTGAAAAGCATAGTAACTTTTTTAAAAAAAAATAAGTCAAATTTTTGTTTTTCAAATTATTATCAAATTTTCAAAGTAAGATTCTTCGAACAGAATAATTGTAATGAGCAATTAGGCATTAAGGTAGTAGGATGAGCAACAATATGGTTAGCAATATATACATTGCTCATCACCAATAAAAAGAAAAAATAGTACAGATAAAACACATGGAAGATGGGGTTTCTTAAAAAGGTAAAAGGATGTAAATAAAATAATATTTTTTAAGACAAAAAAAACAATAATTATTCAAAGATGCGAATGCAAGAAAAAATGCATACAAAATGCACAAAACGTACATAAAAGAAACATCAAACTTGGCTAAAGTATGTTTTAATAATATATATATATATATATATAATATTGATAAGCTTTATAAATTATCTACATAGGTTATTTAATTAAAGTGAAGGAAGCCATATGTGTCTTTCCCCCACAATAGACTTCTCTCTTCCTCTCACCAAACATTAAAGCATGTATCAGCAACCTATATATGAATAAAGATACCAAAAAAGATGGAAACATTTTTCATATACAATAAACATTAATACCATTCAACACAACAAGGATAATGCTATACTTCCAATGATTCAAAAGAAACTTTAACATAAGAAAGGTAACGCTATTTTTTACATCTTCTTAGAAATGCTTGTTAGAAAACTACAATTGACATTAAAGCAATTATCAACAACATATATACGAACCAAAGGTAGGATAAAAAGGTACAAAGTTTTTACATAAACTATAATAATACTAACTTTAAACTTAAAAGCTTTAACTAAACTCTATTTATGATCTAATTTAATTCTTTTTCTATTTTGTTATAGAAAGTAGAAGGTGTGCATATCTTGTTCTTTTTACTAATGTTGTCAAACCTGGATGAGTAAGTTGACTCAAGAATGAGAAACGGTCAAGGGTTAAGAGGGTCAATCGGGGTTGGACTAGTAGTGAACTGGGGTCGAACCAGAAGTGAATTGGGGTCAATAAAAATATTAGAATATAATTTGTATTTATTTATAAAGTAATAAAAATTACTTACATCCTTGAAAATTAAAAATTGAGAAATTTTTATAGTTTTTTTGTTGTTTTTATTTAATTTACATTTTTTTAGTAAATTAATGTACTGTCTACAAATTATAAGAGTAATAAAGAATTTTGACCTAAAAAACTTGGTGGATTCTTATAAAAACCAAGTTGGATCAATACAATCAATAGGGTTATACCAAAGTCACTGTAAATGAGGGTCAAATGGATGACTCGAATCAGTTTTATATAGAGGATAAGTCCAACCAAATTGAACCAATCGGGTCAATCTAGGTCTAACAACATTGTTTTTTACCTATCACTTTTGAACCATGTGGGAAAGCAAATATATAAGAAAGTGAATATGTAGTTTTATTGTGTTCTTTCAACAATAAATGTTCTGGTTGATATTTTGTTTAGACTCATTTTAGTTCCGCAATATTTATAATAATATTTCTATTTATAGAAAAATATAAATAGGTTTAATTAATTGCATGATAAAGAAATACACATTTTAAAAAATTTTAGGATTTTAAAAAAGGAAAAAAAAAGATAGCGTTGAGATACTTTATATATATAAGCTTCATTAAAAGCAAAAGTTTTAATAGAAGAATACCAACAAATGTCAAAGTCCCCATTTGAAATTTTCGGTTTGGCATTTTCTATGTAGGAATGATCAAGATTAGTTAAATGATTTGATAAGGAATTTCAAATGGAGTAAAATCTATAATTGAATTGAAATTTAATTTATCCATTTGGTTATAGTCATAGAATTATAATCTCACAATGTACAACAATTTACTTAATTTAAGTATATTAGGAATGGAATGAAATGATTGTAAAATAATATGTGGACAATCAGGATTTCAAAAATTAAAAAAAAAAAAAAAACAAGAAGAAGATAAAGATTATGATGGGTTACTTTACATATTTAGGGCTCATCCAAATCGAGAGATAGAAGAATATAGAAAAATGTCAAAATCGTACCACGATTAACATTAAAGTATGTACTTGCAATGTATATATGAACCTAAGGTAGAAAAAAAAAAACACACATATATTTTATATAGACTACGATAACTTCAAGCTCGAAAACTTTGATAAGACTTTGGTTTCACTTACATCTAATTTTTTTTCTACTTTGTTGTGCATATCTAATTCTTTTTATATTTCACTTTTGAAATGTGAATCTTAATACCTAGAATAATTGTGGGAGTGATTAATGAGTCAATTAATAAATAACATCATATATAGGAAAGTGGTATATAATTTTCCTACTTTCTTTCTACTATAAATGGATTTAGTTAATTGCATGATAAAGTTAAATAATAAAGTAAAGCATAATGGATCCCAAAAAAGGAAAAAGAAAAAAAAAAAAGATAAGATCAAGATACTTTACATATATAGAGTTCGCTCAAAGGAGAGTTTTAATAGAGGAATGTGGGAAAATATCAAAATCACTATTTCAATTTTTCGGTATTATGTTTTATATGTGGGAATTTTCTTAGAGTAGTTAGATGGTTTGGAAAGGAATTTTAAATGAAAGAATGGGTATAAAATCATATTTGTTATCATTAGCATCTTAAAGATGTATAAGTAATACAATATATTTTATAATTTTTTGAATTAATCCCTATTTCATTTTTTTGGTATCGCATTTTGTATATAGGAATGGTTGAGAGGAGTCAAATAATTTTAGCAGGGAACTCTAAATGGAACAATGGACATATAATCATATTTATTATCATTGATATTTTAAAGATGTACGAATGCAATTCATGTTTCTCTTAAAAAAAAAAAAGGAAAAAGGTAATTTTTAATTTACTCCTATAATGTAGTAATTAATTAATTGCTTCTAATGGTGAAGATTTGCAAAATAAGCAAATAGTTTTTCTTCTACTAAAATGTTAAAAAATAAAGAAACATATAGCTAAATAAATAAACAAACAATTTAATTATCAATTACTTTTTACGATTACAATTTGTAAAATAAGAACATAGATTTTACTCTACTAAGTATAAAGAGCTCTATTCTCATCTTAGTCATAAAACTACATAATTAATCTCACGTCTAAAAAATTCATAAAAGTAATTAACCGTATAATAAAAACAATGAATATAAGAGAGAGAGAGAGAGAGAGAGAGAGAGAGAGAAATTATGGGTAAGTATGATTAGTGTTTACAACAATGATTGAAAAAAAAAAAAAAGAAAGGAAATAGAGAATATTGGAAGAGAAGAGAAAAGTTCCAAAAGTAATTTTGGAGAGAGAGAGAGAGGGGGAAAGAGGATAGGCATTGAAAAAGATAAAACATGCTTAAAATGTCAATTTAGAATTTTTTTTTAAATTGCAATTATATGTTGTATCCATTATTATAAATATATAAATATAAGATTAGCTTTTAATATAAGGTCATTATTGTAAAATTATAAATAAAAAATAATAAAAAAGATTAAAGACACCTGAACTTTAATAATACAAATCTAGATAAGCATTATTATTTGCTAATGCTTTATGCAATACCCATAGCATTTATAATATAAACATCATTTATGGTGTAAGTACGAATAAATAAATAGCACTTATTAAGAATTTATTTATTTCACTATTATTATTCTAATTATTGAAACTTAATTTATTAGTTATTATGGAAAAGAAGTAAGATAGAAAAACAAAATAGACAAAAACTAGAAATTGAGAGATGAACAATAATTACAACTAGAAAAAAGTAAATCAACTAAAAGGGGAAATGACTTATGACCTTAAATTTGCAAAATGAATGCATCTAACTACTTAATTATATCTAGTATTATTATAAGATTTAATTTTTTAAATATAAATATAATATAATCCTTTCAATGTTTTATGTAATTTGGTAATTAATTTTTCTTGAGTTTCTTAAGGCTAGAATCCCTTCTAAGCCTTCTTAAGATCATCCCTAATGGTGATGGGAGCATATAAGTAACCGTAACAAGTACTTTTAGATACCTGGAGGACTTGGAGGACTTCATTCCAAACCTTCAGAAATGGAATGTAGAGTGTTTTGGACTTATCAATGTAAGAAAGAAGATGGTTTAAAAGAAGTTAGAAAAAGTGCGGGGAAAACTTTAGAACAATCCTTTGTAATGGCTTATTGAACAAGAGAGGTTCCTACAACTAGAGTTCCAAACAATTTTGAGCCATGAAGAGAGGTTTTGGGCAGGCTAGAGTGAAATGGATAGTAGAGGAAGAATGGAATATGAGATTCTTCTAGACTAATGCATTATGTCATAGATCGAAAGGTTGCATCTTTGGCCTATTTAATAATGTTGGAAATTGGATAACAAGTGTCCTAGATATATAGCAGCTAGTGAACAAACATTTTGAAATCTTATTTACATAAAAAAAAGGAGTATGTCTAGAGATTATTGAAGGATTAGAGTAGGGGATAAAGAATTCTCTCAAATATTGATAAAACTGAAATGGGGAAACCTTGCACTTCAACTGAGATTAAGCAAGCCTTATGGTGTATTGGGAATCAAAAAGCTGTTATGTATAGATGGATTGAATGCATAATTTTTTAAGAAGTGCTAGGCAGAGGTGGGGGAAACAGTCTGCAACACTATTTGGTCTATTATGGACTCTTAGACTATGATTCCAGAATTACACAGAACTCTTATTATCCTTATCCCAAAACTGATGGGTGTGAACAAGTTGAAAGATTTCAAACCAATCAATCTCTATATAACCATGTATAAGGTAGTCAGTAAATTGCTTGTGAATCATTAAAAGGGTCAACTAGATGAGTTGATTAGCTCAGAGCAAGCTAGCTTTATCCTAAGAAGAGCATCGCGAGATAATATTATTATCTTTCAAGAAGTTCTTCACCTTTTGGATAGTAAGAGGGGAAAGAAAAACTGAAAGTTGGTGAAGTTGGACCTAAAAAAGGCTTATGATAGGGTAGAGTGGGACTTCGACTACGTAACACTTCAAAGTTTGAACTTCTTAAGTCTTTGGTTAAACCTGGTTTCTTCTTATCTGAATTCAACTTCATTTTAGATCATTTTTAATGGTTCTTTACTAAAAGGTTTTGAAGCATCTAGAGGACATAAATAAGGGGACTCCTCATCTCCTTACTTGTTTATTCTAGTGATGGATATGATTAGCTAGCTTAGTCATTAGTTGGTGGAGAGGAAGGAATGGAAACCCATTCGAATAAGGGGATCGAAATTGAGTCTCTCCCATTTATTTTTTTGTAGATGACATTGTGTTGATGGGGGAAGCGATGGATGAAAATGCAAGATGCATGATGAAAGCAATAGAGCATTTCGGATCTATATCAGGACAAAAAGTAAACTTCAAAAAATCTTGTACTGTGCTTTCAAGGAATTCTAGCTGGGATTGTAAAGGAAGGATTTGTGACATTTTTCATATACACCCAAATGCTAGTCTAAGAAAGTATTTAGGACTACTAGTTAAGGAGGGGGGATGCATCACAAAAACTAATCTGGACTTCATTCTATAAAAGGTGTGCTAGAAATTATTTGGTTGGAAAGCTCACATGTTAAGTATGGTAGGGCGTTAGCTTTTGACAACCTCTGTTTTGAGAGCATTTCAAATTACTACTCACAAGTTATACCTCTTTTGAAATCTATTGTAAACAGTCTAAAAAGGATA
Organism: Lumnitzera littorea; assembly: GCA_024138015.1. Classification (NCBI taxonomy): domain Eukaryota; kingdom Viridiplantae; phylum Streptophyta; class Magnoliopsida; order Myrtales; family Combretaceae; genus Lumnitzera; species Lumnitzera littorea. The sequence continues at coordinate 9,403,159 of JAMXBB010000005.1, forward strand.
CATAGGGACTTTATATGGGGATCCTCAAAAGAACATCAAAAATTACACTAAATACCTTTGAACAAATTAAAGTGCCCAAGAGTAAATAGTGGCTTGGGTTTAGTTGATGTATTAAGAAAGAATAACGCGAACTTCTGTAAATTGCTTCGGAAGTGGGAAAAAAGAAGGCCTTATAGGTGGAGGTCCTCAAAGGAAAATATATTTTAAGGGAAGGATGTTAGAAAACAAAGAAGGGGCCTGCGTTTTATAGAGCCCTAAAGAAGGTAAAGGACTGGGTGGACCAAAATGTAAAAGTTTGAGTTAGTAATAGAAGGATGGTTAAATTTTAGTTAGATAAGTGATCAAACTCTAAAAGAGTGATGTCATGCTTAGTCAAACCATTAAATAAATTTGATCACATGCTAATAGTGCATTAGGTTTGGAATGGTGTCTGTTGTTAGAAGGGGACTTAATAGGATATCCTATTGATAATGAGATCAAGAGACATCTGGGAGACATCACCATTGCTGAGCATAGTTAGGAAGAGGAGTTATTTCATTGGCTGGATGAAGCCAGTGGTCACTTTATGAGTAGAGTTGCTTATGAACGCTTGAGTAAGTCTGAGGAGGAAGAGACATCAGGCCAACCTTGGGATTGGATCTAATAGACCCCGACTTACTTACATATCCATATGCTTCTTTAGAAAATTCTAATGAATGGTCTACTAACTAAGGACAAATTGCGAACTCGAGGGATTGTGATAGATGTGGTATGCCCATTATGTGGAAATGAGGATGAGAACGTAATCCACTTATTCTTCAATTGCGAGTTTAATAAGGTTGGGTGGACTTAAGAGATAGAGATGCAACCATAGAATGGTTAAGCAAAAAAGTGAAGTGGAAATGGAAGAAGTAAACAAGCCCTGAACTACCTAAACAGTCCTTTATTCTGTTCCTATTCCGCAGGATTTGGAGAGAACGAAATCGTTGTGTGTTTTAGAGTAGTGATCCTACCTAAGAACACTAAAGCCAATGAGTTAGAGTAGAAGTTTGTGAATGATGGATAATGCATAGGGTAAATGAACTAGCAAATCGAGAGATCAAGGAGGTGAAGTAGAGTAGACCTATGAGGGGGGAGTAGTGAAGATAAATTGTAACGAAGCGGTTAAGGAGAAGAAGCTCTCAGGAGGGATTGGAGTCATTGCAAGGAACCATGAAGGTCAAGTAATAGGCAGATTGATGCAACAGAACTCTAATGATTCTCCCTTAGAGGCAAAACTATGGGCTTTATTTAAAGGGATGAATTAAGCTAAGTGATGTGGGAACAAAATTGTTTGCTATTGAATTTGACTCCCAAGTAACCGTGGACTAGATAGGGGGGAAAATGTGGATACGAACATCTGTCAGCTAATGTTAGCTGGATGTATTCAATTGTTACCTTACTTTAAAGTTTTGAATTTATGTAGGGTAAACTGTAATCAAAATAGGGTTGCTGATGCCCTGGCAAAGAAAGGACTAAAGATGCCACATCTAGAGTTTGGTCTTGATGTCACAAAGTTTCTTTTAATTGCTTTACATTTTGATGAATGCTTTGCTCATTTGTTGGCCAAGGGAAACTTTGAACCCGGTTAACTGGCTTGTTATGTTGTTTGTTTTGTCGCTTTTGTTGTTTTGTGAACTTAGATGGTTGTTTCCGTTGTTGGTTAAATGAATGTTTCTATTTACCCAAAAAAATAAATCAACAACATCAAAAGTATTAATTAAAATGATTAATAATGATTTCAACTTCTTTTTTTGGCTAATTATGGAAGAGATGAGATTAGAATCCTAGTCTATCTCGATAAGAAACCCATAGTGATGCTGTTGGGTTATAATAAATTTAGCAATGATTTCTAATTTTAGAAGACATCCTTATCATAATGTCCTATTTTTCTGTTTTGCTCAATTAATTATCCATTACCACCTAATTGCTAGATTGCCTTCCATTATATTTCTAAATTTTAATTTATTAAATTTACATTATATCAAATATTTTATCAAGGGAAGAAGTTGAAGAATTACTGCACGTTGTACCTTAAAAAAGAACATAAGAGTGCTACAGCATTTCATTAGAAAATAGGTTAACTTTTCATTATTAATATTAAAGCAAGAAGTATAAAGAACCACATTCAAAAATCCAATTTACTTAAGCATCCACATAAGAAGCTAATACACAAACTAAACTCCAAATCCTAATAAAAGGTTTGTCTCATGAATGTAGATGCACTAATATGTATTACTCTAGACGATTAAAAGCAACAACTAAATGAATTGTCAACATTTGATCTCAATAATCAAAAGTAAAAGATACCAATATCAGAAGAAGAATTGAATTGAAATTTAGAAATGGAATCAACGAAATTATTAGAATATGAGTGTAGAATAATGATGAGTGTGTGTATCGATTCAAAAGATGAAAAACAGAGTATTCACTGGGAGAAAACAAATAGACAGTAGTTTTTCTTTTAAAAGAAGAATTGCAATAATATATTATAGGAAAGTGGTAGTTAAGGAGTGAATTCAACTCCCCCTTATCTATAATTTAGTAGCACGTCCTTTTTTTGGGAATGGCTTTAAAAACTATACTGCAGTACAATATCGGGTTATAGAGTTAAATCTCAAGTTTTCTTAATTCTAGACTATCATAAAACTATAAAAATAAAAAATAAAAAAACTTCAATACTTGATAAAACTCCTATCATTTATACTTGTCAATACAATAATCTTTTATATGTTACTCAAGTATTATGAAAGGACCGATCATTAAAGGATATCAAAATGGGTTTAGCAAATTAAATTCGTTGGTTGATGTAGGTGGTGGGACTGGCGAGACAATTTTTTAAATTAAAAGGGCATATCCCCATATTAAATGCATTAAAACGCCTATCATTTATACTTGTCCATACAATAATCTTTTATAGGTTACTCAAGTATCATGAACATTAGATATTTGTTGTATTTTCACTTCAAGTTTGTATAATTAGTATATCCTTTTCCATCTATCAAATGAATAAGGTTAAGACTACTAAATTATTCATGCAAAGATTAGTTATTCTTTTCCAAATACCTCTTTCTCCAATCAGACTTTTTCTTATATGAAAGCAATTGGATTGATGCTCACATAAAATAGTAGGTTATGTAGATTGCCTCTACATTGTTTCCTCCATTTTATTCACTAATTCGTTGAGTTCTCTAAAGCAAAGTCACTCTTGACCTTTTTTAAAAGTACCATTTCTACCATGAATGCATTTGGGAGGTTTATCCCATGAAATAAATAAAGAAGAAACAACGTTTCAAGCTTTTACAATACGTTGATATTTGTTCATTACTTCGAGAGATCGTAGGAAAGAAAGAAAACATCAATTTCAAAAGCAGCACTAACTATCCTTGAAGTTTATCACAATTCTTATAGTCGCATCAACAAGAAATTTTGTCCTATATAATGGGATGCACTTAATCATTTTGACTTAAAACTGAAAAAATTTAACATATAGTTAGATTTAATGTCTATAATTTATTAAGATCTAGTTTCTTCTTTTCTAGATCTGGTTTGGTTAAAGCTTTGTGACTATTAGAAAAGGTTATTTAAGGAAGAAAACTTTGTTTTGTATTTCCTCTTAGATTTTCCTTACTTTTACCTTTATAAATATTCCTCTCTTTATTATATTAAAAAAAGTTTACAATCGTAACATATCGTATATGCCAATCTCATATCACATAGTTTGTTTTGCATAACTGAAGTGATGAAGATTGTGTAAAAATTCTTTTAAATTACAAAAAGTCAATTGCAAAGGCAACAAGAAAGATCATAATAGCAAACATTATACAATAACCCGAGGGTAACAACGCGTTTGATGATGTTTCTATGACTTTTGAAATCACCATGATGACAATACATCCAAGTGAAAAAGAGAGGACTAACCAAGAATCGGATGAGTTGTTTAAAAAAGTTAGATTTTAACACTATAACATCGTCAAAATTCCTCATTGTCCATTATCGAGGCATATCCCCAGTTAAAATGGTTGCTGATTAATTCACAAAAATGTATTGAAGAATGAAAAGACATTTGTATACAACAATCAAATGATTGATCTACCTTCACATGGTTTACAATGAACCAACTCAGTTAAAAATTATTTAGTTATTAGTCCTTTTGGGCTTATTGGGGACTTGGCTCTTCCCTATTCTTATGGTCAATACGGAAAGTGTTGTTCATCTTAAAATGCATTAAGAATTTATGTTAGTAAATAAATATGAAGAAAAATAAGAGATTGTTATAATATATGAAATAACAAATGAATAGCACTTATTCATAGCCATGACTTTAGTTCGAATGTTGCCATTATGTTTCAAACTCACCATTATAACTTAACTAAGTGTTCAGGTCACCTATTATTTGATATGTATGTTTCTTATAAACTCCCATCTCTATTTATTATAAATATTAACTATAAAAAACACCACATATAAAACTTAGGCTTTTTTACACATCACATCATTCTCATAATAATTGCCTCCTAAGTGGAGACTGACCTTGTTTACAAGTTCCTTGATTGGAAAAAAAAAAATGAATTCATTATTTGACCCAAATACGTGAACCTTTAAACACATAAAAGAGAATATAGTCTATATTTGAGGATTGATGTGCCATTTTGAGATCTTATCTTATATCAAGATTTGAGTTTCAACTAAAGAGGGATTGTTGTCTAAATGCAATGTAACATGTCATTAGGGAGATCGACTTAAATTACGATAAGAGCTTTCTCATCAATATCAGATCATTGATTATTAGACATGAAGTTATACTTCGAACTAGATTATGATTGGAAAAAGATTATAGACCAATGGAAAAAGGAAATCAAAGAAGAGAAGGAGATTTTGGAGTTTGAAAATCCATCTAAAGAGGTAAATTTTAATAAAAAGTCACTTTTCTTTGTGATTTAAGTGATAATTTCATAATTGATGTTTTTAGTGAATAGATGACTAAAGTAATGAAAGCGAAAGATGCATATAGCAAAGATATTTATACAAGGCTAACTCCGAATTGTTTAAAAGTAGAAGAAAAGAATATGTAAGTATTTCAAATAATTTAAATCTATAATGTTATGGTGTAGTTTGGTTGAAAGTGTGGTATCCTTTCTAAATGTTGTTATAGTGTTAGCTTTGTGTCTTATTTTCAGCAGTCTAAAAACAAATTTTATTAGAAACTCTTGTTTTTCAATTTGATTTTTGCTGTCTCTTATTTAGAAAATTAGTAATTTGGCTTTTATGGAAAAAAATATGATCCTCCGAAAAACTTGATTCTTTTTTTTTTCCCCATAAATCTTTGGAAATATCAAAACCCTTTTTTTAATTGTCTATGTAAATTTTGGATTATGTGGAGAAAATTTGTATCATTCATAATTAATAAATCACTTTATAGTGATTGACTTATCTTAAAGTTTATTACATGCTTGACTTACAAAAGCTCTATTTTTTCCATTTTGTTTCTGGAAAATCTTAAGAATTTAATTTTTCATTACATACATTATTAGATCAAGAAAAACCAATAAGTGTCTGATGCTATTTAGTTCTTTAAAATAACTTGATATCATGAACTAAGGCTTGACAATAGTGATGGTTAGGTTATTCCATAATCTACCTAAGGTTATATAAGTTTATAGATTATTTCATAAATTACGCATATTACCAAACATGCAATGCACTAACTATAATATATTTATCATTGAAAATTTAAGACAAAATGCACAAGAGGTTTCTAAAGTTCCAATATTCAGATAACCTAGATACTGCATAGGAGATAGTTGATGAGCTTGTAAAAGCAAATTCTAAGAGTAACTACCATCTTGGAAGAATCTTGGAATAAGATATGGACTAGTAGCAATTGGTAACTCTTCATGGAAAAGAGGTTGCATGGATGATGTGAACACAAGAAGAGTTTTGTGAAGAAAGAATTTGACGTGAAGAAGAAAGGCAATTGTGTATAGAGCTAGAGGAAAAAAAATGAACAATCACACAAACTTGAACAATTAGAGGGATTGTATAACAAAGAAAAAAGCCAACGTGAAGACCAAGCTTTCAGGTATGCCTTCCAAAACCATCTAAGCTATATGAATGTAAGCAGTGTTGTATGTATGTAAAGTGGAATCAATTGCAAGAGACTATATTAGACAAAGTTAGTGTTTAGTGGTTCTCTGATTTGATGCTAAGCGGTGTAGCTAAATTAGATGAAGTTGTTGTGTTAGGACCTTAAGGAGAGTTTAGTAGGATTACCTATAATTTTCATATTACATGTGCACCAATAATAGGAAAATCGCTTTACAAATCAGAAATTACAAGACTCTAATTAATTAATCACTAGGGTTTTCGATTTTTAATTTATTAACTAATTGTAAAATATAAATAATTATGGATATTCGATATTCTATAATTCATTAAAACCATAGCGACTCAGTATTCCCTATCAAGTAATAAGACAGGGTAAGTCAACTTTATAAACTATAAGAAATATTAAATTATACGAAATCCTAATATATAAATACTTTCTACAAAGGATGTTTCTATACTAGTTATAAACTTTTCCATTAACTCTAACAGTATCATACATATTCTTAGTTTGCACTTTGCATTCGAGATTTATCCCAATCTCAACTTAAATGAACCTACAAAAGAAGTTATAGGGAAATGAGCAAATCACAACTCAATGAGTTTATTCCTCACCACTACTATTCAAGTAAGTTATCAAATATTATTAGTACATATATAAGTTTATCTACACTCGAAATGAATGCATACACATTGAATGCAAGCAATACATCCATAGAATTCTGAAATTATAGAAGGTGTAGATTTACGTTATCTATACATCAATTATCCCCTGTATTTACCCGTACGGGATACCTTACCTTACCTACATGAGACGACTGGGGGCATTGTCCATCCAAATGACACTCAACAATTACCCTAGTTGAGAAAGAAACCCCAATCTAAATAGGTGGAGCCCAACTAAGGCCATCCATCATTAATAAATTATATCGAAGGCTCAATGACTACAACTATGCGAGTCCTTTCGTTATCAATTAATTGGAGATACTATGTTAGTTTTACCTTAACAATAAAAATATTATCAATGAGCGTTATGAGCCTTCACAAAAGTTATATGAAAATCTATTTAAGAATGGGAAAACATTTCCATAAATACTTTTCTAAAAAATTGGCAAAGCTAGCACACTCTATAAGTATATCAGTTAAGTTATAGATATACGACAAATATAACCAGTTATTTCGATAAGATATTTATATTTATCAATTTAAAGAGATGATCACGAGATGATAGCACACAAGGCAAAACAGTTATACAGACATACAAGTAATAATAACCAGCAAAACATCAAGCAAGTATTGTACGTAAGTAGATAGTAGATCGTTAAAACTCCCTTACCTAGATTGATGCTCACTTTACAGGTCTTTAGAATTTCTAGAACTTAACAATTGAATACCTAAAAGATAATAAGATTTATAAGTATTTGGAAAAGCTAAGTTCTTCAGTTAACTAAATATCTATTGTAGTTTATCTAATTTCCTACTATATAGCATGGACATGGTTTAACTTATTTATTAAGGTAAATAGAAAATATATAGGTATATTTGCGCATAATTGTATCTTATGTATTTGTTTATTTACTTTAAGGATTTATCCTTATTATTGTTTATAAGGCCAATTAACTTAGTTATCCTATCTATTTTATCAGTTTAACTTAAATATTTAGTTGCATATAACTTTTTTATTTTAACTCCAATTTTTATTATCTATAGTTAATTTTTATCGTTTTTAGACTTACTTTCACGTGCCAAGGTCCATTCTAAAAGTTGAAACTTACATTTTCTATTATGGGCTAAGGGCATCATGAATTTATTTATTTTTGGCCCAAATGTTTTTAGTCATCATTTTTTACTTTTCTTAATGACTTTAATTATTGGTTTTATTTTAAATTTTTGTAATAAACTTAAATAATGTTTGAATTTTTATATTTTCTAAATACTTTAATTTTTGGGTCCATTTGGTAATAATTTCATTATTTCACTATTTTAAGCTTAAATTACTAATTATCTTAATATTTGTTCTAATTGTAATTTTCTAATGAATTTATTATTATTATTATTATTATTATTATTATTATTATTATTATTATTAATTGAGGTTTAATCAGATAAATTAAGAGATGCTGATGTGACAACTTCTTATTGGTTCAGTTTTCATATTTTGTCCAATTTTTGTATTTTTCCAATTTATAATATTAATATATACATATATAACATCCTAAAACAATTAAATAATGGAAAAATCATTTCCATTTTTCTTGTGAGTTCACATCCAGCACACACGTATATATATATTTTACTTATCAACTTACTTTAAGAAATTAGGGTATTATTGTACATATACTTATATCTTTAGGTATATACATATACTTATACCCATACTATATTTTATATGTATATCTATTTAAACCTTAGAAAAATAGAATAATATATATATATATATATATACACACATACATGTACTTCCATATTTTACTATTTATTTATATATGT
>JAMXBB010000005.1:9431701-9442181 GCA_024138015.1 Lumnitzera littorea
ACGGTTTCCCCGGCCAAGGACTTTTGGTATATTAGTCGAAGAAATTGATGCAACTCTTCGGTACGTATATGTAGGGATTGGTTAAGGCTCTTTGAGCCCAGTAAGTCGGTCTGGCTAACCTTCTTGATAAGCTTCCAATACGGGCCGTAGGGTGCAAATGCGAAAGACGCATTATATGTAAGGTGGCTAATGGCGACTGTCTGCCTACGAGCCGCGAAAGCTAGATCGTGAGTCTTGAGGAGCTCCTTGGCTAGCCCGGGAGTCGAAGCCACGATGCATGGGATCGAACCAAGCCGAAGGTACATAAGTGGGCCATACTGGGCGGAGAGTTTATGCATGGATTGGTGAATTAATGGGCCAAGTAGATGGAGGTGGCCGATCACTGGTAGGGCGCATGGGGTCGGTGGAAGACCACCTCGTCTTTTGTTTCTTAGAAAAATGGATATTAGGATTGTTGTAGCTATAACTATAAGCAGGGTTTGATTGGAGATTGAATTAAGAAAGGACCGAAGTTCATGAAATATTCTCGTAGTATTCATTTTCTGAAACGAAAAATGACTAACTATGAGAAAGCAAAAGAAAGAAAACGAGGAAAATAATGCGATTGCTACGAAGTACAAGTAAGATTCTCGTTTCTGCCTTTTTATAGGCGATGGAGTTGATGTCTAGTAGTAGCTAGGCATCAATATGGGGGACCAATTATATGGCCTTATGTCCCTTTTGATTCTTGCATTTATGACTTGGAATAATATATCTATTTTTATTTTAATTTTTAGTATGCGAAAACAAGTTCAAAAGTGAAAAGATTGACACCTTTCCGTTTATTGAGTTCTAAATCCTTCAATTTCAATAATTAAATTATTGAATTTTAATAAACAAAGTGTTGATAGAAGATGTCCATCTAAGGCTCAATAACTCCAAAATAACCTCTTTGAGGCTTGAGCTGAATTGTTTTGATCTAATCTGACTTGTTTAGAGTGGTTAGACTTAAATCCATAAATACTAGTAAAATCATAAATAAATCTCCAAAAAGAGTTTGGAATAAAAAGGAAGAGCTTGAAATGCTTCAGAACCAAGGCCATAAAGGTCTAGCATTGAGGCCTAAGTCAATTAACCCCAACATACTGTTTGATAATTTGAATTGTGGTAAAGGGTGAGAACCGTTTCGCATTTATTATACCAAGTAATCGTTAGCTTACTTTAGTCCCATGAAATCATGACACGATTTAAATATTAAATCTTATATTAATTATTGACTGTAATGTATAAAGTTTTATTTACCTAAATAGATAAAGGATTAGAAGGATTGTCTTTGAGTATGTAATTAACTCGGAGTTGATGCAGGTTAACAACTCCATTTACCTTAAATAAATAAAGGATTAGAAGGATTGTCCACCACAGTCATTCACATTTTGGTGTAACATATCAAACTATTCCTGCCACTCTTACGTATTCCATATATACTCCACCATTGTAGTGCCTTAATATGGAAACTTTAAATGGACAGGTAGTTCTGGGGAAAAAAAAAAAATGGAAAGGTAGTTGCAGCGTAAGCAAATGATATTAACAAAAAAGGAGTAGGATTAGAAAATAGACAGCAACTTAGTGGAAATCCCATACGAACATGCTATGCAAAACTACGGCAGATGAACAATAAATTCACTATGTTAAAGTAGAAATGTTTTCTGTGTTTGGTGGCCATGGTAGATCACTAGGCTTGCTTCATTCAATCGGCCAAACATACTGGTTAAATATTAGCCATTGGATACTCATCGGTTGATCAGTTAAAGCTCATTGTCAAATGGTGCATTTGTCACGGATTTTGACTAGACTTCGTATTTCACAACCTTCAACCTATACTAGAATGTTATCCCTACTCCACTTTACCTCTAGCACCAGTTCGTCATACTCTAACAATTATTATATATACGATGCCTCTAGCATATATTACAAGGATTTTATTATCCCTTATGGAATGAGGGAGGCTTCATCTATGTATATGTTCTAACATTTAAGCTAACATTTAAAGGTGTATATATGCTAGAAACAGTAATCATGTTCTATCACTTGAAGGAACAGATGCTAACTCCTTTGGGTTACAAGCAAAAAGAAGAAAAATTAGGTCCATTTGTGTTGTAGGAGACTAGGAGTGATAACTCACATGAACCTTTTTTCGAAGATCCACCGAAAGTTTCTTCATCAAATTTAGGCTTTAAATTGCTCAAAAGGTTATCTTCCAAGTAAGCTTTACAAGAAAATGTTGTTGAGACTTTTAACATGAAGTTTTTCTCATTCTAAAGGCAAAGACGATATTATCTCTTTGATTTATATAACTTGGCCTTATCATTGTAACCTGAATCGGACTTGATCTTATAAAACCTGAATTTTAATAATAAAAGGAAAGAGAATAAAAAAATAAAATAAAAAAAGAAAACTAGTATTGCATGTTATTAACCAGATTAGCGAGGGGCATAATTGTCTTTAGGGAACTTAAACTCCCCATGAAACCTCAACTCCCCATAATATGTTTAGTGCATCACCATATCTCTCCTCTCATCTAAGGGAGATTCTACGATCCTATCATTTATTTTGACTAGACCGGTCCCACTCATTATGTCACCATTCATTTTAATGTTTTTAAATCTGAACTATTGAATTTATGGTTTGTTCAATAGATCAAATTTATAGGTGATCAAACTAAAAGCGAAATGGGTGGTGATCCTAGTCCTGTAAAAAAAAAGAGACAAAACTGTAGAAAAATGTCTCATCTAAACAATGTATTTTCCCTCAAAGGTAGAAACTAACTAATGCTTCTTTCAAAACTAATCAAAAGCTCGGATTTGTGGGTTGTAAGCACCAACTATACAAGAAAAGCTAAAGAAACACAAGAGAATAAGGGCTTTTGGTAAGTTCTTTACATATTACTTATGAAATCTCATTTTTCTTCATGGAGTGATGTAAAAAACATAAAAGATTTTGTTTTGCAACATCTTAAGCATGGAGATTCATTTTGGGGTATTGGTTAGTACAAGATGACATGTAAATTTTCTTTCTACTACTTATTTCTCTAAGTTTTTTCTTGTTTGGTTGTCGTTGGAGAGGAACCTTAAAGAAGGAGGTTATTGATGAATTTTTGTAGTGGTTGATGTGTAAGTGAGTTAGAGTAGGAGTTTCAGTGAAGGGATGGTTGAGATATTGTACTATGTGGGTGCCGTTGAATTTGTAGAAGTTGTAAGATGGGTATTTGTGTTTATATGCATGAAGGCATGAACATATGCCATGTGTTGATGTGTAGGCATGAACACACTCCATGTATTAGGTGGTAAGCCTAGATACACGACATATATTTGTGACGTGTAAACATATGCCATGTGTTTGGGGGTGGTGTGTGAACATACCCTGTGTTGTGGTGTGTGTTTTATCTAAAGGCATAGAAACACATGCCATATGTGTGTGTGTTTTGGGGGAATGTGGTTACATACCATTATATGTGTTAGTGTGTAGGTTGTGTGTGTATGTATGTGTTTGCAAGTAACATTTTCCAATTCATAAAAAAATGTTTTAAATCATATTTTAAAGTTTTCAATTAAAATTCTTACTTCTTAAATATTTATGTACTACCTTTTAATCACTTTTATTGAATAAACCGTCTTGTAAATTCTTTAAGTATTTTATGTAGAGTTTGCACCTAGTACAGTGTGAGATGGATAGTAGAAGCTTAATGCCAAGGGTTGCTATGTGAAAGTGGAGTTGAATTAGTTGAGAAATATTCTCGATCTAAGCTTCTTTATGCTAACGAATTCTAGGAGCATTGTTGATTCGATTACTAATGAGGCTAGGGAAGTTGCTGAGTGGAAGTGGAGTTCACTTTAATTAAGAAATATTCTCATTCTAAGCTTCTTTGCGCTAATGGATTCTAAGAGCATTGTTGATTTAATTATGGATGAGAGTTGCATTCCAGGTTTGATATGCTTACCTGTATGTTTTTGTGTGTTAGGTTAGCAACTTAAATGGATTTAATACACATACAGACACATACATAACCATTCATATCTCGAAGATTCTAATTGTGTTATTTATTACATTTTGCTACATGTTAGTACGGTTAAGATTACTTGTTGCTTGGTTGGAGAGTCATCCATGACTCCAAGTGCATTGCAATTCCTATTTACAATGAAAACTATTACTCAAGTATATATGATATCTTAATCTTTCAAAATGTTCATTTACCTCCTTTTAATTTTTTAATATAAGTGAGAAATTTAGCAATAATTGAATAAATATGTATGTTTTCAAAAGTTATAAGAGAAGTAAAGATATGCTTTAAAGGTTCGAAATATCTATTAAGAAATCGATCTATCTTATGTTCCAATTGTTTGGACTTTGCCAACTTTTAGATGGTAGCACTACATTATTTTCAATACCTGTTCTCTTACTATGTAGTGCAAAAATACTAATTGAATTATGAATTTCGTAATAGTATTTGCCTATTCAGACGAATCTTCTATTGGTTTTGCACTAGAATCATTCGCTTTAGCCTGGCTTTAACAATGCAAGGAATTCTTGTATTTGTTTTACTTTATGAAATTAGATTCGATAAAATTCAAGACATTATTATTTTTAGCGAAAGCATGTGAAAATAAAGGAAAAAAAAAACTACCTAATCACTTTCAATCTCTTAAAATTTTTGTTTGCCTAGATTTTATAGAGTTCCATAGTATGGAGTTAGTTCTTTCTTCTTCTTCTTTTTTTTTTCTTTTTCCAATTTTATTCTCATTTTCACACTCTTATCAAACTCTGATAAATTAAATTTCATGGAGCAATGAGCTATAAGTTCTATAACGGCCTCATGTCACCTTATGGTTAAATTATATGTGCTATGCTTAAATATCTTTGTGGTCCCCATTGCATTAGTTAGCTTTTGAGGTGAGCATAAGGTTTATCATAGGTAATACAACTTAAGTTTTAGTTGTAACCAACCGGTTTTCTAAAAAAAAAAAAATAATGATTTGATAGTACTACAAGCCATTTAGATCGATGAGTAATATAAAAATATTAATAAAATTTCAATACATAATAATAAAAGAATATATTTTTTGAAAAAATACATATTAAATTTTTATATATTAAAATGTTATTGATACTTATATGATATTAATCAATTTATATGACATATTAGTACTATTAAAAATCTTTCTTGTAATGATCTGTCCACTTCATAAGCTAGCATTTTCTAGACTCTCCACTTTATCAGCTAGCATTATAAGAAACCATAAACAAATGTAGTGGAGTTGATCCATTATGGTCACTTGTCATTTCTAAAGTGACAAATTTGTCCTTCATAATTTGTTTTCAGTAATTAGTTATAGTAGCAATTTTAATCTAATTGTAACAATGGACCGTGATACATTCTAGATTTTACAATATAAAAAGTTGTCATAAGATGTATTTTGCTAATATAGTATGTTTAGTACATTAAAACCATTATATACTCCATCAGTATGCTATTGCCTAAATGATCCCATTAATAATGAACTATACTATCTAGCTCAATATTTGGTCTCACTTGGCTTTTGAGTTTGAATTTGGAGTCAGGATTAGTTTAATCAAAGTCAATGTATAAAAAGGGTTATAGAGAGCATAAAGATTTTACTTTTATTTACTCATATGTAAAACAACTACCAAGCCACAACATGAGTGTTAAGATAAATATAGTACTTATAATACAAACAATGCCTGGCTTTTAAGCCACATCAACAATGTCTTCTGGTGTACATGATACCTCAAATGCTTTTTTTTTTTTTTAATAATACAATCCCATTAGTGAATAAGCATTAAAAATAAAAAATTCAAGCTAATTTTTGTAACTGAATTTCCTTAACGGGGTAGGTTGGGGTTTTCTTTCTCCCACCAAACCCCAAACCCCCCACCCCACCTACCCACTCCTTAAAAAAAAATGTTTTTGAAACTTTTTTTTAACAGAATTCCATTTCATGATATTATGAGATACCAATATTTATTTTCCCTTTTCCACAACATCAGCAACACACAATAAGGAAAATAAACTTGTTATTCAATGGGATGTTGGCATTTGATAATATTATATTTTAAAGTTTCAAAACTTGATTTGTAAACGAATTCTATGAATTTTGGATTTCCGATTTTTCTTTTGTAAAAATAGGTTTCAAATCCTGTGAAATTGAATTAACACATTAATGCCTTCACTAATGAATATAACGTATGGAAATTCTTATGTCTTCATTCTGGGGATTGAATGAGACCAAGGATTAAGTGTGTGTATATATATATATATATATATATGATATAAGTAAAATGAAATTTAGTACTACACTAAGGTAACTCATAACTGCAGCACATATCATGTGTTTTATTTGGCAATTCAAAACCTACGACCTAAAAGCAAATACATATCATGCCAAAGATGCAACTTTTATTAAAAAAAAAAAAAAAATCTTGCATTTCGTATGGACAAAGAGATTGAACCAGATGATTAAATATTAGGATAGGACAAGATCATGAAGAATAAGAAATATATACATTAACATGTTTAGATCATTTAGAGAGATATGCTTGGCAATACACATTTGGGTTCATTCAAATGAACAGAATCACATTGTGTGATGCACCTGTCATTCCCATATTATAAATTAAAGCTGCATTCATGTTGAACCTTTTTTTTTAAATCTAAACAATTGTTTTCCTTGCAATAAAGAGAAATACAACTAGAATCTTGAAAATACATTTCAGCAAAAACGCATAATGGAAAACCTCATAATCATTATCCGAACTTTAAGTGTTTTTTTTTTTTTATTTTTTTGAAAAACTCTTTTGATAGTGAAAGTAATATATTTTATACTATAATTATAAGCTTTTATCAACATTAAAATATTGGTGTTTTTATCAATTTTTTTTATAAACTCATATATATTATTCGGTCTTGATATTAACTTTTAAATATAAGTAATAACATATATTTAATTTTATTTTATATTTTAATTAGAAAGAATACTTAAATTTAATTTATAAAAAACTTTATTTTTTTATTTTTTTTAATTTTTGGGTTGAAATTAGCAGGTTAATCTGTCGATTCCTTTGACTCAAGCTTTGACCTGCTAATTCGATGGGTGCAATACATTGAACCGCACTAACCTATTAAGCTCGATGAGTCAAATTATAGTTCAAGCTCATGATTCACTAGTCTGGGCTAGTTCAGTGAACTATGGGACCAGTTCTGGTCCAATTCATGAGTTAAACCCACCTAGATTTAGCTTGGAGGAAGGTAGCGTTGTTTTAACTTTGTGATAAATAGGAACATCATGGTAACAAATATAAGCAAGGTTTGATAGGAGAACAAAGCAGAAAAGGATGAAAGCTCACGTAACATTCTCGAAATTGCAATTGAACCAAAGCAAAAGTATTAGGAAAACAAGATTTATCAGTGCAAAAAAGAAAAAGAGAACTGGGAAATGTATACAAGTTAAATGTATGGAGAAGCAAATAGGTATTGTGTGGTTTCTTCCATTTCATATACAGTACTCTTTAATTTATATCAACTAGCAATGTAATGTATTAGGCATCGTATTAATTAGGTATTGCACTACTTTCCCACATATTTGATGACTTTCCAGGAAGCGTTTGGTGTGCATCACTCTCAAGAAGTCAACTTTAGGGAATCTAGAATTTGGTGAGGTTGTATAAAAAAGTGGCATTAAGCAACAATAGATTTCGTAGTTCTCAACTTCATTGGAATTTAATTCATTTCTCACTGACAAAGATCAAACTATTTTTTTAGCTCTAATAATCGTACAGCTACGATTCCTTCATAGACAACAGAATTTAGATATAATTCATGGGAATGGCCTCATTTCACGTTACAATATTACATGGACTCCAGTATTGAGCATAAAAAACTATATCTTTCCTATAAAAGAAAATCCGCTGCTATCTCTATTCAAGAAGTTAATGGGGGTAAGGGCCTATAGTTCGTAGTGCTTTTTGGACGTTGACGATATGCAAAATAATTTTATTTTTATTTTTCTTAATTCATATTTTGTTTTCTTTTTTGTTTTTTTTTTTTGGCAAAATAGATTATTTCTTGAATACAGCAACAACCCCCGTTCCTTCCAATGAATTAATAAATTTCCAATATTCAAATTTCTAATCTTAGAGTATAATATCCGTTAGTGTCCAACTTCCTATGGATTCTCAAACTTGATAATAAAAGAGAAGTTAAGGAGGTGACACGATTTTCAAAACTTGGCGCGGCTGAAAATTAACCTTTGAAGATAGCCAGTAAACTATGGAAGACAAATCTACAAGTAACCAATAAATTAACTGCCAACAACCTGACATTAATTAAAAAAAAAAAAAAAAGACCACACCATGAAAGGAGAGAACGACCAACGTTGACAACGTATCACCATCTTTGAAGTAAACTTTACCTGTGGTTTTGTCATAATTCAATAAAATTAGTCATGCCAGTCATTGCATACCATATAAATAACTATAGATTGATTTTCCTCTCAATTGACAACCCTTCATGCAATATATAAAGTTACAACTATAACTAACTACTTAGATTACATAAATGTTAGTAATATCTTTTCATAATAATAATAACCAGTTATTAGAACATAAAACATATATATATATATATATATATAAATTTATAGATAAGAAGATGATAAGAGTTCATATTATAAATTATCCACATATAATATTACATAATAAGGTTGCAAGACTAAATGCAATATTATAAGTACACTCATGTTATATTTTATTCTCACATTAACTCCTTGATATACAATTAACCTTGGGCATGCGACGATCCAACTCTACAAATAGATTAGCTTACAAAAGAAAACTATAGGAGTATAAGCTAACTAATCTAGAGAGATAATCCCCTCAACCATACAGTAATCAATTTATATATCAATTAAATTTAATCAAATGAATATATGATAATCAATATACCAAATAAATACATGCAGGCGATTAGGTACTGCATGCAACTTAGATTTAACGCCCTCCGAAATCAGAGTTGGAGATACATCGGCACAGTCAAATTCGAGTATCATACTAGAACTTACATCATAATGAAACTCCGCGTTTCGTATTCAAAATGTAATAGTATATCTATTCTCAGTTTTAATCAAAATCAAGTTTTACGTATGATTGTGAGTAGGTTTACGCAACCCTTATTTACCTCTAAATTGAGGTTTTTAAACTCAACTCTTAGTTAGGCGATTAGCACCTCCAACACTTAATGATCTTGTAAGCTAGAACAAGGTCATATCACACATGTGCACCATACAAAATCTATAACCACAAATAATCAACCTAAGTATGGCCTCTCGCTACCTTCGTATGATGTGACGACCGGAATTAGTTATGCAGTGCATAATTATGTGTAATTTAATTTAGTTCTTTCCTGTCTGTTAAAATTAGGTTTTATTGTTCAGTAATTAACAAGGTTACAAACAATTAATTCCTATTGAATTTGCCATATAACATCTAATACGTTATTATACTTTTAATGTAAATTCACTAACAACAAACAATATCATACATAAGTATAATCTAGCCCCACATAATATTCAATTATTAAATACAATTTATATTCATTAATTGTAAACACAAGCAAGTATGGAATCATTAGGAAAAACTCACTTAATTATAATCAACTCAAGAGTCGTAGTAGTCTGATGATAACTCAGGGTCAAAGTCGAAGTTACCTGAGAGTAAGGAATATCGAAAATAGTAAGTTTAGGAATTAAAAACTACACTAGTATCGTAATTCGTATTGTTTAGTTAACTCAATTATTAATTTATATAAAATTGTCGATTTGAGCTTTTTATCGAATTGCATATAACTTTTTTGATTTAGCTCAGATCTTTATGAACTTATAGTTTATTTTGATCGTTTTTTAGTATACTTTCTCGTAGCGAAGTCTGTTTTGGATATTGTAACTCGTAGTTTGGACTGTGATATTAAAATATTACAAAATTCATTATTTTAACTTAAAAAGCTATAAAATATTAATTTAAGCTTTTTTTAGTATATTTACGATTTAATAATTATTTAAATTATATAATTGGTAATTTTCTTATTTTAAGCTTATTTTACTATAATTACCTATTTTTACTTATTTTTGAGATTTTATAATTATTAATTAAAAATTTCCACTTTATTAGTTTTCTACTTAATTAATTGTTATTATTATTATTAATTATGAAAATTAATTAATTATAATAAATGGTGACATGGCACCACATGAGAGTGCCACGTGTCAAGCTTGCATATTTTTTTTTAATTTTCTATTATTTTTTTCTATTTTATGGTATAATTATATTTTTAAATACTTATGAATATATTTTATCAAATTTTTTAATTTACTTAATTATTAAACTTTTTCTCCAAACTTATGGTATTCTTATATATATATATATATATATATAT
>JAMXBB010000005.1:9442783-9507315 GCA_024138015.1 Lumnitzera littorea
AAAAAAAAAAAAAAATCTTGCATTTCGTATGGACAAAGAGATTGAACCAGATGATTAAATATTAGGATAGGACAAGATCATGAAGAATAAGAAATATATACATTAACATGTTTAGATCATTTAGAGAGATATGCTTGGCAATACACATTTGGGTTCATTCAAATGAACAGAATCACATTGTGTGATGCACCTGTCATTCCCATATTATAAATTAAAGCTGCATTCATGTTGAACCTTTTTTTTTAAATCTAAACAATTGTTTTCCTTGCAATAAAGAGAAATACAACTAGAATCTTGAAAATACATTTCAGCAAAAACGCATAATGGAAAACCTCATAATCATTATCCGAACTTTAAGTGTTTTTTTTTTTTTATTTTTTTGAAAAACTCTTTTGATAGTGAAAGTAATATATTTTATACTATAATTATAAGCTTTTATCAACATTAAAATATTGGTGTTTTTATCAATTTTTTTTATAAACTCATATATATTATTCGGTCTTGATATTAACTTTTAAATATAAGTAATAACATATATTTAATTTTATTTTATATTTTAATTAGAAAGAATACTTAAATTTAATTTATAAAAAACTTTATTTTTTTATTTTTTTTAATTTTTGGGTTGAAATTAGCAGGTTAATCTGTCGATTCCTTTGACTCAAGCTTTGACCTGCTAATTCGATGGGTGCAATACATTGAACCGCACTAACCTATTAAGCTCGATGAGTCAAATTATAGTTCAAGCTCATGATTCACTAGTCTGGGCTAGTTCAGTGAACTATGGGACCAGTTCTGGTCCAATTCATGAGTTAAACCCACCTAGATTTAGCTTGGAGGAAGGTAGCGTTGTTTTAACTTTGTGATAAATAGGAACATCATGGTAACAAATATAAGCAAGGTTTGATAGGAGAACAAAGCAGAAAAGGATGAAAGCTCACGTAACATTCTCGAAATTGCAATTGAACCAAAGCAAAAGTATTAGGAAAACAAGATTTATCAGTGCAAAAAAGAAAAAGAGAACTGGGAAATGTATACAAGTTAAATGTATGGAGAAGCAAATAGGTATTGTGTGGTTTCTTCCATTTCATATACAGTACTCTTTAATTTATATCAACTAGCAATGTAATGTATTAGGCATCGTATTAATTAGGTATTGCACTACTTTCCCACATATTTGATGACTTTCCAGGAAGCGTTTGGTGTGCATCACTCTCAAGAAGTCAACTTTAGGGAATCTAGAATTTGGTGAGGTTGTATAAAAAAGTGGCATTAAGCAACAATAGATTTCGTAGTTCTCAACTTCATTGGAATTTAATTCATTTCTCACTGACAAAGATCAAACTATTTTTTTAGCTCTAATAATCGTACAGCTACGATTCCTTCATAGACAACAGAATTTAGATATAATTCATGGGAATGGCCTCATTTCACGTTACAATATTACATGGACTCCAGTATTGAGCATAAAAAACTATATCTTTCCTATAAAAGAAAATCCGCTGCTATCTCTATTCAAGAAGTTAATGGGGGTAAGGGCCTATAGTTCGTAGTGCTTTTTGGACGTTGACGATATGCAAAATAATTTTATTTTTATTTTTCTTAATTCATATTTTGTTTTCTTTTTTGTTTTTTTTTTTTGGCAAAATAGATTATTTCTTGAATACAGCAACAACCCCCGTTCCTTCCAATGAATTAATAAATTTCCAATATTCAAATTTCTAATCTTAGAGTATAATATCCGTTAGTGTCCAACTTCCTATGGATTCTCAAACTTGATAATAAAAGAGAAGTTAAGGAGGTGACACGATTTTCAAAACTTGGCGCGGCTGAAAATTAACCTTTGAAGATAGCCAGTAAACTATGGAAGACAAATCTACAAGTAACCAATAAATTAACTGCCAACAACCTGACATTAATTAAAAAAAAAAAAAAAAGACCACACCATGAAAGGAGAGAACGACCAACGTTGACAACGTATCACCATCTTTGAAGTAAACTTTACCTGTGGTTTTGTCATAATTCAATAAAATTAGTCATGCCAGTCATTGCATACCATATAAATAACTATAGATTGATTTTCCTCTCAATTGACAACCCTTCATGCAATATATAAAGTTACAACTATAACTAACTACTTAGATTACATAAATGTTAGTAATATCTTTTCATAATAATAATAACCAGTTATTAGAACATAAAACATATATATATATATATATATATAAATTTATAGATAAGAAGATGATAAGAGTTCATATTATAAATTATCCACATATAATATTACATAATAAGGTTGCAAGACTAAATGCAATATTATAAGTACACTCATGTTATATTTTATTCTCACATTAACTCCTTGATATACAATTAACCTTGGGCATGCGACGATCCAACTCTACAAATAGATTAGCTTACAAAAGAAAACTATAGGAGTATAAGCTAACTAATCTAGAGAGATAATCCCCTCAACCATACAGTAATCAATTTATATATCAATTAAATTTAATCAAATGAATATATGATAATCAATATACCAAATAAATACATGCAGGCGATTAGGTACTGCATGCAACTTAGATTTAACGCCCTCCGAAATCAGAGTTGGAGATACATCGGCACAGTCAAATTCGAGTATCATACTAGAACTTACATCATAATGAAACTCCGCGTTTCGTATTCAAAATGTAATAGTATATCTATTCTCAGTTTTAATCAAAATCAAGTTTTACGTATGATTGTGAGTAGGTTTACGCAACCCTTATTTACCTCTAAATTGAGGTTTTTAAACTCAACTCTTAGTTAGGCGATTAGCACCTCCAACACTTAATGATCTTGTAAGCTAGAACAAGGTCATATCACACATGTGCACCATACAAAATCTATAACCACAAATAATCAACCTAAGTATGGCCTCTCGCTACCTTCGTATGATGTGACGACCGGAATTAGTTATGCAGTGCATAATTATGTGTAATTTAATTTAGTTCTTTCCTGTCTGTTAAAATTAGGTTTTATTGTTCAGTAATTAACAAGGTTACAAACAATTAATTCCTATTGAATTTGCCATATAACATCTAATACGTTATTATACTTTTAATGTAAATTCACTAACAACAAACAATATCATACATAAGTATAATCTAGCCCCACATAATATTCAATTATTAAATACAATTTATATTCATTAATTGTAAACACAAGCAAGTATGGAATCATTAGGAAAAACTCACTTAATTATAATCAACTCAAGAGTCGTAGTAGTCTGATGATAACTCAGGGTCAAAGTCGAAGTTACCTGAGAGTAAGGAATATCGAAAATAGTAAGTTTAGGAATTAAAAACTACACTAGTATCGTAATTCGTATTGTTTAGTTAACTCAATTATTAATTTATATAAAATTGTCGATTTGAGCTTTTTATCGAATTGCATATAACTTTTTTGATTTAGCTCAGATCTTTATGAACTTATAGTTTATTTTGATCGTTTTTTAGTATACTTTCTCGTAGCGAAGTCTGTTTTGGATATTGTAACTCGTAGTTTGGACTGTGATATTAAAATATTACAAAATTCATTATTTTAACTTAAAAAGCTATAAAATATTAATTTAAGCTTTTTTTAGTATATTTACGATTTAATAATTATTTAAATTATATAATTGGTAATTTTCTTATTTTAAGCTTATTTTACTATAATTACCTATTTTTACTTATTTTTGAGATTTTATAATTATTAATTAAAAATTTCCACTTTATTAGTTTTCTACTTAATTAATTGTTATTATTATTATTAATTATGAAAATTAATTAATTATAATAAATGGTGACATGGCACCACATGAGAGTGCCACGTGTCAAGCTTGCATATTTTTTTTTAATTTTCTATTATTTTTTTCTATTTTATGGTATAATTATATTTTTAAATACTTATGAATATATTTTATCAAATTTTTTAATTTACTTAATTATTAAACTTTTTCTCCAAACTTATGGTATTCTTATATATATATATATATATATATATTTATTAACTTACTTTATTTATAAAATTAATATTATAGTATATTGTATATACTATTTAATTATACTCATATTTTTATGTATATGTCACTATTTATATACGTATGTTTATACATATACTATACATTATATATTAAATTATTTTAACTTTACTTATACATTATGTACAAGTATGTTGTATACTTATTTATACTTTATATACTTATGTACATATACAGTTATACTATATTTGTATATATATACATACATCTTCACGTCAGCAACATATACATACACAATTATATATAAAAATTTTGTATACTTGGAAATTATTAAGAATATATACATATATTATACTTATACATGTATATACTTCATATATTAAAATTAATGAGTACATATATATATATATATACATAAATTTTATATATTATAAATGTTACACATATAATTATACATACATATACTTATTATTATATAGATACGCATATATATATATATATAGAAAATGCAAAATAGGTATATATACATTTGTACACATATATATACGAAATTTACATAATATATGTATATACATATTACATACTAAAACAAATACTACGTACATATAAATCTATATATATATATATATATTCATGCATATATACATAATTAATTAAGTAAAATACTAAATATATAAAGGAAATATTTAGTACACATATATATACTATACATGTATTCCTAAATATGTCATATACAAAATACTAATTATACATACATATATAATATACATGCAAATATATGTACAAGAATACATGTGTAGAAAAAAAATACATACTATATGTACTACTGTTTATACTTATATATATACACCATATATTGTACATAATAATACATATATATATGCATATATACATATGTTTATACATAAATAGAGAAAATACATAATACTTATGTATATATATATTCATGCATACATATATGTACGTGTAAATAAATAAATAAACACTTAGTATACATGTACATACTATATGATATACATATGTATAAGTAAAATAAATAAACTTATCTAAATATTTTAGTAATATAATTGATAATTTCTTTAGCTTTCTTCTCTTCTTCCTCCTCTTTTTCCTTCGGTTTGTATGTATGTTTTTAGCTTTGGTTTTCTTTTTCTGGTTTTGTTTTCTTTTGTTTCCAATTTGCAGATTACCGAACATAATCCAAGTAAGAGGGAATAAGTAACAATGTAAAAGAAGAAAAGTAAATCAAATGAGATTGCCACATTAATGGAGACAAGACAAAGCAATGATGTCCTTTGATTTAGTGTTTAGAAACACAACACCTGGAGTAATAAAAAATCACGCAGGTTGCTATTTGCTTCTAGGATTTAACGTGGTACAATGGAAATTTAGAAGAAAAGAAAGAAAAGAAAAAAAAAAGAAGAAAAAGGAAAATAAAAAAATAATTATATATAATTTTTATAAACATAAATATAATAAAAATGACATTTATAAATTAATTTTGGTATTTTATCAAAATTTATCAATTTAATTGATACTTGTTACAATTATAATTTTTACTAGTTATTTTAATATTTTCGTTAAAAGTTTTACGCAATTTAATCGATAATTGTAATCGACTGTGATTATATCACTATTAAGTAATATTTATTTATTTTATAAGTTTAAAGTTATAATTTTAGGGTTTCGATTAAGTTCGGGTTCGATTTCGAGTATTTGTGCATATATTGAATTTAGAGTTGTTGTATGTGATTTATGTTTCGATCAATTTCTAGGATTTTTACGATCGATACCATATTTGGTTTCTAAATTTTATAAAAATTTTATCGTTTCTAAATTTATCAACGCATAGTATCATCTAGGACACTTAGATTTAAATTAGAGTTCAGACTAGTGATTACATAAGGTTTACTGGTCTTCTCCTTACACAAGCATAAGAGTAATCACTAGGATGATTCTAAATTTGAAGTCCCTTGAGATGATGTTTTATGTAATCTAAATCTTCGTATATACACACACACACTATATATATATATATATATTTTGATATTGTGTCTTCTAAACAAAGTCCATAATGTATTTATCTTCGTATTAATCGAACATTTCCTAGTTAATCATATACCAAATACTAGGAAGGATAACGCTTAAAGTTATAATAATATATTGGTAGCAAGTATATTTTTCTACCTCCACTGGAAAAAAAAATATATTCTTTTAGTTATTTTTTATAGCTCCCATATCTCGGTCATAGTACTAGTATATTAAGTAAACCATTGTATCTTCATTTCAAGTGAAGCAAAAAGGAACTTTTTATTTATATTATTAAAGTAAATAGACCTTTAATAATCACTGCTTTTTTATTGATAAAATTTCTTAAAATACTCTTAAATTCTATTTCATCAAGATTCGGTTTTACTAAGATTTAATTTCTTGCTCAAAATTTAATTTATGAGTTTCATAATAATTTTACCACGTTAATAGTTTTCTCCACCTACTCACACTTCCACACTTTTTCTCAAATCAACGTGCAAACTAACCTACACTACTTATGGGAAAAAAATAAAAAATCCCCAAAATGTTGTTTTTGAAAAAATAATTTTAAAAATACAACACTTGAAATAGTTTCTTAAAGTGATGATTTCGGATTGAACTAAAATAGCTTCTTAAAAAAGCAATTTCAACCAATTCAAGATAAATCGACTCTTTAAGAAACAATTTTGATTCAATTCAAGATGAAATTACCTTTTTAAAAGAAGATTTTAAGTGCTGTATTTTTAAGATTAATTTTTTATAATCGAGTTATATGTATTATTTAAAAGGGCAAAGGTTAGCAACTTGATCTACAATTTCAATGATATGATTATATCATGAAAGACCAGAATGAAAAAAATTTCAGTCTTGATTGGATTTCTATTATGTATCCATGATTTGAAGTTGTAAGTTTTTGCAATTCAGGGCATAAGATCTTTGGTTATCGGTCATGGTCACTAATCGTAAAAACTGATGCCAAAAAAGTGATTTGATTATGGGTTCAATTGTTTTCATTATAACACAAAATACCCAAATCTAAAAATTGAAATAAATTGGTTCACTTTCTCCTTTTTTTTTTTTTGTTTCATTTCTGGGTATTTTACTACGTATGATGGGGTTAAAGTGCGGTGCAAGTATTCTGGAATTTCATAATTGGGATTTGACTTGGGCTTAGGAGTCTTTTTATGTCATTATTTATGAAACTAGGCTCCTTGAAGAAAGGGTAATTTTGTTATTCTCAATCAATTCGGTAGTGTTACTTGTTTATGTGCTAATTGGTTGATTTTTTTGTTTAGGCTGATAGGTAATTTGCATCACATGGTAAATCTTCGGAGAAATTGAAGGCTGTTGTTTCTTATGAAAGTTTTAGGTGTTTTTGAAATGGATGTCTATTTGATTCATAGTGGGTTTGAGCATAAAAAGATTTCCAAGGAAAGATCTTTACCATTACAGGTTTTACTGCCAAAAAGGCAACTTCGTTTTTCATGTTCTATGCTATTTATTGTGGAAGCAAGTACGTTTCTTCTCTCTCTACCTACTTCATCTGTTTTGATTTCATTAAGGTTTCATTGAGAATGGAAATATGAGTTCAGGTTTCAATTTGGAACCGTACTTTAAAATGTTTATTAATTATTTTTTTAATCTCATTGATATTATTTTTTATTCATTTGTTTTTAGGATCCAGTGGAGAACTCAGCTGTTACATGTGTGGTCATGTTTTTTATTATCATTGCGTGTCTGAATATCTAATGTGTCCTGCACATGATTGTAAGCCGCAGCTTGGTGGTGATGTTTTCTCTAAGGTTACACGCAGTAGCTGTGTGGAAGATGACTTTGATGATACTTCCATGAATTCTCTCACCTTGGGGATTTATCATTGCTCCTGCAGAGTGTTGATAAAAAATCAAAGCTGTTATTGAGATTCTGCAATCACAATGTATTGCAAAAAGTGAGAATGCATACGCTCATGGACCTTGACATCGTGATCACTTTTCTTTTCCATACATGGAATGTTGTCAAATCAGCACGAATGTGGTGAACCACACAATCGTATATTCGAGAAGTCCCCGTGAGGATCAATAAAAGCAATTGTATTTTCAGTGGACTGGCAATATATGTTTATTTGTTTAATTTCTAATATGAAAGAAAACCAGCATGGCAATAAATACAAAATCTAAGCCAATGAAAGTTGCATCATTTTTTGAGATTTTTTACTTTTATAGCATTTATGTATTAGTATTTTAATATATATTTATTGCTATGTATTTTCCTTTTTTTTTTTTTGCCTCCTCACATTAGGATATAATGTAATATTCCATTTCTCATTTCATTATTAATTTATCAAATATATATATTTGATAAATTAATAAATGCAAATAATCTCCCTAAATTTTGACTTTTGTGGGTACTATCTTTCTAAACTTTCAAAATGTAATTTTTAGTTTTCAAATGTTATTCTCAACCTAATGGGTTATTTACTAATTTATGAAAGTTTAGGGATTAAAAACCATACTTTAAAAGTTTAGGAAGGTAATTCGCACCAAAATCAAAGTTTAAGAGAGTACTGAGCAATTTTCCCAACATAGTGCATGTCTCAACTTTTAAACATCATATACCTATTGTTAAGGAGAAGATAATTGATCTAAAACACTTAAGCTTGGAACAAGATACACATACATGATCTTTTAATGAGTTCAAATCCTCAAATCATCCAATATAATTAAGTTTTAGAGTTCTATTCATTTTCCTAATGTAGATCGAGCAAGAAAAAGAATGGACAATGCTTAATTTTATACTTTTAAAACATGCTTTCTTTGATCCCCTACTTTCTATCATTATGATATCCGTAATTGCTAGAAAATGTGTGATAGGTTGAAAATTACGCAAAAAGAGCTTCAAGAAGGAATTCACATTTTTCTTTTGATCATTTTATTTACTAATTTTATTTTTTAAACTATGGTTTTTTTTTTTTCCTAATCTGTTGAATGGAGCTCTAATTTCATTTTAGCCATGTAATTTTTGATAAATTTATTAGAATTTCACAAAATACTAAAAATTAAATTGCACATTTAATTATCTCCATGCTATTTTTCCTTTCCTTTTTCCTTCACATTATGTTTGGTTGATTGGTATGAATCAATACCTCATCTCAAGGTAGAATGCGTAGTTAGCATATTCAATTTTTATTATAAGATAATATGGTGATTTAATAAATTTTGTTGTGTAAATTAAAGATTTTTTTCTTAATTTCTATTATGGGTTGTTGGGATATTTTTTTTTTTTAGTTTTTTAGTAGATATATCTAGAAAAGGGTTTTTCTTTTATGCATAAGGAGTTGATTTAATTTTCTATGAATTCAACCATTTAATTTCCAAAAAAACCAATTTATATCAAACTTTTGAGCATATAAAAGAGTATTTATATTATGCACCCATGAAGCGAGCGTATGATTTGCTAGTTTTTAAATAAAAGAATGCACTATCAATGATTAATCAAGATAATAACGAAAATTAAAGTGCTATTAATTCAATTTAGCTATTAATTAACTAATGATATAGTTCACAATAATACATAAAATCAATTGATTTTGGATTATCATTCTATGTAGTGGTTAGAAAAATAAGTTATTTTTTTGTGGTTATTTTGGATGATTTCTTAATTATTTATACTTTAGGCACCTGCAATGCGGTGCAATATCTACTAGTGTCATTATATTCAAAAGGTTTTATAAATCTAAATTAGATTTAGCTATTACAATGAAATTGTAGAATGGAGGTAAAAGTGGTATGATAAGGGGAAAAAAAATAATAAGGGGAAATTGCAATAAAAAACCCTTCTAAACTTTGATTTAGGTGCGAATTAATCCTCTAAACTTTTAGAGTGAAATTTTTTACTCCCTAAACTTTCATAAATTAGCAAATAACCTCTATAACCGCTTCAAACTTTAATTTTGATGTATAAGCACTCCCTAAACTTTAATTTTAGTATGTAAACATCCTCTTAACTTTGATTTGGGTGCATAAATAACCTCAAACAGCTCATAGTTTCGGGGGGGGGAAGGGGAGTTTAAGGAGTGTTTACGTATCAAAATCAAAATTTTAGGGTCATGGAGATTGTTTTACCAATTTATCAAAGTTTAAGATGTCAAAAACCTCATTTTGAAAGTTTAGGGGGGAAATTTACACCTAAGTCAAAGTTTAGGGAGAGAGAGAGAGAGAGAATCAAGATTGTCTTTTGATTGCTTCAATGAGGTTTCAACCACCTATCTAGTTATCCATAGAATGGATGTGACATTTAGTTCAAACTTTACTTATTTTATTAATTAATTACTTGAAGATTTTTTTTCCTGCTAAATAACTACATGAAATTTAAAAGTATCAATTTATTACCTATAAACTCTTGAAGATAATTTATAGTATTTAGATTAGGTAATTAATTGCAAAAATAAATAAAAAGTTTAGGCAGTTAATTATAAAAATGAATAATGTGTAGGTATTTAGTTGCAAAAATAAGCAAAATCCAAGTACCAAATTTTCACTTTTAAACTTCAAGTAGTTAGTTATTAAAAAATGAGTAAAGTTCAGGTACTAAATGTGGTATTTACCCTTAATTATATAAAAGGTACCTCACTTTTTGCATTTTTTCCATTCCTCATATCTACATTTTGTCCTTTCATTTAGTGATATATTTTGAGGTTCTATGTATTCACTTTGTATACTTTTCTTATATATCTATTAAAATTTTAATTAAATTAGCTTCGATATAGTTAAAAAAAAAATTAAAACAATGATCAAAAGTTAAGAGTGTGTGAAAGCTTTGGTTATGTAATTGAAAAAAATAATAGTACTACTACATAAAGTGAAAAGGTATGAAAATTTATATATGTTTATAAAAAATAACATAATGTGGAACTTATGTTTACAACTATCAAGGATCTTTCTCCATTTTTCCCTTGTAATAGAATGAATTATAAATCAACATTTCGTAGGTTCATGGGAGGCTTGCTCCATGGAGTACATATAATTGCTCTACTAACCAAATAGCCAGAAGTAACCAATACTCATATCCACAGCATTATATTGACATAAATCACATAAAATTGCTTGGAAAAATTAGGTGTCGATCATGATTTTTCGGTTTTCTTTGATTTAATTCAATTTTCCACTTTCTGATTAATACTAAACCCTAACTCATTTAATATTAATTCTCGACTAAAGAAATTGGGAAATTCCGGTTTTTTTATTGAAAATAATTTTTTAGAATCACCACCCGACTAGAGTAGGGAAAAAAAAAAAGAAAACTGTAATCAATTGGGTTGATTGATTATGATTTGACTATCGGTCTTTGATTTCAATTTGAATGAAAAACCAAAAGGTTTTGAGTTCGAGAGTTAACTTATTAAACTTTAATCGGTATTACTATCTATTTACTAAAATTAGAATTATTTTTCTAATTATAATAATTAAAAAAAAAAAGAAAAATAAAAAAAAAGAACCTAAGTTTCTACAGATTTTATCGTCACTTTGAGGTTGCTTACGTACCCATTAGCTGGGATCAAACAACCGTAGTTCTTTCCAAAGAGTTTTAGTGTATTGGTTGATTTTAATTTTGAAAACCAACCAGATTTACATTTTAATTAATTTAGTTTATTAAAAAAAATTTAAAAAGTCCTAACTCGTAAGTGATTAAAAAAATGTTCTAAGATATTATAATATTCTTGTAAAAGCTTTGTTTGGTTAATTTTTATTTTTCAAAGAAAATTTTCTATGTGAAGATTTCCAAAAAAAGAACCTAATCCTAAAAAAAATCCTAAACTCCATATCTATATTTCTACTACTAATAACTATCTATCTAAATATATTAGTAAAATTGCATAATCTACTAATATTAAAAGTTTCCTAAACTAGCATATATATACATATATCATGCTATGAATTTAACTAACCAACTAACAAAATAATAACATAATGATTATAAAATAACAATAACTAAATAAATAAAAAAACAAATTAAAAGAAACTCGAACCTGAATTTTCTTGTCCAGCTGTATGGGTCAATAGATGTACGTGGGACGAGGGAGATCAGATTTTCAGGCGTTGTGTACATGATTCGTAGACCGACATCGGTAAAGTGACGTATTGCGGTGTGGACGTTGACATTAGATGTGCTGCAGTAGTGATCATGTAGATGTTGGTTGGAACGCTGATTAGCGTGTTTAGTGAAGTAGACAACGCGTGTTCTACTAGGTGAAATAAGTGTGTGCATGGCTTAATTGTGCGAGAAGACAATGCTCGTGATCGTAGCTGTTTGTTGAGTGTAGCAGCCGTGAAGTTTCTGCAGTGGACGGTGGGCGAAGTGACAGTGTGTGATGATCGTGTTGCTGTAGCAAAGTTGGACTGATGGCAGTGCTGATCGGATTTGTGCTACTGTATGGTCTGAACGTGGCAATAGTGGATGTATGCTGATTGTGTGTCACGGTTGCTGGACGTGCGTGTGTGGACTGTTGCAGCGTGAGTGAACTTGACCAGCGATGTACGGCTGAATCGATGCTGCAGTGGACATTGGCTTTGCGTGTTGGGCTACGGTTGGTCACGGTCAGTGAACGAGGATGGCACCGTGTAGTTGGGTTGTGCAGCAGCGTATGTTCGAAAGAGGACGCGGTTGCTGTCACTTTGTTCCTATTTGGGCGTAAGGATTGCCCAAGCATGGGCAGTGGTGAGTGGTGTCGTACGGAGTGTCGTCGGAGAGAGGATGTAGACAATCGTGGGGTCGCCTGGATCTGATTTGTGCTGCCGTTTTTGGAGCTATCAGCGTGGATGCTGTGTTCAATCGTAGGCGTGCGAAAGAGTTGTTTGGACGAGGACGTGATTCAGGGTGGTTTGAATGACGCTTGGTTGAAGTCAACAGGAGATTGCTAAAGTCCACTGTTGATTGGGATTGGAGATAGAGTTTGCTGCACTATCGAGCATGACTGGAGTGTCGGCTATGGATTGTTCCACGGATTTAGTTGTTAGACGAGGGGAGTTGTGTGTATTGG
Source organism: Lumnitzera littorea (assembly GCA_024138015.1). Taxonomy (NCBI): domain Eukaryota; kingdom Viridiplantae; phylum Streptophyta; class Magnoliopsida; order Myrtales; family Combretaceae; genus Lumnitzera; species Lumnitzera littorea. The sequence goes on from JAMXBB010000005.1 coordinate 9,455,851, forward strand.
TCAGTTGGTGTTGTGTGGAGTTTGTTTTGTGACTCACAATGGATGGACCAAAGTTTTTCAATTCTTTCCCGAGTTTTAATTGTGTCCCCTCCTTTTCTTTTTTTTTTCTTTTTTTTTTTTCTATAAACTCCAAATGAAATCATAGAATCAAATCTTATTATATCGATTTCAATCTAATTTAATAAAAATTAATTTAGATCAAAATTCTTTATATTAATTCCAATTCAATTTAATAAAAATTAAACTAAATTCAAATATTTTATAATAATTCAAATTTGAATAAAAAAGATTTGTATAGATGTGATTTCAATTATTCAACTCACTTTTTATAAAAAATGAAAAGATAGAAAAAAAGACATATAAGTGTCTAACGAGATTCGAACCTATAATCTCAAATTAACTCATAATCAAATACTCTAATACTTATTCGTTAAGCCGTTGGCCTATACTTTAATTTTTAGTTCAATCGAATTATACTTAAAATACCCAAGTCTCTAAAATAATTGTTTGAACTAAGCTAAAGCTAAAGCTATTTATCTCTAAAATAATTTACTTCCTAAAAATTATAAAAATCTTTATAATTTTTTATTTTCTCATTTTTTTTTGTATTTTTATCATTTGTTAATTTTTATTAAATTTATTTTTTTATTTCTTATTATTTCTGAGTTAGGACCTTATTAAAAAAAAAAAAACTCAAAAATTAGGACTATGACGACAAAAAATTAGGTGTCTATAATAGGTTATAATTATACAAGTAACATGGAGTATCCAATGGCATAAAGTTCCATATATGACTATTGTAATTTGAAAATTCAGATATACATGCTAACAAAATAGGCCATTTACGGTTGTCAAATATTAGAACAGTTACGTCAATTAAGATAGTTTAGAAGAGGTAATTCTTATTCCTTTTTTTCTTATCCATGAACACTTCAATCTATTTGGTAGATTCAAACAAGAGATATTAGCAAAATATATTGTTGCCACCTTACAATTTTAATGCTTGAAAACCTTATGTGTTAACCTAATGCGTAAAAACTAGAACCTATCTACATGCATAACAATTATTGTAATAATCCACATATATCATACTAAATAATCTCCATATGTATCCAACCAATGCAGTTCATAAGAGTCTCACAATACAACAAATCATAGGTATAAACTAGATAGGGAAATTCAACTCATCTCTTACATCATCTAACATCTTATAAAAATAAAAATACATAAGTCTACTTAGTCAAATACTACCATTACTAAAGTCTCATCTCCATCAACAGTAATAAACTCATAACCACCTCCAACACACAAAATATCAAAACACATCCAATCAACTCCTCTTTATACATATAATCTACACCACCCCGTATGTCATACATGGGGTTATTAAAATGTCACCATAGAAGTCTATGTCACCTAAAGTACCTATATTAGGGAAAATAAAAAGGGTCTCCAAAGGGTGAACGGAATGCTCAATACATGAAATACCATAATTACATGCATATGAGTACACATATGGGCAAACACACATAAATTTACAAGAAAAATAAATGCACAAAACATTTGGTTCATATCTTTTAATTTAAGTCTTTCATCCAATAAAGTTTTTGCATAAAAAAAAACTTAGGATAACTCACATATAATATTTCTATGGTGTTGGGTACTCCTTAACATCCTAAAGTCTATGAATTAAATTTAGAATCTACCCAAATCCTTAGTTCTTAGCATCTCTTCTATTAGGAGGGTAGGATCTATTGAGGAAGAAAGAAATGTAAAGGAAGGAAGAAAAGAAGAGGAGAAACAAAGATTTTTCTAAAATCCAACAACATGTGTCTCTTAAGTATACATTAACCAAACTACCCTTAGCTCTTAAAGCTTATTCATGAAATGTCACTCTTTAAAATTATTTTATTTTCCCTTTCTTCTTTGAGAAAACTAGGTATTACAGCAATGCATCATATTTTCTTACAAGATAAGAAAAGAAGATGACAAATTCGTGTATTAGAATTATAAAGACATGGTGAAAGCTTACTGTGATTCAATCCCAACAAAGCAAACTCTAATGTTATGCCTTGCACGAGAGATGTCAAGAGAAGAAAATGGAGAACGCGTAATGTTTCTGTAACTTTCCTAAAAGGATTTAAAATGAAACAGAGAGAGAAAACTATTTATACTACCTAACTATAACAAACTCCGACTAATTATGCTTTATTTATTATACATGAATATAAATAAAAAGTAAATAGATATTCTTAACCCCCTCTTGAAGGTGGTGCCTTACAAAGGCCCAACTTAGATAGCAAAGGAATAAGTTGCAACTCAACTATAGCTTTTGTAAGGAAATTAGCTAATTGTTCCTTAGAGGGTACATAAACTATCTAAAGAAAACTAGTAGCAACTTGATCACGTGTAAAATGCACATCAATAATGAAATATGTTTGGTGCAACCATGCATACAAGGATAAGTAGCCAAAAGTTGAGTAGATTTGTTGTCTACAAACAAGAGAACAGGTAGTGTGAAAGAAATCTTTAAGTCTTGTAAAATATGGGAGACCCACAAAAGTTCCTTGGTGGCAAACACCACAAATTGATGCTTATCTTCAATAGAAGAGGTAGAAACCATATTTTGCTTCATGGTCTTCCAAGAGACCAAAGAAGATGAAGAAAAACACAATATCCTGAAATAGACTTCCTATTAAGCACACATGTACCCTAATCAAAATCTGAATAACCTTATAAAGTTAAAAAAGAATCAATTAAGCAAAACCATCACATATCAATGGTACCCTTAAGATATTTGAGCACATGAAATGTAGCTTTCAAATGACTAGCACAAAAATTACCTAAGAATTGACTAAGTTTATGGGCAACAAAGGAAATATCTTGTCATATAAAAGTAAGGTACAATAGACGACCAATGATATGATGGTAAGAAGTAGGATCATCCATTGGTTCCTTTGCATTTATTAAAGATCAAGACTAGAAGGCAGAGGAATTTTTACTAGTTTATAAGCTGATAAACTAATGTCTTGTAAAATGTCAACTATAAACTTGTGCTAATGTATTTGAATCCCTTTATCTATTCAACACAATTCAAACCCCAAGAAATAACATGCAAGATCAAGATCTTTGATAGTAAAAGTTGCATGTAACTGGTCTTTAAGCAAAACAATATAAGAAACATTGTTCCCTAGGATCAAATATCATCCACATATAGTAAAAAAATAAGAAAATCTAAACCATCAATCTGTATGAAGAGAGAATGATCATGAGCAGATTGCAAAAACAAAAAAAAAATGTGAAAATAAGAATTTTTTAATTTATATGTTCCACAATCGAGAGGCTTGTTTAACGCCATCAAGTGACCTTAAAAGCTTACAAACTTGACTTATTTTAGCTTTGTTATACCTTGGTGGTGGCTTCATGTATATTTATTCATCTAAAAAGCTATGAAGAAAGACATTATTCACATCAACTTGAAACAAAGGCCACTTCCTAACTACAACAACAGCCAACAATATCCTAATAGTTTCGAGATTTGCAACAGGAGAAAAAAGTACTATGATAATCATCTCCCTTAACTTAAATATAACCTTTCGCAACCAAACGTACTTTATAATGCTTAATGTTACCATCAACATTACACTTGATTTTATATACCCAATGAGAATCAATTGATTTTTTTACCTTTTGGCAAATTAATGAGTTGCCAAGTCTCATTAGCCTCAAGAGCATGAAGCTCTTTATTCATGACCTCAACCCATTGCTTATCTTTAAAAGCTTGAGTGTATGAACTGAGCTCTTTGGTTATAAACATGTTTGCCATTGAATGAACAAAATCAGGTGGACAAGAAGAAAAATAATTCAATGTGAATAAAGGATGTTGTACATTAAAAATAGGAAAAACAAAAGCATAAGTGATGTTAAGAGAATATACATAATCGTGAAGCTATCAAGGAGGTCGAGTAATTCTAGATGAATGATGTGGTTCAATACTAGTAGAATCAATGGAATGAGAAGAGTTACATTGATGAGAATAAAAAAATTGAGGTACAGGTTCTGTTTCAAAGATACATAAGGCAATTATCGAAAGAGAAGTACCTTGTGAAAGTGCATCAATATTCTTGAAAAGAAAAATCCTTTCGTAGAAAAGTACATCCCTACTAATAACTATCTTCTAAGTGTCTAAATCAAGAACTTTATATGCTTTATGTTCGGTTGCATATCCTAAAAATACACATGTGCAACCTTTACTTTCAAAATTTATCTTTAGAACCTCTAAGTTTTAGTATGAAACACAAGCAACCAAGTACTCTTAAATTCTCATATGATGGTGGGTGACCAAAAAATACTTCAAAAGGAGTTCTCCAACCAAGTATAGAAATAGACATGTGATTAATGCAATAAGTTATAGCAGGCACACAATCTCCTTAATATTCTTTGGGTAAATTAGCATAAATACGCATCTCTTTGCTAGTTTCTAATATATGACAATGTTTATGCTCTACAAGTCCATTTTATTGAGGAGAATAAAGAGTTATACGTTGATGTAATATCTTAAATTTAGCAAATGAAGCTTGATATTCTTTAGAAATAAATTCAATTTCATTATCACTTCTTACATTTTTAGGAAAAAGTGAAAAATGATTGTGAATTTACAATAAGAATTTCCTCAACACAAGATATACTTGAGACTTGGATTAAAGCAAATACGTCCAAGTTCCTCTAGAAAAGTCATCCACCAATGTTAAAAAATAATATTAACCATTATATATTGCAACATGATAAGGCCTCCATAAATCCAAATGCACTAACTCGAGCAGAAACTTTGATGCACTTTCACTAGAATAAAAAGGTAAACAATGGATTTTGGCAGAATGACAAATGTCAAATAGAAAATCATTAACTTTAAATCATTTACAGCAATCTAGATGCTCAAGCTTGGATAAAGAAGGATGTCCCAAGAGAGCATGAAGCAATTGAACGTTAGAATTATTTGAAAGAGCTACTGAATTACAATTAATTTCATAAAAATTACAAGGAGAGAATTGTGAAAGTACATTGGCATTTTGAACAAAACAAAAGTTAAGTATATAGAAACCATGATGTCCTTGAGCTCTTGCTACAACACATAGTGTTATTGAAATATACAATAAGGGAAAGTTGCTTGACAATATGAGAAAATGATAAGAGATTATGTCTAAAGCCTGGTACTAGAAGAATATTTTCAAGAATTAATGGTAGAGAAAGTGATATAGTACCAGCTTCAATCACTTCCCTAATTGTACCATATTGTAAATGTATAAGTATGGGTTTAAAGAATGTGTGTTTAGTATCAAACAAATAAGGAAATGGAGACATATGGGCATTAACCCTAGTATCTACAACCCAAGACCCAAATTCATTACTCATGTCTACAAAATAAGCAATTGAAGGTGTTCTACTTATGGCAATAGCAGTTAAATTAGAATCATTAACCATGAGATTTGTAACTTGACATTTTTTTTCTACCTATAACACAAGGTAAAATGTATAGCTAACAATAAGCAATGACTCATTTGACAAAATCCAACTCCTAACTAGTTCATACACCTCAAATAAACCCATTGAAAACTACATTAACTTCAATTATGCCTTATATTCAAGAAACCTATCTTTAAGATCACAAGTGCAATAGTTAAGCTATCCACAAATACATGTAGGATAAGGATGCAATGTACGTAATTCCTCCCAATACTTCTTCAACTTGTTGTAATATGAAGTCATGGAATCATTATTATCCTAATATTCAATAATTCATAACGTAACTGAAAAAATAAGTAGCGCATTTGTGTTACCAAATTGCTCAACAGCTTGATTCAAAAGGTCATAAGAAGATTGTGCATACAAGAAGCTGTGAAAAATTTCAAGTGTTATGGAATTGAGTAACCAACACCTTACCATATAATCGCATCATGTCCACTTAGCATAATCATTTGTATTCTCCTCTAGCTTAGGAATTGTACCGTCTGTAAAACTTAGCTTAATTTTTCTCCTAAAGCCATTCGAACATATTGATTCTAAGTAAGAAAGTCACTACCATTAAAAACAACCGTCCCTAACATCATTCTAGGATTATTAGATCTTGAAACATATAAAGGATCTATACTACTTCGATCTCCTACGGTACTTTGAAGGAAAAGAAATTGCTTAATTGAAAATGAAATGAAAACAAGGAAAGGAATTATGAACGTTACTGATGAGCTCTAATACCATAACAAATTCGTATATCAAAATTATAAAGATATGGTGAAAGCTTACTGTGATTCAATCACTGAACAACTAACTCTATTATTAAGCCTTGCACAAGAGATCTTAAGAAAAGAAAATGGGGAAAGTGCAAAGTTTATGTAATTTTATTAAAAGAATCCAAAATGAAAACAGAGAGAGAGAGAACTATTTATACAACCCTGACTATAGCAAACTCTAATTAAACTCTAACTAACTATGCTTTATTTATTACACATACGTATAAATAAAATATAAATAGATATTCTTACAAAAGAAATTTATATGTTTCCTTATATATGTTGAGCAATCAAGTTTGTCCTATAACGGTGAAAGAAGACAATATTTGATAGTTAATAAGAAGTGGGGTCAAGCATTACAACCTACCCAATTCAACTGAACTTAGTAAGAGTCTTACTATTGTTAATTAGGATAGGTTATGGGCTTTATTTTAAATATATAATAATAGGGTTTGTATTGATGAATGCTATATAACCTGTAAGTATATAAATTATTAATAAGATAGATAAAAAGGACAATTCTATAATTCTGTAAATAAGAAACTAAAATTTAATATATATTAATTAGTAATCATTATTCTAATAGTTGTCTAGATGGCATATGCAAAGGAATCCTATGGTTTAATAGACAAGAGGGTTTGGAATTCTTTGTTAATGAATCTCACATTTTGACTACTCTAAATTCATGACTCCATTCACTTAATCTTGTAAAAATCTACATTTGATAAATGCTCTCAATCTAACACTAATTCATATACGTAACCCAAACATTAGACATCCATTATAACTTACTTGAAACTAGGAATCCATTGCTTGCAAGATTACTTGACTTCTAATACTTTGAACAACAATCTGTTATGGAAGACTTCCAATAACAACAACCTTAACATAAAATGTATAACACAACATTTATCTTCTCAAATCATGCAAGTACTTTCACTTAACAAACAAAGGAACTTCTCCAAAATCTTGTTCACCATAGTTACTCTTCCTAAGTGTCAATAGCTTCTATTTCTCATCAAAGAATCCCCATTAATGACACCAAAGAATATGAAGGCTTATGGAAAATCAAGTATAAAATCATGTTTACCCTTGGTGTCTCTTCCGTTGGGAGGGCAAGAACTATTGAGGAAGAAAGAATGTAAAGGAAGAAGAAAGGAAGAAAAGAAGAGAAGAAACAATAATTCTTTTAAAATTTAACAATAGGTATCTCTTAGGCATGCATTGCCTAAATTGCTTTGGACTCGTATAACTTATTATCAAAATGTCACTCCTCTTAAAATTATTTTATTTTTTCATTTTTTTTTTTGGAGGAAACTTGTTATTACAACAATGCATCATATTTTGTTGCAAGACAAGAAGAAGAAAATATTTATATGTTTCCTCGTATATGTTGCATAATATTGTTTATCCTTTAGTAGTGAAGGAAGACAATGCTTAATCGTTAAGAATAAGTGGTTGATCATTACAACCTATTCAATTCAATTGAATTTTATAAGAATCTCACTATTATTGATTAGGATGGATTATGCGCTTTATTTTCAATATATAATAATGAGGTTTAAATTGATGAACAGTATATAACCTATAAGTATATAAAATATTAATAAGATGGATAAATGGACAATACTATAATTCTACATAAAAAAAAAACTAAAATTTAATATATTAATTAATAATAATTGTTCTAATAGTTGTCTGCATGACATATGTGAAGAAATGTACTATCCGTTCACTTAGCTAAGTGGAATAGAAGAGGAATGGAATTGCAATTATCATAAAATGGAGTAAAGGTATAATAAGTTATGAATGTGTATTGTAATGTTTACTTGAATGCAAAACTAGACGAAGAATGAGGAAGGAATAAAAGTTGAAATGTCTAAAATGGCCTTATCCAATTAAATAATAAAATATTATAAAAGAAGCAAAACATCCTCAACATCATAATTTAGCCCCAAATTATGCTTTCAAAACCCAAACCCTGAAGAAGAAATTAAGCAACGCCTCTAACAAAATCAATACGTGACGATTGTGAAGCTCGATTTGATTGTTTTCTTCACTACGTCTTTAAGTTAGGTATGCAATGTTCGCATCTTTTCACTTTCATCATTCTCGGTTTGTTATTACACATGAAGAAACCTTTTTTTATAGGTTTATTTATGTGACCATTGGGCTTAGAGGATTATTTAAAAGTGATATGCTACCAAGGGCTCAAGCACCTATTGTTAATATGTATAAGTAGAAAAAAGGTGGTGGAGTGGGTGGTTTAGATGGAATATATTCAGACCACCATTGTTGTACCTAATGGTAGGGCATGTGTGTGTGCACGCAATTAGGTGCATATGCTGAATAGAGAAGGGGGTATGTGGTAGTAGCAATGATAAGTGCACATTAGTGAAATGTGTTAAGTGGAATAGCTAATGTGTCAAAATTATTAGCGCTAGTAAATGTGAAGAGGTGAGAAATTAAGTGGAATTATTAGTGCACCTAATTTTAATGTGTATAAAAGGAAAAGATGTGGTGATGTTTTTATTCGTTGTGGTTGGGTTGGTCTAGGTAAGTAGGTGGCGAGGGGTAGTGGTGGTAGTTTAGGTGGTGCTTAGATAAGCTACCAATGTTATACCTATTAGTGGGATGTATGTATGTGTTGGCTTTGGTGTGCATGTTGAATAAAGAAGGGGTGTATGGCATTAGCAATAATAAATGCACATTTGTGAAATGTGTTGAGTATAGCAGCTAATATGGTAAAATCATTAGAGGTAGGAAATTAAGTGGAATTATTAGTTTACCTATTGTAAATGTATATAAGAAGAAAAAAGGTAGTTAAGAGGATGGTTTAACTGGTGCTTAGTGTAGTCACCATTGTTGTACCTAATGGTGGGATGTGTATATACGAGCTTGGGTATATATGTTTAATGAAGAAAGGGGTGTATTGTAGTAGCAATAATAAGTGCACAATGGTAAAACACATTGTCACACATTGTCACGCTCCGAAGCGGCAGAGTCATAATAACCCCGTTGTGTAAACCATTCTATGATAGAAGTTGGCCTTACAACCGCTATCCTAGACTTGATCTACACAAGGCATCCATGACTAACCTACTTTGAAGTAAACAGTTTGTAATTTAAATAAAATATTTATTTAAGAAAGTAAGGAAATACATATATACACTGTAATTTAGTTATTACAATTATCGTTTACAATATTTCTCCGTAATATATTTCCTAGTTATTACATTATTTAGAAATGAAAAATTCTAAAGTAAAAGCTTAAACCTTAAAAATATGTTTTTATTCTTCAAATGTTTTTCCTCACTCCCTAGGATCCAGCAGTTGCTAGTTTCAAAGTAGTTGTTTGCCGCTTCTTAGCCAGTACCTGCACGACGTCTATAGGGATGTGAGCAACCACAGCTCAATAAGTTACGGGATCATTTTTACTAATATTTCTAGCTTTACTTAAAATTTAGACTTGATCGGATCTTTCAACCGATTGAAATCTTGAGTGATTGGTTGTGAGGCTTACATTTCTACCCCCCTTTAAAATAGTTTCGTCCTCCAAACTACTGTATATCTATGTATTGCTTACTTACTAGGATTGATAGTTTATATATTATTACTACTCTAAAAATCGAAGAAACCACAGGTAATACTTTGTCTTCACTACATTAAGCTCTACTTTAGTTTCTAAGTCTAGTCCTACATCAGGTCGTATCTTTACCTACTCCGTGTCTCAACTCTTGAACTTCTGAACCTGATTATCCAGTATTTTTTTTTTTTTTTTAGGTTACTTCATAACCTTAAATCCCATCTTCCATTCTACTGAACTATCTTCAAATAAAACTTCTGTATGGTCTACTAATTAAGTTTTTGAATTGCTTTCTAATTAACATTCCACTTCTTCTTTCCTTAGACCTTTGCTCGATCTCTTAATTTTCCTTCCTTTGCATTCCTTACCTTAGTATCAATCAAGGCTTATTTCATCATTGTAGTCCTCTAATCATACTGTACTATCTTATAACTTAACTTTATGACCTTGCAAATTTTCTTATTTGTTTATTCTCCATTTATTCCTTATTTAATTGTTTCTTAAGTTTTATTTGTGATCATTAGCGGTTCTAAATTCACTTTATATCATCACCTTTCCTTTCATCCAAAATCTTTCACTCAAATGATTATATTACTATCATAGCTTCTCATTTGTTCTTCATATAGCTTAGCATAGGATCAATAAAAGCAAATTTGGCAAATCTTGACTTTTCTCCATTTCGGATTCAAATGAGATGGTTAACAACTCAATTTGACTTGACTTGACTTGACTTGAGAAAGATGAATACGACTGTTGATTGACAGACTTAGCAAAATAGATAATATTAAGATTATCACTAGACCAGACACGACATGACAGGATATATAGATAGAATGAACATGATATGAGAATTAACAACAACAGTTTGACAATTTTAGATTTGCCATGTCTCTGTTAGATTGCCTATTACAATTGCTAATATGAAGTACGTTGTAGCTTCATAGCTTCTTTGTATACTAGATTACTTCAATGAATTTTTTCTCTAATCACCAATTCAATATTTTTAATATCCACCGAAATTCCTTCTCCAAATATAATAAGTTTAATGTAAACGTATTATCTCCTCCGAAAATCACATGTCTTCCATTTCGATATACTACTTATGATCACTCTACTTCAATAATGCTATCCACAAATTTGTTGTATATCAAAACACTATTGATGGGTACCTCAACAAGCATTTTCATGTAGAGTTAGCATATGTTTGTTTCTCCCAATTCTGTGACTACAATTTATGCACTGATCTTATCTTGATGTCATTCCAATCTAATATTATTATAGAAATTGATAGTTACCCTCCTAAGTCTTGAGGCCTCATTTACTACATCCAATACAGAGTTTCAACCATAGGTTTGATTCTTAATTAACTTAATCATGAAATTCAAATATCCACAAAATAATCTCAGAAATACATTTGAATCTTTCTATGTTACTAGTAGATCTAATATTTATTGGTATTTTCTTCAATCTCTTCTTTATAGATATCAACAAACCTCTTAAAATCTATCATCAGTAACTTTCCTTTTAAATTTCATTTCCATCATATCCTACGATTCTATGGATTAATATCCTTCCTCCACTATAAATTCTAACTGATAGGTAACAATAATCTCAATCACCTTAAATCCTTTTCCGTTCACTAGTTTCTAACTTGTAGGAAATGAATATCTCAATATCATTATTGTACTTACATTTCATCCATTTGTATATTCTACGATAAGGGTACTCATCAACCAATCCTTTTGTTCATATTTATTATTATTCAACTAAGATCAAATGAAAGTCCTTTGCTAAAATCACCACTTATCGCCTAACTTCTTTAAGCTTGGATTCTTAAATATTATCTGTGATTAACATTCCTTATCCTAATTAGTTTACTAATAGATAACTGTCTCATAAAATTTACTCTCTGGAGAGTTATGCCTTTCTAGATTGATCCTTAGGATAACTAAGTAACTGTTAATTAAAAGTCTTAATCATCTCTAAATTGTTACTTTAATTCCATCTCCACCATTGCTTGTTACTCATCCTACTAATATTTTAGGGTGCTTGGATACATATTCAGTTGCAGTTTACATAGCAATCTTACTTCATTTCTTATGTATCATTTAATAACTATCCATCTTATTTACCAATTATAAGTACTATATAATGATATAATTTTTACTTACCTTAGCACTACATAAAAATCTCATGATCCATTTCATATTCATTTGGCTTCACTCACACTTAATTATCACTCCAAACCATAATTCTCCAATTCATGATTCACTAAAGGCCTAAGAATTCTTAATCTGATTGTAGCCTTATAGCACTATTCTTTCTATTGTTCTTACACATATAAAGGACTTCTAAGATTGATCACCAAAATACATTTGATCTGTTTACACTCCTAGCTACAAATATGTCAATCATTATTGCATTTGCACATATCCAAAAGAATACACTTCGTTGAGAAGCACAATTACATCTATTAAGAGATCGTTAGGATATCCACATATATAAATAACTAATGTAGGATCAATTATAATTCTCAGAAAAACATGATCAACTATTGTACCATATCCATAATTCAAATTATTTATAACGACTATTCATTCAAAAGAATTCCACCAAATTTTTCTTCTAATTAATTCAGTATCTTTTCCACTTATTGATTTAATACTTTATACTTTCATAAGAAAATTAGAAATAATGATCACTTCATATATCTTATCATTATCAAACTCCTTATTATTGTCATCATTTATCATCTCCTATATCGCATTCTCATTCTATATAAGATTTACTTTTGAATTAAGTTTTGATTATATCTCTAGTATAGGTTCTGATTCATTTCTGAATTAGTTTCTAGCTTATTCCTCTCAATGTTTTTGTCTTCCTAGAATCCGCTTCTATACCATGCTTTATTTCACTCCAAATTATATTACCTTATATTCATACTAAGTATCAAGTTAAGATCATCTCAGAAATCCTATAAGTTTCGAATTCACCTTAATTTTCTGTACACATCACCATATCTCTCTTGTTCCAAAACTCAAATTAATTTCTACTATTGTTCATGAATCTCATCACTTCATCACATCATACCGATTACAATACAACTCAATCAACAAACTTCTTAAGAATTTCATTCACAATATTAACATATCCCACTAATCAGTTCTACCAATATTCTTCACATCTCAACTCTATATTAACTCAAAAATTCTTCTTCATTCAATCTAAATCACTTCAATAAACCACCAATTCTTACATATACAAGCACTTCCAAAATCGATCACCTAAGATACATTATCATCATCCAACTCGGCTATATCACCAGCTCCTACTCTAGCTATCTCGATGTCTGTAATCACCTTTATAACTACAGCATATATATCTACACCAGGTTCATCCTCATTTTCTTGCTCCTCCTCAAGGTCTTCTTCTGGATCTTCTTCTTCTAGGTCTTCCTCGAGGTCTTTTTCAACATAAACTCCATCATCTTGGGGTTCAACTGGAGGTGGGTTTTCTAGTGGTGGTTCTAGTATCTCAGGCTTAAGTTCAAGGTTAGGGTCCAATGGTATCTTTATACCTTCTCCAGTAGGTTTTGGAAATTGAGAAAACAAATCAATAATCCCTGGTGGGTACTGTTTAGAAATGTATGGAATGTCAGCAAGGATGTGTGCAATACTAGCTGGGTATAGTCTCCCATCCTCTAACCTAGCGGGAAAATACTGTAAGGGCATCATCAAAGTTACAATTCCCTTTGTCTCCAACTATCTCTGCTTAAAAGCTGCTACAGCAGTATATCTATTATATTGAGGTCCTAAACTCATCTCCATCCATGCTTACTCATCTTTTCAGCTATAGCACATCTTATCGTGAAACTTGTCAATAATCTCATCAACTATCCTAAAGATATTCCAATCAGCTAATTCTATCAATAATTGTTGAAATCTAACCCTATAGTCAATAGGGGATACTTCTTCATTCTACCTAAACTATATCCAACTATATATTAGCTCCCCCCCCCCCCCCCCCCCCCCCACATTTGACCCTGTAATTATAGTTAAACCAATTAACATTTACTATGTTAAACATTATGGTTACTTATGTTTTCATATACTTAATACAATATTTTATCGCCCACTTAATATTACCCACTCTCAATATTTCTATAATATTTATTTCTTTTAAAGTATGACGCTTCAAAGCGAGTCCACTAAAACTACGCTCTGATGCCAATTTAGAACCGTCACGCTCCGAAGCAACAAAGTCGTAACAGCCTCGCCATGTAAACTATTCTAAGATAGAAGTTGGCCTTACAACCGCTATCCTAGACCAGATCTATACAAGGCATCCACAACTAACCCACTTTGAAGTAAATAGTTTGTAATTTAAATAAATCATTTACTTAACAAAGTGAGGAAATACATATATACACTATAATTTAGTTATTACAATTATCGTTTACAATATTTCTCCATAATATATTTCTTAGTTATTATATTATTCAAAAATGAAAAATTCTAAAATAAAAGCTTAAACCTTAAAAATATGTTTTTATTCTTCAAATGTTTTTTCTCACTCCCCAGGATCCAGCAGTTGCTAGTTTTAGAGTAGTTGTTTGCCACTTCTTAGCCAGTACTTACATGACGTCTATAGAGATGTGAGTAACCACAGTTTAGTAAGTTAAGATGGAGGACTTCAAACCATACCATAAACACAACAGGGTTATTAATCAACTTATTAGGTGCAATGCATGTGCAAGCAAGTGTCATCGCACGACGTTGTCCAACCCGTCGTGAGATTAGAGAAATTACGCCAGCTCTAATCCAGGCTGAGAAGTTGCCGTTAATGCAACAGCTCACGACCAAACCTAAGCTTGTACAATAGAGACCTCGCTCCTCCCACAACTACCTTCGAACCATTGACTTCACTTTCGCCACGACCTCCTCACCTATCTGGGTTGCCATACAAGTTCAATTATGATTGCAAGTCGTATATTTGATTAAGTCCAGTTTAGGGTGATCATTCATTTCATATAAATCATACAATTCAAGCCAAAACAACAAACAGAATCATAGCATCACTCATAATCAAGCACATGCACACATTCAACTATCTAACAAGTACAATCAAGCATAATCTTAAGCCTTCAAAATACAGTATCGTATTAATCCCAACTTACCTTGACTCCTCGCTTTCTCACTCGAGGTCCGACGTGCTCAAGCCATTGCCGATTATCCTTATAACACAAACGTGGTTTCAGTTTTTCATATAACTATTATAGGTTCGTTTTATCTTATAACGCTTATTGTTATGTTTTGTTTAGGGTTTAATATGCCTAATTATTTGGGTCTTAAGTTTCTTTACAATTATTCTAGGTTTAGGGTTAGGTTTGAGTTCGATTTCCGTATCGATTTTTAAATTAGGTTGTAGTTCGATTTCTAAGTATTGTTTTATACTCGAACTCTAAAAATTCGTTTCAACTCATAATGTGAAATTAATCACATTACTTCCTGATCTCCTAAATATCATCATTACCTCTAATTAGTATTTTATTCCACTCGGTACATTTAAATCCAAATTAGTGTGCCAAATTTATTCCTCATGTGAGAAATTTTTACATCTTTCATATAATTACATAAATTTAAGTTTTCTATCAGTTTTATTATATATCCCTATTATTTATATAATATCAATTTTTATCCTAATATTTTTTATTTATTATATTTCTAATAATAACATATTATGTATTATCACCTATTATGTATATAATACACATCTAATATTTCTTTCACTTTAATTACCATCTCCCAACATCAATTATCATTTCAAAACGTTTAAATTCATCCTAAATCAGATTTTACTCTAATTTCCTTAATTTACAAAATTAACTTAAAATTTACTATATTTCCCTATTACTCATTTATTACATAATTAACTTAATAATTACATCTAACACCCTAAATGCTACAAGTATCATACTCCATCAGATTTCAATATCCTAAAACATATAATTATTCACTAAATCAGTAATTAACCATAAATTACCCATTTTATGCCTCATTTTAAGGCCTAAGAATTATCTAAAATTTTCGAAAATTAATTTTTGAAAACAGGCTTCATAGCATTGTTCTATATCATCTAAGTAGTCTACACAAAAATTTTGGGTTCAAAACTATACTCCTAAGGTCATTTATTTCTAAACCGAAACATGCTTAGTTTTACACGATTTCTTAAGGACCATATATTACGGGACATATTTTCATCAAAATAATATTTTTTCTAAAAACTACATGCAAAAATATTCCGGAATAACAAAATTTATAATTTTCTAAGAATATTTACTATTTTTTACAAAATTACACAAAATCGGGCTGGAAATCGGACTCATCGATCTGGGTGGCTCCGGCCGCCGTGGCCTTGTTGGCCAGTTTGGGCGCTGCCACCACCGTGTAGTGGTGGTGACCGTCCACTCCCAAGTGCGCGTCTGGTGTGGGTTCCCTTTTAAGGCCCTAATTGCATAATTTTTCCTATTTTTTTTTTCTAATACAATTTTTCTCTCAATTTCGATGCTCCTAATTTTTCTCTGATTCCTAACTGTCCAAATGAGCTAGGTGATTTTTTTCCCTATTTATAGAGCTTTGTGGTAATTAATGTGCATTAAATTAGACAAGACATTGACCAAATCCCTTAATTTTTTACTTTTGTGTTGCTCTAATTTAATTGGCTAATTTTTTTTTCTTATTTTTCCCAGCTGCCACGACCAAATTCTAGATCATTCCTCTTTTTTATTTTTCTTTATTTTTCCTTAATTAATTATGAATTTTCTTTAATTATTTAGTATTATTTTAGCACATTTCATGTATTTTAAGTAATTACGCGTATTTCTACCTACATGTAAATTCATATATAGTATAAATAAATATTCCTAAATATTATTTAGGTCATTTTATGATTTTTTTGTATACATATAATTTATCTCTAGCGATTCGTTAATTATCGAAATGCATTTTATGCATTTTCGATAAATAACGAGTTATATATTTAAAATTTGAAATTTTTATAGTCTTTTATTTTAGTGCTTATTTTCTTAAATTCAAACTTACGGGATCATTTTTACTAATATTTCTAACTTTACTTATAATTTAGGTTTGATTGGATCTTTCAGCTGATCGAAACCTTGAGTGACTGGTTGTGAGGCTTACACACATTAAGTACAATAGTTGATGTGGTAAAGGTGCGACATTAAGTGGAATATTCTAGAGTGCGAAGTGGCAACCTATGTGAAATTAAGGATCAAGTTTTTTAGAAGATATTATTCTCTCTCTACAGAAAAATAGTTTGTTACTAGCAACTAAGCTTTAACTCAAGGACTAACACTAACTAGGTTTTAACTCAAGTACTCACCTAATTCCCTTAATTCTTTACTACAACCAATAGCTTGCTTGATTGAAACTAGCTAGAACTATAGAAAATTAATAGAGAAGCATATAAAAAAGGTATTGATTTGGACTATGGAAAAGCCCATTAATGGACCCATTTGTATTACAAGCCCATAGAGTTATAATTAAGTTAATGAAGACCAAATCTCATCTATTAATCATCCAAGTGATCCAACGAATATCATTAATGGTTCATTCCATTCATTAATTTCTAAAGCCATTCAACATTCAAGAATAAACCTTGAAATTTTTAAGTAAAGGTCTACTCCCCCTCCTTAAGGATGACTTGCCAATTGCTCTATAAGATAAACACCCTATAGAATTTTGGAATGAGTTTGGGTATTACTTTAAAATCCTATAAGGTTTTAGATCAAGTCTTCAAATTTAAGTGAAATTTGATGGAAAAGATTCAATAAAAAGTAATAAATAATAATATTTTGAAAATCAAAATTCAAAATAATAAATTAAAATGCATGTAGGACAATGATAACTTGTCGTTTGATATTTCAACTTCATTATTGATTAAAAGTTGCATTGTGATAAAATGATACACTATGACTCATAATGGCACAATGGTTTTCCAATTAAAATAGACGTGTTATGTAATTATAGTAGTAAACTTGCATGTATGTCATTGCCATTTCAAGCACTGCTCAAATGGGTTCATAATTAAAATAACCTTCAACAACTTGGACCCATACCACAGGTTGCAAAATTAATTAATAAAATAATTTAACAAAAAATCGTTACTTGGCTCCTAATAAGAAAAAAAAGAAGGTTGAGAAATACAGCATGTTTGTTCACGCTTTGGGTATCCTATTAAGATAGTAAGTTGGTTTTGAATTCTTGTGATCTGTTTTGAATCCATCTCGATTGCATCGTTATTTCTCATTTACAATGGTATGAAGATTCAAAGAAATATCATTGTGCTACTAAAATCCCTTCAAGAAAGATTAAAACAACTAATTGACAACAAACGATGAAAGAATGATAAAAAATATTAACAAGCAATTTTCTTTCATGCCTGTACTCTCGCAAATTGATATTGTTTATTCCTCCTTCTATGCTTCTTCTAACCACAACCTTTTATGTGTCATGAGGTCAAGACTTCTTATGGTCATTTGAATCAACCAATACACCTGGTCACACTAAATATATATAATCAATAATGGATCACCTAAAAAAATTTAACTCTTCATAATTATGATATAATTAATAGTTTTTTCTTAAATGTATGATTTGGCATTTTCTTTTTAGTGAATATCAAAATGTAATTGTAGAGAACAGGCTTAGCAACAACATGACGAGAAGAACCTAAAGTTAGGCTTGCAATTATCAGAAACAAAGTCATGAAATGGGCTTACTTCTCGAAATACTATAGGATAACTCTGTTTATTTATTGGGTATGTTTCCCAAGGCCCCTAAGAAATTGAGACTCTTGATAGACAGTTTAGGCACAATTTTCATGGGCGGTAATGATATATATAGTAGGCAACATCTTATTTTTTTATACATCAAACTTAAGCGAACTAAATCGATTTCCACTACGCCTTAAAATTGACATGAACTCTTTTTTCCTATAAAATTTAGCCAAGTTTGAATTTGCTTCCTCACACCCCCGCAAACTATGCAAGAGGAGCCGCATATTGAAAAAAATTTGTAGGGAAATATAGTAAGGATATTAAAGTGGTAATGTTGCGTTCAAACACAAAGTCCACCAGTGGAAGAACTATAAATTTAGATTTTAAGGATTGATATCAAATTATACTTCATGGGTACTGGACAAATAGAACATTTTGGAAACATGGGAATAATAAAAACTAATCAACGTAATCCCATATATTAGAAAAATGTTTATTGTCCGATGCTTCATCTGAATTCAGCTTTTAGATGTCTGAAAGACAGTTCTAGGTTTATTTAAGTCTCTCAAGGAGTGAAGTCAATCTTGGAATAGGTGTACAAACAAGCTCAACCGCCTTTGGTACAGTCAATCCATGTCCTTCAGCCATGTCCACAACATTACCCTCCACCTTCCAATCAAAACATTGAATCAAAGCAGCTAAAGTGGTAGGCAACTCCAGCATGGCAAGTGATATTCCAGGACAACCCCTCCTTCCTGATCCAAATGGCAATAACTCAAAATGCTGACCCTTTATATCAATCTCACCAATTTCGTTGCCATGAGGATCATTTTTACCTTGCAAGAACCTCTCAGGTTTGAATTCTAATGCATTCTTCCACACATTTGGGTCCCTTCCTATGGACCAAGTATTCACAAACAGCATAGTACCTGCGGGGATTGTGTATCCTTTTACCACACATTGTTCTAATGATTCTCTTGTAACTAATGGAATTGGTGGATGAAGCCTAAATGTTTCCTTAAAGATGGCTTGAATATAAGGAAGTGATCCAATGTCAGATTCTTGTACTATTCTATCGGTTCCAATACTATTAAGAATCTCATCACGTGCTTTTTCCATCTTTATTGGATTGTTGATGAGCTCTGCCAAAGTCCACTCAACTGAAACAGCACTTGTATCTGTACCAGCGGTGAGAAAATCCTAAAAAAAAACAATACACAAAAATATATTTCATTATTACATAGTTTAGCGGTGATCTTAACTATTTTGCTATATAAGAATAAATTGTAGGAAGTCATGATTTTCTCATTATAGAATCGAACAATAAAGGGACAAAAAATGTTTATCTTTCCTTTAATTTTAATCATATAATGTGTATTTGGATCACAAGAAACCTGGAAAAAAATCATTAACGTTGAAACTCCTCATTATCAAGTTATTACCATAATTGTATCATTTGTAAAGTCAACTATTTTGGGTGTAATTGAAAATGAAGATGCTTTCAGGTATATTTCATTGTTATTAATCACCCACATAACCAACAAGTGATAAAATTAACCAGGAGTTTTATCATTTCAGCTTGTTGCTCGAGATGCAATCATAACAGGTTTGGAACAAATTTTATAAAATCCAAACCCATCTGAATAGGATTGTTTATCAAAAGTTAAATGGAATTGAATTGAATCATGAAATACTATTTTTTATTTTTATATTTCAGTTCGAATCACGATTCTATTTAAAGATAATTCAAATTATTCTATTTTAGCGATAAGTTTAGGATAGATTTCATAAAATTGAACTCATGTAAATATCCTATCAAGTATCTGGAAACCCATTTTAAACTCTACAAGTTTTTTACTGCATACTTGAAACTTGCCTACTAATCAAGATTCTGCAATCTGTCCAATTAACTAATACAATTCCTAAAACAACATTAAAATTCATTGCATAATGATCATTAAATTGTGTAAAAAGGAAATATAACTACTAAAACTTTATAAAATAGATAGTGTTATAAGCCTAAACTTAAAATATAACTTGCAATATTATTATTATGGTAAATAAATAGTATAATTGATAATAATGACTGAATTATACATTTGCGTCCCCACTTGTTACGTAGCACGAATCATATATGTTTTATAGAAGAAAGCACCAGGTATGTAAAATGCTAAAACACAGGCTATGCTTGTTTAATTTACTCAATTAATCATCTTGTTGGTTAGTTTAGTTAGAACTATTTCAGCTTTCTAGAATTCTTTTCATTTGGTTGACTTCATTATTCAGTTTTGTACACTTATATAATCATACCGGATTACAAACCTAGATAAGATGAGTAGATAAAACTTTTCTCAACATTACTATCGAGCACTCGTTAGTTTCATTGTTATGTTATCCTAGTTTTATGAATTCATTCATAGTTCCGATCGAGTGCTGCAGCACAACTTTTATTACCTTATTAATTACAATTTTTTTTAATACTTTCAAATCAACCAAATAACATTTAATTATGCCTCGTCGAACATATTTATCCTTAAAACATCTAATAGAAAAAATATCTAGACTATAGTAAAATATAAGATGAAGAACTCAAATCTACACTACAATCTTTAATATAATTCGAAACTTGTAGGCAGTGTCTTGCATAGATAGTGACTACAAGTGGTTAAGATTTTGAATCCTACAGTTAACAAGAAATTTGACTAACAAAATAAACTAATGTTTACATCCTTACATTCTAATGATACAAGCAATACCCTTTCATCGTAATGAAACAAATTCGATTATACCTTTTTGTAAATGTAATGTATAGTATATGGCCAAATACAATACAAAGTAAACTAATTGTTTGATCCTTTAGCTCAATTTGACATCTTCTAATTAAATTTCTTGTCCGGTTAATTTCTAATTAAATTTCAAATTACTAAGAGTAACTTTGAGATTCAAGATTTAGCCTATATCAAAGCCTTACCAATTGAAAAAGTTTTATGTAGCCAAATCAAAATAAGAAGTAATTAAGAACATCCTCCTACCAATACCAAAGCCTTGATGTGACCCCGGGTGATCTTTATCTCCACAGTCTCGTCCTCTAAAATGTCAAGCAACATATCAAGGAAATCCCTCAAATGCTCCTCTCCTTCACCTTCATCACCATCACCTCCTTTTAAACTTCTTTTAGTCTTCCTTAATTCCTCGCGATCCTTTATAATTTTCTCCAACAACGCATCATACCTCTTACGAATTTCTCGAAGCCTGACCCAGAACCCTTGTAAATCTATATTTCTAAACAACCATATAAAATCGGATATATTAAATTCCCCGAATATCCTCGTCACCTCACGTGCCAATGCTTTGAACTCCTCGGCTTGGCGATCCGTCCCCGAACACCTAATGCTAAGCATCATATGAGAGATGACATTGTTGGTCAATTTTGATAGCTCTTTTGATAAGTTAACGGTTTCCCCGGCCAAGGACTTTTGGTATATTAGTCGAAGAAACTGATGCAACTCTTCGGTACGTATATGTAGGGATTGGTTAAGGCTCTTTGAGCCCAGTAAGTCGGTCTGGCTAACCTTCTTGATAAGCTTCCAATACGGGCCGTAGGGTGCAAATGCGAAAGACGCATTATACGTAAGGTGGCTAACGGCGACTGTCTGCCTACGAGCCGCGAAAGCTAGATCGTGAGTCTTGAGGAGCTCCTTGGCTAGCCCGGGAGTCGAAGCCACGATGCATGGGATCGAACCAAGCCGAAGGTACATAAGTGGGCCATACTGGGCGGAGAGTTTGTGCATGGATTGGTGAATTAATGGGCCAAGTAGATGGAGGTGGCCGATCACTGGTAAGGCGCATGGGGTCGGTGGAAGACCACCTCGTCTTTTGTTTCTTAGAAAAAATGGATATTAGGATTGTTGTAGCTATAACTATAAGCAGGGTTTGATTGGAGATTGAATTAAGAAAGGACCGAAGTTCATGAAATATTCTCGTAATATTCATTTTCTGAAACGAAAAATGACTAACTATGAGAAAGCAAAAGAAAGAAAACGAGGAAAATAATGCGATTGCTACGAAGTACAAGTAAGATTCTCGTTTCTGCCTTTTTATAGGCAATGGAGTTGATGTCTACTTGTAGGTAGGCATGAATCTGGGGGACCAATTATATGGCCTTATGTCCCTTTTGATTCTTGCATTTATGACTTGGAATAATATATCTATTTTTATTTTAATTTTTAGTATGCAAAAACACAAAGGAAGTTCAAAAGTGAAAAGATCGATACCTTTCCGTAAATTGAGTTCTATATCCTTCAATTTCAATAATTAAATTATTGAATTTTGATAAACAAAGTATTGATAGAAGATATCCATCTAAGGCTCAATAACTCCAAAACAACTTCTTAGGGGCTTAAGTCAAATTGTTTTAATCTAATATAACTTGTTTAAAGTGGTTGAACCTAAATCCATAAATACTAGTAAAGTTATAAGTAAACTCTTAAAAAGAGTTCGAAATAAAAAGGAAGAGCTTGGAATGCTTCAAACCAAGGCTATAAAAGTCTAGCATTGAGGCCTAAGTCAATTAACCCCATCTAATAATTTGAATTGTGGTAAAGGGAACTATTTGATATTTATTACACCAAGTAATCGTTTGCCTGCTTTACTTTCATGAAGTCATGATACGGTCTAAACATTAAATCTTACATTAATTATTGACTGTAATGTATAAAGTTTTATTTACATAAATAGATAAAGGATTAGAAGGATTGTCTCTAAGTACGTAATTAACTTGGAGTTGATGTAGGGTAACAACTCCATTTATGCTAAATAAATAAAGGATTAGAAGGATTATCCACCGTAGCCATTCACTTTTTAGTGTAACATATCAAACTAATCCAGCCACTCTTACGTATTCCATATATACTTCACCATTGTAGTGCCCTAATATGGAAGCTTTAAATGGACAGGTAGTTCTGGGGAAAAAAAAAGATGGAAAGGAAGTTGCAACGTAAGCAAACGATATTAACAAAAAAGGAGTAGGATTATAAAATAAACAACAACTTAGTGGAAATCCCATACGAACATGGTGTGCAAAACTACGGCAGATGAACAATAAATTCACTATGTTAAAATAGAAATGTATTCTATGTTCAGTAGCCTTGGTAGACCACTAGGCTCGCTTCATTCAATCGGATTAACCACTCGATACTCATCGGTCCATCAGTCAAAGTCCATAGTCAAATGGTACATTTGTCACTGATTTTTACTAGACTTCGTATTTCACAACCTTCAACCTATACTAGAATGTTATCCCTACTCCACTTTACCTCCAGTACAAGTCCATCATACTCCAACAATTATTATATATATGATGCCTCTAGCATATATTACAAGGATTTTATTATCCCTTGTGGAATGAGGGAGGCTTCATCTATGTATATGTTCTAATGTTTAAGTTAACATTTAAAGGTATATTTATGCTAGAAACAGTAATCATGTTTTATCATTTGAAGGAACAAATGTTAACTCCTTTGGGTTATAGGCAAAAAGAAGAAAAATTAGGTCCATTTGTGCTGTAGGACACTAGGAGTGATACCACACATGAGCTTTTTCGAAGATCCATCGAAAATTTCTTCGTCAAATTTAAGCTTTAAACTGCTCAAAAGGTTATATTCCAAGTAAGCTTTGCAAGAAAATGTTGATGAGACTTTTAATGCAAAGATTTTCTCATTCTAAAGGCAAAGGCGATATTATCTCATTGATTTATATAACTTAGCCTTGTCATTGTAACTTGAATGGGATCTAATCCTATAAAACCTGAATTTTAATAATAAAAGGAAAGATAATGGAAAATAAAATAAAATAAGAAAACTAGTATGGCATGTTATTAACCGGATTACCAAGGGGTGTAATTGTCTTTAGGGAACTTAAACTGCCCATAATATGTTTAATGCATCATCATATCTCTCCCCTCATCTAAGGGGAATTTTATAGTTCTGTTTTTTATTTTAATGAGACCAATCCCACCCATTATCACATTATTCATTTTGATGTTTTTAAATCTGAACTATTAAATTCACAGTTTGCTTAATAGTTTAAATTTATAAATGATCAAATCAAGGGTGAGATGGATGGTTGTACTAGTGCTTCTTTCAAAACTAATCCAAAGCTCGAATATGTGGGTTGTAAGCACCAACTATACAAGAAAAGCTAAAGAAACACAAGAGAATGAGGGCTTTTGGTAAATTCTTTACATATTACTCATGAAATCTCATTTTTCTTCATGGAGTGATGTGAAAAACATAAAAGAATCTATTATGCAACATCTTAAGCATGGAGATTCGTTTTAGGGTGTTGTTTATTACAAGATGACATGTAAGTTTTCTTTCTACTCCTTATTTCTTTAAGTTTTGTTTTGTTTGGTTGTCGTTGGTGAGGAACCTTAAAGAAGGAGGTTATTGATGAATTTTTGAAGTAGTGGTTGATGTGTAAATGAGTTAGAGTGGGAGTTTCAGTGAAGGGATGGTTGGGATATTGTACTATGTGGGTATCGTCGAATATGTGCAAGTTGCAAGATGTTTGTATGTGTTTGTGTACATGAAGGCGTGAACATATGCCTTGTGTTGATGTGTAGCCACGAACACACTTCATGTGTTAGGTGGTAAGCTTAGATATATGTCATATGTAGGTGATGTGTAAAAATATGTAATGTGTTTGGGGGTGGTGTGTGAACACACTTTGTGTTGTGGCGTGTGTTTTGTTTGAAGATGTAGAAACGCATACCGTATGTATGTGTTTTAAGGGCATGTGGTTACATACCATTGTATGTGTTAGTGTGTAGGTTATGTGCATATATATGTATAGTATGTGTATGTGTTCACGAGTAACATTTTTCAATTCATACAAAAATGTTTTAAATCATATTTTAAAGTTTTAATTAAAATTCTTACTTCTTAAATGTTTATTTACTACCTTTTAATCACTTTTATTAAACAAACCGTCTTATAAATTCTTTGAGTATTTTATGTTGAGTTTGCACCTAGTAGAGTGTGAGATGGATAGTAGAAGCTTAAAGCTAGGGGTTGCTAAGTGAAAGTAGAGTTGACTTAGTTGAGAAATATTCTCAATCTAAGCTTCTTTGTGCTAACAAATTCCAAGAGCATTATCTATCCGATTATTAATGAGGCTAGGGAAGTTGCTAAGTGGAAGTGGAGTTCACTTTAGTTGAGAAATATTGTCATTCTAAGCTTTTTTGCGTTAATGGATTCTAAGAGCATTGTTGATTTAATTATTGATGAGAATTGCATTCTAGGATCAATATACTTGTATTTTTTTGCGTGTTAGGTTAGCAAAATAAATAGATTTAATACACACACACTGACACGTACACGCGCACACACATACACATAACCATTTGTATCTCAAAGTTAGCCAAAGGGTAATTTGAAGATTCTAATTGTGTTAGATGATGAGATTTCCTTTAATGGTATATTTGTTACATGTTGCTACATGTTAGTATGGTCAAGATTACTTGTTGCTTGGTTGGAGAGTCATCCATGACTCCAAGTGCATTGCAATTCCTATTTACAATGAAAACTATTACTCAAGTATAGATGATATCTTAATCTTTCAAAATGTGCATTTACCTCCTTTTAATTTTTTAATATAAGTGGGAAATTTAGCAATAATTGAGTAAATATGTATGTTTTCAAAAGTTATAAGAGAAGTAAGGATATGCTTTAAAGGTTCGAAATATCTATTGAGTCAATTTTATGTTGCAATCGTTTGGATTTTGCCAATTTTTAGATGGTAGCACTACACTATTGTCAATACCCGTTCTCTTACTACGTAGTGCAAAAATACTAATTGAATTATGAATTTTGTAGTAGTATTTGCCTATTCAAACAAATCTTCTATTGGTTTTACAGTAGAATCATTTGCTTTGGCCCAGCTTTGATGATGCAAAGAATTCTTATATTTGTTTTACTTTATGAAATTAGATTCCATAAAATTCAAGACATTATTATTTTTAGTGAAAGCATGTGAAAATAAAGGAGAAAAAAAAAAAAACTACCTAATTGCTTTCAATCTCTTAAAGTTTTTGTTCGCCTAGATTTTATAGAGTTCCATATTATGGAGTTAGTTCTTTCTTCTTCTTCTTTTTTTCTTTTTTCAATTTTATTCTCATTTTCACACTCTTATCAAACTCCGATAAATTAAATTTCATGGAGCGATGAGCTATAAGTTTTATAACGGCCTCATGTCACCTTGTGGTCAAATGCTATGTGCTATGCTTAAATATCTTTGTGGTCCCCATTGCATCAGTTAGCTTTTGAGATGAGTTTAAAGTTTATCATACAGTAATACAACTTAAGTTTTAGTTGTAAGTAACTAGTTTTCTAAAAAAAAAAAATGATTTGATAGTACTAATAAACCATGTAAATTGATGAGTAATATAAAAATATTAATAACATTTTAACACATATTAATAAAAGAACATAATTTTTGAAAAAATGTGTATTAAATTTTTATATATTAAAATATTATTACGATACTCATTAATTTATATAACGTATCAGTATTATTAAAAATCTCTCCCATAATGGTCTGTCCACTTCACAAGCTAGCATTTTTTGGACTCTCTACTTTATCAGCTGGCATTACAAGAAACCATAAACAAATGTAGTGGAGTTGATCCATTATGGTCACTTGTCATTTCTAAAGTGACAAATTTGTCATTCATAATTTGTTTTCAGTAATTACTTATAGTAGCAATTTTAATCTAATGTAACAATGGACCGTGATGCATTCTAGATTTTACAATGTAAAAAGTTGTCATAAGATGTATTTGGCTAATATAGTATGTTTAGTACATTAAAACCACTATATAGTCCATCAGTATGCTATTGCCTAAATGACCCCATTAATGATGAACTATACTATCTAGCTCAATATTTGGTTTCACTTGGCTTTTGAGTTTGAATTTGGAATCAAGATTAGTTTATTCAAAATCAATGTATAAAAAGGGTTGTAGAGAGGCATAAAGATTTTACTTTTATTTGCTCATATGTAAAACAACTACCAAGCCACAACATGAGTGTTAAGATGAATATAGTACTTATAATACAAACAATGCCTACATCAACAATGTCTTATGGTGTACGTGATGCCTCAAATGCTTTTTTTTTTTCTTTTAATAATATAAATTTTTGTAACTGAATTTCCTTAATGGGATAGGTTGAGGTTTTCTTTCCCCACCCCACCTACCCACCCCTCTTAAAAAAAAAAAATGTTTTTGAAATTTTTTTTTAACAGAATTCCATTTCATGATATTATGAGATACCAATATTTATTTTCCCTTTCCCACAACATCAGCAACACAATAAGGAAAATTACTAATCCTGCTATTAAATGGCATGTTGACATTTGATAATATTATATTTTAAAGTTTCAAAACTTGATTAATTATCAAAATCGAAAGTTTGAATATTCCGCTGTAAACGAATTCTATGAATTTTGGATTTCCGATTTTTCTTTTGTAAAAATAGGTTTCAAATCCTGTGATATCGAATTACCACATTGATGCCTCCACTAATGAATATAATGTATGGATATTCTTATGTCTTCATTCTGGGGATTGAATGAGACCAAGGATTAAGTGTGTGTATATATATATATATATATATATGATATAAGTAAAATGAAATTTAGTACTACACTAAGGTAACTCATAACTGCAACACATATCATGTGTTTTATTTGGCAATTCAAAACCTACGACCTAAAAGCAAATACATATCATGCCAAATATGCAACT
Source organism: Lumnitzera littorea (assembly GCA_024138015.1). NCBI lineage: Eukaryota > Viridiplantae > Streptophyta > Magnoliopsida > Myrtales > Combretaceae > Lumnitzera > Lumnitzera littorea. The sequence goes on from JAMXBB010000005.1 coordinate 9,484,326, forward strand.
TTTATACAGAAAAAAAAAAAAAAATCTTGCATTTCGTATGGACAAAGAGATTGAACCAGGTGATTAAATATTAGGATAGGACAAGATCGTGAAGAATAAGAAATATATACATTAACATGTTTGGATCATTTAGAGAGATATGCTTGGCAATACACATTAGGGTATTCAAATGAACAGAATCACATTGTGTGATGCACCTATCATTCCCATATTATAAATTAAAGCTGCATTTATGTTGACCCTTTTTTTAAATCTAAATAATTGTTTTCCTTGCAATTAAGAGAAATACGACTAGAATCTTGAAAATACATTTTAGCAAAAACGCATAAAGGAAAACCTCATAATCATAATCCAAACTTTACCAACTCGTTTACTTCATAAAATAGAACGAAAGGGAATGCAATTAGAATTCCATAAGGAATGAAATAAAAGTGTAATACATATTACTTTATTTAGTTAAATTTATAAGCAATTTAATAATAGATAAGTAATATAATTTTAATGATTAAATTATCCTCAGTTCATTTTCTTTCTTAATTAATCATAAAATAATAAGTAATGGTAGTTGACATTGATGGTTGATGGTGATAATAGTAGCAGTGGCTACGATGGTTGATGGCAGTAGTGATTAGTGGCGGTGGCGGTGGCGGTGGCGGTGGCGGTGGCGGTAGCGGTGGCTATGGTGGTTGATGGTAAGGGTAGTGGGGGCAGCGGCGGCAACAGCGACGACGACAACGGCAGTGGTAGTGGTAGTGGTAGTGGTAGTGGTAGTGGTAAGGGTAAGGATAAGGGTAAGGAATCGTGATTCTTTGGCTGAATTGAAAAATCCCTATTACTTGATTTTAAATAATAGGAATTCATATGGAATTATGATTCTATACCAAAAAAACCAAGTAAACGCAGTAATAAAGAATAAGAGGAGAATAGAATTCCAATTCCATAAAGTAAACATAAGTGTTTTTTTTTTTTATTTATTTAATTTATGTTTGAAATTTAAAGCTGATAAATATCATACTGAATTAAAATTCTTTTTCTCAAATTTTACAACTGAAATCTGAATATGTTAACTATCTATGTTGACATAACTCAGTTTTGCTGTATCGGTGGTCTTCAAAGAGATTTCATGACGTATCCTTAATCGGTGAAAAGTAAAATGCAAAAATAATCTTCCAAGTGGTCCATCTTTGTACCGTTTAATTTCCTTTCGTGGCTCCCATCCAGGCTCCAGCAGCAAAAGTTTTTTGGCCAATCTCCAGCGAAGTGGTGATATTGGTAGGCGTTGTATCACATGGTCCCACTCTTGCATTGTGTGTTCGTCGTCATGATGCCATGTTCCAAAATCGGCCCATGGCTATCCACGACCGTGCTTAGTTATCTGTACTTTAAGAGGCAAATTGTGACACTTCGGGTTTCTTCAAAATATTCTTCTTGTGGGGTCGTCACATTACCGACCTACTCATCTATACACGATGGCCGAAGTGTCCACACTACCATTTCACTTCATCTAAAATTCCCGACCCTCGATAGCAATCAACATTCAGCTCATAACTCGTCTATTCGGACTGATTAGCAATCTTGGTGTAAGTACAAATATCAAACTCAATTTTAATAGTTTTATTAAGTTAATTTATTTAATACTTTATATAAAATATCAAGTAACATTAACCTTACCTAGGCATTCGCTCACAATCTTGCAATTACTCAGACTTTGTTGGCCGGAAATCCTATCTTTATACACAATCATCAATTAGCACCGATTTCTACTATAAGATCCTGAACCACATGGATTTTGATCAACTAGGAACCCCTTCACTGTCCATAGTTTCAGAAAAATGGACATATCATCAATAAGGATGCGATAAATGTATTTTCTCAACAAGTTCTGCAAGTATATACATTTAATTTCCTTGCATAGAGTAGTTGTATAAGTGGCTCCGAAAGCTTCTACTTTGGTTTCTTTGTTTTGAGAGACACACAAGTCGACATCATGCCCTGTCTTTGTATTAATTTCGTATGGTTGTTATCGCTTGGCCACTAAAGCACGTCTATCTGTGGATGGATTGGAGCGTTACGTTATAGGCCTTATATTGTACCTAACCCGTTATGTGTTAGATAAAAGGAAGTTATGATATGAAAAAGACATCAAATCGACCTTCTCTGGTTTATCTTGGTTTCTAGAGGGGATGAAAGATATAGGGCATAAAGATAGGTGCTGTGTATCCTTTATTTTATCTTGTATGTTTAAAAAATTTAAAAGCAGAACTTATTCTGTAACTTCTAGGTGTACTCTATAAAAATATGCAGACATATTTTTATTTTGGCTTTTTCGTAAGTTAAAATATGATAGCCATTCATGTTTAAAATCATGGCAAACCAAATGGTAAGTTGATGTGGCTTTTAAAGGTAAACTATAGCAAATATCAAATAATGAATTTTAATAAAACAACATAGTAAAAATAAACTACAACAAACAAAAGCGGCAATAACAACGTGGAAATGATAGATAGATTTGACCATAGCTATTAACGTTTAAAATCGTGGCAATCAAACAGTAGGTCAATATGGTTTTTAAATATAAATTATAACAAATAATAATAACAATAATAATAATAATAAAACAAACAATGGCAACAATAATATGGAATGAGAGATAGATTTGATTATTATCGTAAGTTAAAATATTATAGTCATTTATGTTTAAAATGCTGATCCCTCACATTAATCTCATTATCATTTGTTAAAACATTATAGCCGTTCATATTTAGAATCATGAGAATCAAAATGCGTCGGGAGATAGAGAAAAAAAAAAAAAAAGCTGACCCTTCACAAAAATCTCATTAAGTTAAAATATTATAGCGATTCATGTTCAAATCATGGTAATCAAATGGTAAGTTAATGTCACTCTTAAATCTAAAATATAACAAATATTAAACAAATGAATTTCAATAACACGATATACTAATAATAAAATACAACAAACAATGACGACAATAACGTGGAATTGAGAGATAAATTTGATTGTTAACCGAATATTAGTTCAAAATAATTAACATAATACTGATAGCGTATTAATACAATAAATACTATAATAATTAGATCGTTATTTGATATATATCATATTATTTTTCAAATATATTATATGCTAAGACACTAAATTTATATTGTATTTATGGTGATTGGTGTTCATTTTTAGATTGAGTTTTTGGTGTATTTTCTCAAAATTATATGTATTTATGTTTCTATGTGTTTCAATAAATGAAATTTAGGCAAAAAAACAGAAGAAAATTTATTAAGAAAGAATAAAACAACTAATAACATCAATTTTGTAATTACTAATAAGAAGGGGTATTATTAACCTTAACAAAGTAAGTGTGGTTTTATTAGGTTACTGTAACACCCTAGAGTCGAAGGGCGCCACAACCCACCACATGTCCTTACCAATCAGGAACATATTAAGGCTCTAGAATCAACTACAATCTCCAAAATAACTTATAACAATCACTTTTCAAATATAAACTACAGTTGTCTAAGTACATTAATTCAAGTGACTCACAAGTAAGTTATTTTAACCACAAATATACTCAATAATTAGATCCTAATCTTTTACAACATACAAAACTAAACCGTCTCTCTTTCCTAGTTTGATGATAGTAGTTTCCAAACTTGTCGCAAACTTATCAAGTTAACATGCGGCTGTAATTTATATACAAATACACATGGATGCCAAGCTCAAAACATTCATAAGCATATAATGTAACTATAATACGATATAAGTAAACAATAGTTTAATTATCTTTAATTTATACCAACAATCAACAAAGGAGTACTTATGACCCGGCTACACCATGATCTTTATCGACATATATAGGTGGGTATAATATGAGTTTTCTTTTAACTCCCTTATTCCTAAAGTCTAGAGTCTAGAAACTAGAAACCTAATATTCTAACTACATCATCTCATATGAAAGTTCACTAGAAAAATCTTACATATAATCAATGAATGCCTCTCTAAGGATCTACCATTAAGGACTCCTAGAGTAAACGAGTTAAGCAAAATTAGCAAACCAAATTAATTAGGCCAAATAAAAATTTAGTCCAATTTGATTACTAAGTTCTAGTGAGCACAACCACATATCTAGAATTGCTTTACAACAGCTAAAAGAACTCTAAACCACAAATCCCAAATCAAAAGCTCAGACCTCAATAAGGAATCTAACAATCATCGTGAATCTATTTGAAAAACGAGCATATACGTTAAACCTTAGGAACTCGATAACTAAATTCTACCTAAAAGTTACTTATGAACCTATAAACTTATCCAACGAAAGGTTTCGAATGAAAATAATTAAATCAAATCATAAATTAAGAATAGAAATTAGAGATAATATAAATATGTAACATAATAGAGCCAAAAGTTATCATATTTATATAATATTATTTAATTACTTAAATTGTAAGATACAATATATATATATATATAAAGGAAAATATGAAGTGGATGCATAATAAAGGTGTCAAAGATAGATAGTTTTACTAATCGTTATAGTAATAAAAGATTACGTATTGAATCTGATAATACTATAGCTTATAGAAATATGTAAGGAAAGACATATTGATAGTCGGAATCCAAAATGACATACTTTACAATTAATATCATATACTATATATATTGGGAAGTAATACAGAATTTAGTGTGTACCTAATAATACTATATCATTAGGACTAATTAGTTGGTAATTATAGTAGTATATAAACAAAGTAGTTGTGAAGTGTGTAGTGTGCTGAAACAAAAGGAGTGTGTATGTGCAGTAAATGTGAGTGAAACAACAATGAAAATAGTGCAAGTGTTTAGTAGTGAGAAAATAAGTAAGAAACAGTGTATGTGCAACAAGAATAAAGAATAGTGAATAATGCAAATTGTGAAGTGACAAAAGTGAATAAACAAGAGTGCAAAAACTAATGTGTAAATGTGTGTATCTGTCTTTGTTCTTAGTTTCTGTTGAATACTGTTTCTTAACAGTGGTGTATCAGAGCCACTTTCAAGAAATCAAAGATCCTCGGTTGTGTTTTCCTCCTAGTGATCATCAATGTCAAATAGTTTCGGAAATATTGCTGCACCACTCCCTCTCTTAGATGGAAAAAATTACAACAAGTGGTGTATTCAAATGCGGGTCCTCTTTGGCTTTCAAGAAGTGTTGGAGATTGTCAACAACGACTTGCAAGAATTGGGTAAAGCTCCTTCGGACACCCAACGTACCGTGCACAGGGAAGCCAATAGAAAGGATTGCAAGGCGCTTCACTACATTCATCAATGTATTAATGTTGCGACTTGTGAGAAAATTTCTTCAGTCGACACTATAAAGGAGGCTTGAGATATTCTTGAAAAGTGCTATAAAAGGGCTGATAAATTAAAGAAAGTCAAGTTACAAACCTTAAGAAGACAGTATGAATTACTACAAATGGAAGCTAAAGAGAGTGTGAATGATTTCTGCACCCGTGTTATAACTTTGATGAATCAAATGAAGGCTAATGGTGAAACAGTAACAGATACAATAATAGTGGAGAAGATTCTTCATACACTCACACCCAAGTTTGATTATGTTGTAGTTGCGATTGAAGAGTCTAAGGACCTTTTTGATCTAAGGCTTGAAGATCTACAAAGTTCCTTGGAGACTTATGAACAAAGGATGAATGAAAGAAACGTTGAAAAGAATTTAGAGCAAGCACTTTAAGCATAGACCAAACGAAGTGTGTTTGAATCTTTCAGGGGACAATGAGGCCAAGGAAGAAGTAAAGGTAGAGGGCATGGCAAGAACTTCTTCAATCAACGATGTGAATCTGAGCAAGGTGGTGATACTGCAAAGACTGATGTAAGCAGTACACAAAGACCTGGATGGCATGGCAGAAGCAGTAAAAGGACAATCAATAAAAGAAACATATAGTGTTATAATTGGCAGAAGTATGGGCACTTTACGAATGAATGTCAGAATGCAAAAGTAAATTCTAAGAACCAAGAAGAAGCTACTGCCTATGCTCAAGAAGAAAATGGTTTAGACCACGTGCTCTTGATTGTTACTGCTGCAACACATACTTCAAGAAAAAATTCCTAGTACTTAGACACAAGATGCTCAAACCACATGTCTAGACACAGAGAGTGGTATGTTAAACTTGATGAATCACATAAGAATAAGGTTAAATTTTCAGACAATAGTATGGTTGTAGGAGAAGGCATTAGCAAGATTTTGATTTAACAAAAGAATGGGAAGCAATCCTATATATTAGATCTCTTGTATGTACTTGAGATGAAGAACAACCTATTGAGTTTAGGATAGCTCTTAGAAAAAGGATACAATATGAGGTTATGCAATAAGAAACTGATAATGCGTGACAACAATAGAAGGCTAATTTTGAAATCAGATTTGAGCAAGAACAAGACTTTTAAGATAGATATTCCTACAAGATGTTATCAAAGCTTGTCTACGATAATGGAAAATGACAGATGGTTGTGGCACATGAGGTATGGTCAACTCAATTTTAAAGGTTTGCATCAACTTGGGAATATGAAGATGGTGTTAGGATTACTTCATATTGACGTGCAAGAAAGTGTGTGTGAAGCATGTCAATTGGGTAAAAAACCTAGAAATCAATTCAAACAACAGATTATGCCAAGAACTTCAAGACTCTTGGAAGTAGTATATTTTGATGTGTATGGACCTATGGATATCACTTCAATTGGAGGTAATAGATACTTTGTATCTTTTATTGATGATTTTAGTCATAAAATATGGATTTATTTGATTCGAAATAAGAGTAAAGTATTTGAGGTGTTTAGAAAGTTTACGAAGTTAGTTGAAAGGCAAAGTGGAAATCAACTTAAGGTACTGAGAACAGATGGTGGTGGTGAGTACACCTCAAATGACTTCAAGAGATTTTGTGAAGAAGATGGTGTCCTGCATAAGGTTATTGCTCCATTCACACCCCAACACAATGGAGTTGCTAAGCAGAGGAACAGGATACTATTAGACATGACTTGAAGTATGTTAACCACTAAGAAAGTGCCGAAAGGTTTTTGGGGTGAGGTAATGATGACTGCTACATACATTTTAAGTAGCTGCCCAACTCAACGAATAGTTAGAAAAACTCTTGAAGAAGTGTAGATTAGAAAGAAACCAAGTGTGAAGCATTTGAGGATATTTGGGAGTGTATGTTTCAGCCATATACCTGATGAGAAAAGGAAGAAACTGGATGACAAAAGTGCATGAGCTGTCTTCTTGAGATATCATCCTACTAGAGCATACAAGCTCTATTGTCCAATAACTAAGAAGGTGTTTATTAGCAGAGACGTGATTTTTGATGAGAAAAGTGTATGGCAATAGGATAATGAAGTGTTAACTTCTTTTACTCAAGCTAAGGAGTTATATACATGAGATGAAGAGGATGAATCGGATGGAACATTGGTACAAGACCAAAGTGTACCTGCTGATCAAAGTCATCGAGGCAATAGTAAGGAGTTAAGAATTAGATAGAGGCCAAGGAGATTTGAGGACTATGAATTGTTTCCAAATAATGCGATTACTGTAAAAGGAGATCTAATTTACATGGCTCTATTCGCTAACATAGAACTAGTTGTGTTTGATCAAGCAATAAAGGATCCAAAGTGGATAAAAGCTATGAAAGAAGAGTTAAGGTCTATTAAGAAGAATCAGACTTGGGATTTAGTTGATCTACCTAGTCATAAGAGGCCAATTGATGTGAAGTGGATTTATAAGATCAAAAGGAAACTTGATGGATCTATAGTTAAGTATAAAGCTAGGTTAGTAGCTAAAAGATTCCTATAAAAGGCTAGATTGGATTTTAATGAGGTGTTTTCTTCGGTAGCTAAGATTGAAACAATTTGATTAGTAGTAGTAATTACAAGTTACAACTCATGGCCTATGTATCAAATGGATGTTAAATCAGCATTTCTTAATGGTCCTTTAGAAGAAGAAGTATATGTGAAACAACCACTTGGTTTTGAGATTAAAGGGAGTGAAAATAAGGTGTTTCGGCTAAAGAAGGCATTATATGGCTTAAAGCAAGCTCCAAGGGCATGGAACAAAAGAATAGATATGTTTTTGTTGTAGCAGGGGTTTGAAAAATGTAGCTGTGAGTATGGTGTGTATGTGAAGAAGAGTGAGCTTAAGGAATCAAAATTGAAGGGAAGCATTGATTTATTGGTTATATGTCTATATGTTGATGATCTTCTTGTTACAGGTAGTAATGAATATGAAATTGAACACTTTAAGAAGATTATGAGGTTTAAGTTTGAGATGTCTGATTTGGGAAGATTATCCTATTTCCTTGGTTTTAAGTTTACTGATGTTAGAGGGGGTGTGTTGTTGCACCAATCTAAATATGCTAGAGATATTAGCGAGATTTGATATGTTGGAGTGTAATTCTGCTGCTACACCAATTGATCCAAGTACTAAGTTGATGAAGAATGAAAATGAAAAGACAGTAAACTCAACTTTATATAAACAGATTGTAGGTTTATTGCAATATTTGTGCAATAGTAGACCAGACATCATGTTTGCAATAGGAATGGTAAGTAAATTCATGGAATGTCTAAGAGTGTCACATATAGTTGCAGCTAAAAGAATATTGAGATATGTGAAAGGGACATTAGATTATGCAGTTTTATTGAAAAATAAGGAAGAGGGATATAATGGTGAAGTGATTGGATTCACTAACTCAGATTGGTGTGGTGATAAGGAAGATCGGAAGAGCACAATAGGATACTTATTCAAGTTTGGAAGTTCGTCTTTTGCTTGGTGCTTAAAGAAATAACCAGTAGTAGCTCTATCTTCATGTGAAGCTAAGTATATTGCTGCTTCTACTGCTGCTTATGAAGCTATTTGGATTCTAACCTTGTTTGAACAGATGAAAGTAAAGATCGCGAAGCCAGTGGAGTTATGGATTGATAACAAGTCAGCAATAAACTTAGCTCAACACCCAACAACGCACGAAAGAAGAAAACATATAGAAACAAAATTTCACTATTTGAGAGATCAGGTGAATCAAGAGAAGCTGAAGTTAGTGTACTATAAGTTTGATAAACAGGAGGTTGACATATTAACTAAAGGATTGAATACTGATAGATTTGAAAGATTAAGGATAGTGATTGGAGTGAGATCCTTAAAGTGTGTTGCATAAATTTGTATTAAGGGAGTGTATTAGGAAGTAATACAGAATTTAGTATGTACCTAATAATACTAGATCATTAGGACTAGTTAGTTGGTAGTTATACTAGTATATAAACAGAGTAGTTGTGAAGCGTATGGTGTGCCGAAACAAAAGGAGTGTGTGTGTGCAGTAAGTGTGAGTGAAACAACAGTGAAAATAGTGCAAATGTTTAATAGTGAGAAAATAAGCAAGAAACATGTATGTGCAACAAGAATAAAGAACAGTGAATAGTGCAAATGGTGAAGTGACAAAAGTGAATAAACAAGAGTGCAAAAACTGATGTGTGAATGTATGTATCTGTCTTTGTTCTGAGTTTCTATTGAATATTGTCTGTTAACAATATAATCATAATAACAACGAAAAAGAAATAATATAACAACAATAATATCATCAATAATATTAATTTAGGTAGTAATCGTAATAGAATAAAATTATCGTAATCAAATTGATACTTGAAATTATACATATATAACACGAGTATTACTACACTATACACCCAAAAAATAGCAACTCAACATCAAATATATTAGGAAATGGAAATCCAACTTTATAATTACATATACCCATACTCTGAGATACAATACAATTTATAACAGCAATCTTCATGTAAAATAATACTATAAAGATGACAAATAAATAAATTTATAGTAGGAATTGAATACTAAAAAAATAATTATTTTTCACAATAATAATGGAAAAATAAAAATAATATATTATGTACATGATACCTAAAAAAGGAAATCAAATTAACTCATGAAATAAAGCCAAGATGGTAACACCGGATGAACACGAATTGATGTAGAATATAAACTTACTAAAAAAATGAAATATAAAAATTATATTTCATATAATAATATAATTAAATAATTAACAAATACTAATTTACAAAAGTGATATGGAACACTTAAAAATGGGAACAAAAACCAAATCCAACAAGAGTGCGAAATGAGATTTGAGGCTGACCTTGGATAGGAGATTAAACAACTACGATAAGGAAATGATTTGGGTGGGCAAGGAGGTCTTACGTTGGAAAAAGGAAAGGGATCTAAGGACGAGAGACAGATGGCAAGGGTAAGATGATGAAGAGGGGAAGGTAGGGTTTAATATGGATTGAAGGGGTAAGAGATTTGGGGGAAAAGACGAGACAAGAGAGTAAGGGAGAAAGTTTTAGGGGCAAGTGTCAGGATAGAAGAAAAAAAAAGAGGATGACACAAGAGAAGATAGGCTAGGTGAGAGAAAAAAAAATCATTGTGACAAGGAATAGGTTTTTAGGGTAGGGTTTTTGGATAGTGTTCAAATCATTTTAAAAAATTCTAGAATATGGGATGTATTTATAATTAAGATAGAAAAATAAAGTATTAATTAAAATGAGAATAATAGTATTTAGAAAAATAAATTATGTATAAAATTACTGTAAGATATATAATACCATTAAAATATATATACCTTATATGTAAAATAAAATTAATCTATTTAATATGTAAGTAAAATAAGAGTTATGAAAAAAAAAAAATTATTGAAACCTTAAATTAAATATCTATTCTATATAATACACTTTGAAATAAGTTTGGAATTGCTTGAAAGTTAACAAATTAAGAATTTTTCCTATAGAATGCAATTTCTATTAACACAATCTAAAGAAATTTTTACTACTTAAATAAATTACTATATTAACTTAACTGGGGTATTTCAGTTGTATAGCCCTAGCTTGTCCCTTTCCATGACTAGACAATAGGAAATGGTCCTAATACAATACCTCATTTTCAATGTAATGATTTAGTTATATCTTTTTAATTGAAAGTCCATCATCATTAGCCATTAGCTCGTACAATTATATGTCTGCTGCCTTAGTACTATTCTTGTGAATTAGCATCACATTAATCAATTTTTACAAAATATAAATGCAACCATACACTCAACAATACGGGCCAAATAAATAAATAATCTTATACTAATCATCAAAGATAAGAGGTAATGTTATACTTATTTTTTTCTTGATACAAATAAAAAATTTATTTATTTGTAAAGCAAGAGATTACATGACCATTAAGGGGACATACCCCCATTGCAATCCACAAGATCAATAGTCTTTATATACATAACTAGCAGAAAATAACTTTAGACAAGTGACAAGATACAAAAGATCTCTTCTTAACAAAGGGATGTTGTCTTGTAGTGGAATAAAAAAGTAGGCTTTAGTGGCATTCAAAAGTCTTGCTTTTTTTGCAAGATTGTCTACTATCGCATCTGTTTCCCAATGTTAAGAAAGGAGCTACAATTGTGGGAAGTCATTTAACCTTTCCTTGCAAGCATGAAAAGCTAGTGAATTTTAAGTTGAATGACCATATATACCTTTGAGAAGATTAATGGCTATTTGGAGTCCATTTGAATCTCCAATTTAGTGATGCCAATAAGTTCACAAAGTCTTAAACCCTACCATAAGCCCAAAGTTCTACAAATAAAATGTCAATAGCTCTTAACTTACAAGTATATCCAACTATCCAATCCCCTTTGTATTTCTTAATACTCCACCTACAATAGCATCTCTTGATTTAATAGAGTAGGATGCATTTGTGTTTAGTTTCAACGATCCTTCAAGATGTGATTTCCATGTAACATTAAGAAGAGACTCGTGCTTTAAGCTTTGTTTTGTATAAACACTTGTAACCCAATATCCATTAGCTAAAGTTCTAACATGCTACCAAGTGAAATCTATATTTATATTGTTATATTCATTTGCATATAAGATTCAATTCCTTTACCTCTATCACAACTGGATAAAATAGACTAAAACAATATGCTATGGGGCTTGGGAACTAACACTATGACAGGAAGTAGATGCAAGATACTATTGAAGCCATTTATTAATTATCTAATCAAGTGATTTAGTATAAGCAAACCTATCGATATATTGACTAATGATAAGACAAGCAATAATAGTGTGCAAAACAATTTCATTTAGGCTGCTGCAATGTAAACAAGAATGTGCTATTAATTTCTTAGCAGTCAAATTAATAGCAACCGACAATGCATTATGAACAATTCTCTAAAGGAAATTTTGTAGTTTATAAGGAGGTTTTTGTCTCCACGACTAGTTAAGATCAAGTAATGAGCTATGCCTTTCATTTGTTAATAATGCATAATAGAATTGTTACAAATCAAAACTGTTATTTAATGCCACACCAAACAAGTTATCTTACGTATTCTACATTTGTCAAAGCTTACCATTTTGAATTATATGTTTACTAAAACTGAATTCTCTAATGGATGTTGAAGAGGAAAGCAACAAAGCAAGTAATATGAATTAAAAGAAAAATTGAAGAAAATAAATCTACTAACTAACTATTTGTTATATGGGTACATATATAAGTCCATGTGTATCACCCCCTACCCCCTAATACAAGGAGAGGCTTAACTTAGACTTAAGAAACTACAATTGAGAACTACCCAAAGACTTTGTCATAATGTCATCAAGTTGAAGATAACAAGGAGTAAATTGAATCTTTAGGAAAGCACATTGAATTTGATCTCTTATGAAATGAATATCAAGATCAATGTATTTTGTCCTGCCTTATAGATATAGATTCTCAGTAATTAGTTTTGCAGATTTGCTGTCTGTGAATAAGGAGACTAGACACTCCATTGAAACACCAAGGTCTTTTAACAAAAAAGACAACTAAAGAAGTTCTTTAGTAGTAGAAGCCATACTCCTATATTCAGCTTCAGCAGATGAAGTAGAAACCATATTTTATTCTTTTGTTGTCGAAGATATAAGAGAAAAGCCAATGAAAACACAAAACCCAATCAAAGATTTTCAATAAACTAAACACAAACCCCAATTAGCATCAACAAAACCCGCTAAGGACAGTGAGCTGGAAACAGAATAAAACAACCCTTGAATAACTGTCTCCTTAACATAGCGAAGAACATATATAGCTGCACTGAAATGTGAAGTGCATGGTCAAGTTACAAATTGAGAAAGTTGCTAGACCACATAAATTGGCTGAGTAATTATTAAGTAAAGTAACCTTCCAACAATTCGTCGATACTAATTTGGATCATCAATTGGTTCTCCTGTAAAATTATCCAAATGTAACCCTGGTGGAAAAGGCATAGAAACTAGTTTTACAACACTTAGACCAACATCAATTAAAATGTCTAAGGCAGGCTTCCTTTGATTCAATAAAAAACTTGATTCCATCCAACATATCTCAATACCTAAAAAGAACCGTATATCACCCATATCCTTGATAGTAAATTCCTTATGAAGAGGATGTTTCACGACAAAAATTTCATCCAAAGAAAAACCAATAATGAGTACATCATTAACATAAACTAAAATAGCAAGAAAACCATTATCAGTGGATCATATGAATAAGGAATAATCTACCCTTGATTGAATGAATCCCAAGGAAATAATAAAACAAGAAAATTCCTTATTCCACTATCAAGAGACTTATTTAAGACTATACAAGGATGGAACAAGCTTGCACACTTAACCTTCTTTAACTAGAGTATAACCATCCAGGGGCAACATATAAATATCCTCATTAAGATGTCCATGTAAAAAAGTGTTGTCGACATCCAACTTATGTACATGCCAACATTTGATTGCAACAATAGCAAGTGCAACTCTAATAGATGTAAGTTTTGCAACTAGTGGAAAAGTGTATGTGTGACCAACTCCTTCTAATTAGTTGTACCCTTTTGCTACCAGACGTGCTTTATAGCATTCTATGGTCCTATCAAGTTTATACTTGACTTTAAATGCCCACTTTGATCCAATAGCATGCTTACCCAAAGGTAAAGATGTCAATTGCCATGTGTTGTTACTTTCTAAAGCTAGCAATTCTTTATTCATAGCCTCTATCCAATTAGAATCATGTTTTGCCTCATGATAAGTCTTAGGTTCTTTTATTAAAAATACATTTGCAAGTGAAACCACATATCTACTAGGGAGGTAAGTAAAAGATTGTGTGTGAAAAATAGGATGGGAAGTCTGCAAAGAATTAGAAACATCAAAGGATAAATTTGATGGATCAATATGAGTTGTAGATGTTGAATGCTTAAAATGTACAGTACTTATGAAGTCATGAAGCCAACTAGGAGGATGCATAGTTCTTTGAAACCTACATAAGGAAGAACCCTCAGTAGTAGAAACAAGTATGAAACTAGATTATCAGTTATAATAGGAAGGGACAAATGTAGTTCAATTAGTGGAAGTGTATCAGCTAGATGTAAGGATTGTGAATGCTTTATAGAATCATCAATATGTATGTGTAGAAATAACAAACAATGATCATGAGAAGAAGTATAAGGATCTAAATTTGACAGTTTTTAGAAAGGAAAAGTATCTTCCATGAAAACAACATCTCTCCTAATGAACGACTTTTCATTATCTATATCAAAAAGTTTAAAACCCTTTTAACTAGATGGGTAGCCCAAAAACATACACTTTCTACATCTAGCATCAAATTTATCTCTTGGTTTAAGTAACATAGATGCATAGCATAAAGAACCAAAAGTTCTCAATTCCTCATATGAAGGATTCTTGTTGGAAAGAAGGAAATAAGGTGACTGCCATTACATCAATTGCATTAGCATTTTGTTTATGAGGTATGTAGCTATTAAAAGATATTCCCTTTAAAATTTTTTTGGTAAATAAGCATGAAATCTAAGAGCACGGGTTATGTCTAATAAATGTCTTGCTCCCTCTCCACCACTCCATTTTATTGTGGAGTATAGGCCACACTCTTTTGATGAATAATTCCATGTCTATCAAGCAAGGATTGACATTCTTTTAATAGGAATTCCTTGGAATTATCAGACCTCATTGCTTTTGGATACAGGCCAAACTAGTTTTTAGTGTAGGAAAAATAGTTGGACAAAATGTTTGGTGTTTAGGATTTGTGAATCATTAAAAAAGTCCAAGTGCACCTAGTCTTGTCATCTATTATAGTAAGGAAATATCGTGCACCATTTAATGAAGGTGTGTTGTGAAGGCCCCAGATGTTGATATGAACTAAGTCAAAAGTAAGCAATGAACTAAATGAACTTGAATAAAAAGGAAGATGATGAAATTTTGCTTACAGGCATGTTTCACATAGAAATGGCTGCAAATTCTTAATGTTACAATGAGGCAAGTGTTTAAGTTTTGTCCAAGACAAATGTCTTAATCTATCATGTAATAGATTTAAGGACAAACATTTATTTGGTTTGGTAAAGTTACTAGAAAAAGTAGAATCATTATTACATAATGAATTATAACAATTGAAAGTAAATGAAGATGGCTTAAACTCCATAATATAAAGTCCATGGTTAGCTTCAGCATGAGCAACTATAATATTAAGTATCTGGTCTTGGAACACACATTTTGAGGAATCAAATGAGGCAACTAGTTTATTTTGTGAGACAAGTTTATGGATAGAAAGTAAATTGAATTGAAATTCAGGAACTAAAAGAACATTATGTAATATAATATGCTCATTTAGTCTTACATTTCCAGCTATATGAATAAGTTTTTCTAATCCATAGGAAGTCTTATACGAGTAAGTGAAATGAGTTTACATGAACATGTGAATGAATGTATATAAGGTGTAATGTGATCTTGCACCTATATCTACGATCCAAGAACATAATTTATTATCAAAGGAAAATGATGAAACAAGACCATAGCTCATATCTACATACATAAGAGAAGTGTGAACTCCATCATCATCTCTAGAGCTTCTACGCACTCTCACTACTTCTTGACATATCTTAGCCATCAAATGTGATTCATTATGTAAAAGAATGCTATCTACAAGATCATCAACAGGAGAGTCCATAGCAACTTTTGATTTATTTGTAATAGAAGTAGTATTAGGGTGATTCACAGTAATAGCATTAGCATTTATAGCTTTGTCTCCTGTCTTGTCCTTATTGGTTTTGTACCAATCTAGAAACCCATTAATCTCAAAACAATTTTCAACCGTATGTCCGGATTTTTTGCAATGTACACAAACCAATCTTCTAGTATTTCTATTTCTTCTATCCCATCTTTCTTCATTTACCATAGATTTCTTAGAATTTCGAATAAGAAATGCAGCAGAATTATCATTCAATGAATTAGAATTTCCTAAAGTAACTTACTTTTGCTTTTCCACTTGGTACATGAGATAATAAGCCCTACTAACATTAGGCGAAGGATCTATAGCTAAAATTTGATTCTTAATATTGTTAAAATCATTGTTAAGTCCCATTAAAAATTGTACCAATTTACTTCGGTTATTTGCTTCAATCATCTTACTTTGCAAATCATAAGAACACTGTGCCATAACACCACATTCACATCGGGGAAATGTAGTAAGATTGTTTAGTTCATCACACATCTTCTTAAGTTTGTTAAAATATAATGTCACGCTTGCATTTCCTTGTTTAGCATTCATGATTTCAACTTATAATTGATATAGTAATGGACCATTTAACAAACCAAGCCTTTCACATACTTCTTGCCACAATTCCTTTGTCGAATCAACATACATGAATCCTTCTACCAAATCTTTGGAAATGAAATTCAAAAGCCAATAGTGAACCATTAAATTACAATGTATCATTTTTTGTTCATCAGGAGAATCATGATCAAGTTTCATGTACTATCCATTAATAAAACCACTTTTTGATTTAGCACTTAAGGCTAATTTGATTAAATGACTCCAACTAGCA
Organism: Lumnitzera littorea; assembly: GCA_024138015.1. NCBI lineage: Eukaryota > Viridiplantae > Streptophyta > Magnoliopsida > Myrtales > Combretaceae > Lumnitzera > Lumnitzera littorea. Next base: position 9,501,252 of record JAMXBB010000005.1, read on the forward strand.
AGATTTCATCCATTCAATGTAATATTTGTTATAATCATGCCTGAATTATCTGATCTAGACAAATGCAATGAATCTATACTAAAATCACCATTAGAACTAGTATTATTTGTAACCGTACTCATCCTAAGTTGATTACAAAAGAATGCATAGTAAACTATGAATTTCAGACAAAGGAAAGCTTACCTTGGATGCTTTGATACCATGTTAAAGCTTACCATTTTGAATTTTCTATTTGCTAAAATGAAATTCTCTAATGGATGTTGAAGAGGAAAGTAATAGAGCAAGTAATACAAATAAAAAGAAAAACTGAAGAAAATGAATCTACTAACTAATAGTTTGTTACACGGGTACATATATATACTACTATACAACTGTAAGTCCACCTTTAAGTATATGTGGAAAATGATTATAAATAAAAATATGTAGAATTCTACAACATTAGTAAATAGGGACATAACATTGTAAATAATATATCAATGACATCAAAGTCAATCAGGTTGTTATTCTATTCATTAATGGTTTTCTAGACTTGCACAACTGTAAGTTTCTCCTTTCCTTTCTCTATAGGTCCATAAATTATAGATTTGACTTTCTTGTCATTAGTTAAAACCATTTGGTAATAATGTGATAACAATTTTATTAAAGCTATTAATAATTTTAGTGAAGCTGTTAGGGACTAAAATAAAAATATATTCGGTTTTTTAGGCAAAGGGAAAAGGAAAACCTTAACTGAGCTAAGGAAATTAGAGTTTGCCTTAACCAATTACCCATCTCCATATCTACTAAATAGAGAGCAATACATAAGGCAACAATTAAATGAAATATTGAGACAAGAAGAATACCTTTGGGAGTGGAAATCAAGACACAAATGGATAAAAGATGGAGAATGAAACACATCTATCATGCAATGGTACTAGGAAAAAGAATCAAAAATGAAATATGGGCCCTATAAGATTTTGTAGGTAATTCAATAACATACAACATTTTACTTAAACAACATACTAGAAAATATTTTGTGAAGCTTTACATGATAACTAAGGAGTTGTCTCGAAAAGATAACATTATTCTTGTGTCACTACATATAAGGCTTACCCTAATCTCAACTTAATCAGCTTCTAGAGCCTATTTCCTTCCTAGAATTTAAACAAGCCCTCTTTAGTATAAGGTCAATAAAAACTCCAAAAAAAAAGATGGGTTGCATACCAAATTCTATAAAGCAAATTGGCAACCAATCCATTACTATTTTTCATCTCTTCAATGACATATTCACCAATTGGACTATCCTGAAAAAATTGGTAGAAACCTTAATAGTCTTGATAGCCATACAATCAAGAGCTAGTTATTTATCCCATTTCAGGCCTAATAATTTGTGCAACACCATCTATAAGGCCATCACATAGTTTCTTATGAACCAATTGCTTCCTCATCTCTTTACCTTCATTCATCCTACCCAAGTAAGTTTTCTACCTAAATGAAACATAATTGATAACATATTCTTATTGCAAGAAGTAATGCATACAATGAGGGTCAAGAGAGGTACCAAGGGTTACATGACCAACTTAGAGAAAGCTTTTAATAGTGTTAAATGTGACTATCTATCCTCGTTGCTGCAAGCTATCCATCTCCCTCAAACTTAGATTCAACTCATTAAATCATGCATCGGCTAAGTTTCCACTTAAGTCATTGTAAATGGTAAAATGCTCAGTTCATTCTCACCTACTAAGGGAATTTGATAAGGATCTACTTTCACTTTACTTGTTCATAATTGGAATGGAATTCCATAGTAGGTTTATTGAGCAACAAATACAACATAATCAATGGAAGCCAATAAAATGTAGGAACTCTACTATAAAGCTCTCTCACTTATTCTGCGTTGATGATATCCTACTCCTCTCAGAAGTTCCCCCTAAGTAAACTAATAGTGTAAAAGATACAATCGAAATGTTTCAAGAATAGTTTAGTTTGAAAGTTAATCATGTTAAATCTTCAATATTTTTCTCAAAAAATACCCCTCTTGGAAAAAAAAAAAACCCTAAGCATCTTCAATTTAAAACAAAAAGATACAATGAATAAATACTTATGATTTCCTATAAGTAAAGGACTACGTTTGAGGCATAAGGACCTCGATGAAGTCATAAAGAAAATGCAAAAAAAAAAAAAATCAAGTTGGAAAGGTAAAATGCTAAGTATAGCTAGTAGAGTTATTTTGATAAAATCCCCTCTCAATGTTATCCTTAACTGTTACATGCCGGTACTCCCTTCCTATGGAAACTATAAACTTCATTGATAGTCTTATTAGAGGGATGTTCACTTGAGAGTAAGAAAATTTATTGGCTGGCCTTAACTATAAAGTATGTTAACTAAAAACTCATGGCCGTCTAGGATTTGTCAACCTTCAAGCACAAAATAGACTATGAAATCACAAGGACTTGTACTCTTCACCAAAATAACAACTTTTGAAGTCAATTATGTCTTCAAGCTCCATCCTCTACATTATGGAAAAGCCTAGTTAAAGGGAATAATGCTCTTCTATCTTCAGCAAAACCAATACTAAGGAATGGTGAGAAGCTAAATTTTTTACAAGAGAGATGGCTAAAAGGAACTACTATCAAATAATGTTACACTTACAAGTCAAACAGGCAACAGCTATGTAGAATGGGGCGTATTTATGCAAGTCTATCTAAAAGTGTGCAATGTATAAAGACTTATTAAAAAGGGGGAAAAATCTCATCTTAATCCAAATTTCTATTTTTATTTTAAGAGTTTGATGATAAAAGCATGTGATCCCAAGAATTTTGGTTGCTAAAATTTGATTTCTCGCTCCCACTAATTTTTTACAATTTTGAGTAATTTGAAATTGTAGAATTGTAATTTTTTCATCATCATATCCTCTATAGTCATTAATTTTAGTTAAAAGCATAAATTGCAAATATATCATTTTATATTTATTTCCACCCCCCTTTAATATTTGATATTGACCATTTACATTTACACAAATCTTTAATAAAAACAATTTTAGATCCTTTTTTATTATTTTCTATGAAATAAATTAATAAGAACATAGATACATAAACACATAAATTCATATATTAAAAAGAAATAACTCCTAAATTTTCTATTCATTTTGGTATTTGAAAATTTTGGTATCTAATGTTTGTTTTATTTTATTTTGTTCTTTTTTTTTTTATATTAAACCCCCAAGTACCACTTTGGCATGTAGATTTTCAAAAACTATATAATGTAGATTTTGAAAAAATATATAATGTTATTGGAAAATCAATTTGGGATGTAATACAACTTTCTTAATCTACTATACCCCTACCACCATTATATTTTATCTCTTCCTTCACTATTATAACTTTTTCAAATCCAAATTCTAATATTTTAATACTATCAATAATCATAATGTTTTGGTATATCCTATGGTACTTTCTTACTTGACCTTAGTAATTATCAAATATTCCATTTAATTCAATACTATAAAATATATAGTTAAATGTGAATGGTCTAATAGAGGATAGTGGGAGTTTCTTTCTACAAGACATATAACATGAAAAAAAACGTTCTTTATTCATTTTCTTAATCATTTTATATTCATACTAGTTTAAATATATAATTTCTTTTCGCACATGAATTGTATGTGTGTGTCCATCTAGTATTTTACTATGAGAAAATTATCTATAAGAGTATCAAAGCATATATTTTAATGGTTTGAGATTTTCTTTTTTCTTTTCTTTTGGTCAACAAAACAACATATCACAACTTGAAAAGTGGGGATTCGAATCCCATTCATCCTATCGGGAGATCGATATTCATGTCATTTGCATATTTAATTTTGCAAATAAGTGGATGAACAAATATGTATTTATAATTATAGCCCTTAAAAGTAAAAAGTTTAGATTCTAAACAAACGTATCAATATGCCATTGCCTCTTATTTAGAAGGGAAATCTAAATCATGTAGTAACAAGGGTAGGGTGGAATAAGATCATCCTCATGGAGACAAAAGGATAGGCAACAACTGAAGAATCAGCTGCTGTAAATTGAAGATGATGCTTGAGACTAACAAATCAAATATAATTTGATAACGACAAAAGACGAATGAAATCAGCTGAAACTTATATGTGACTAATGTTCGATAAGAGCATAATAAAGGCAAGCATATTCGTGTAAACCTTGTCTCTCAAACGATGAATACCACATTGGTCTGGCACTTCCAATTAGCTCTCGAGACTATGAAGAAGTGAACTCAACCTGGGGATAGGTGTACAAATTAAATCGAGAGCTTTAGGTGCAGTCAATCCAGGTCTTTCACCCATATCGACAACCCCACTTTTCACTTCCCACTCGAAACATTGAATCATAGTAGCCAAAGTAGTAGGCAACTCCAACATAGCAAGTGAAATTCCTGGGCAACCTCTCCTCCCTGACCCAAATGGCAACAACTCGAAATGCTGACCCTTCACATCAATCTCATTATCCATCTTAACATTGTAGAACCTTTCGGGTTTGAATTCTAAAGGATTTTCCCACACGTTAGTGTCTCTTCCAATGGACCAGATGTTCACGAAGAGTAGTGTATCTGGAGGAATTGTATACCCTTTAACTACACATTGTTTAGTTGATTTTCTTATTAACATTGGGATTGGTGGGTGAAGTCGAAGAGTTTCCTTAATGATAGCTCGAATATAGGGTAGGGGTCGAATGTCCGATTCTTGTACTATTCGATCGTTTCCAACGTTGCTCTGGATCTCTTCTCTTGCTTTTTCCAGCTTTGTCGGATGATTGATGAGCTCTGCCAAGGCCCATTCAATTGCAGTCGTGCTTGTATCCGTTCCAGCTGTAAGAAAATCCTACATATATGAACATTTTAATGTTAGCTCATGAGATGATTGATCGTAATAATTGTCTATATCTATATTTTTATAAGCCCAAAGATAAAATTAAGTTAGTAGCCATATTGTTATATTATTCCATAAAAAAATTATTCTAGATATCCAATAATAATGGAAATCCTTTTTCTTATACTAAAATTCATTCAAGCCCTTTATTGAATAAGTTATTTATATATTCCATACTTGTGCATCCTACCAAATAAGTCCTTCCATCATTATTTTCCTTCGACACTTTACAAGATACCTCTATCTTGAAATTCACACATTAACTATAAAGTTTGCTAATGCAATGCCCATGACTTCAACTTTTAGAACTTATTTGGTAAATAAATTGATTACAAACCTTTTAATTGTTTAATCCTTATATCTTATTAAGTCCCTTTGTATTAAGTTAAGCTTATTATTAATTGTTTACCAAACAGACAATGGAGTAGTTAATTTTTTCTCATCAAAACCATTATAACTTAGTGATATAAACACTGATCTAATGATAAACCATGTTTGAATCCTTCCTCCCCCAAATTGTAACACAATTTAAAAAAAAAAATCTCAAGGCCATGAAGAAAAATCCAAATTAAATATAAAGTAAAAGCTTCTAATATACTAATCCTTCTAACATTAGCCAAGGTACTTATGCAAATATCCTTTATTTTACACCGTAAATATCGACAAAATAGGATGGAACACACACACATACATATATATATATATATATATATATATTTACATACATACATACACACATATATATATACGTTTGTATGTACTATAAATGTTTTAACCACACATCGAGGAATTTAAATGGAAATTATAATAAGGAGATAAGAAAGCGAAGTGTGTGTGTATATATATATATATACATATATACATATATATATATATGTTTTAAATGGAAATTATTATAGTGAGGAAAAAAGAAAAGAAAAGTATACACGTATATATACATATACATATATGTGGATTCTCATTCCGATAAATAGAATTCCATGATAATTGAAAAAGACATAATCAAATTAGTAGAAGAGATTACATTAATTTTGAAACAGACTATTCTCTCTTTCAGTACTATTCTCCCTCTCGGAAATGCATATCCCAATGTAGCTAATTATTGCCACATTTTCTTAGATGCCAATAGCGGATACGCAGCAATATATATATATATATATATAT
>JAMXBB010000005.1:9516573-9621887 GCA_024138015.1 Lumnitzera littorea
AAAAAAAAAAAAAAAAAAAAAAAACGAGACCACTCCATGAAAAGAGAGAACGAGCAACGTAGACAATGTATCACCACCTTTGAAGTAAACTTTATCTGTGGTTTTCTCCTTGCACAAGTGTAAGAGTATTCATCGGCATGATTCTAAATTTGAAGTCCTTCTAGATGATGTTTTATGTAATCTAAATCTTCATATATACACACACAGATATATATAAATATATATATATATATATATATATATATTTTGATATTGTGTCTTCTAAACGGAGTCCATAGTATATTGATCTTCATGCTAATGAAACTTTTCCTAGTTAATCATATACCAAATGCTAGGAAGGATAACGCCTGAACTTGCAACAATACCTTGGTGGCAAGTACATTTTTCTATTTCTACCGAAAAAACAAAAAGAATATTTTTCTAGTTATTATGTATAACTACCATATCTCGGTCATAGTATTAATATATTAAGTAGACCATATATCTTCATCTTAAATGAAGCAAAAGTAAATTTTTTATTTATATTATTAAAGCCAATAGATTCTTAAGTTACTGCTGCTTTTTTATCTTTAAAATTTCTTAAAATGCTCTTAAATTATATTTCATCAAGATTCAATTTTACCAAGATTTAATTTTCTGCTCAAAATTTAATTTATGGGTTTTATGGCTAAACACTTCCACACAATTTTTCAAATTAACGTGCAACTTAACCAACCTATGCTACCTACAGGGTTTTTCTTCTTCTTCTTCTTCTTCTTTTTTTTTTTTCTTTTTCGACTTCCTCTCCTCCACTCACTTAGACTCTCTCTCCCTCTCCTTCTCTCCCTGCGCGCAATTGCAAAATCTTTATCTCTAAAATCAGAAAAACTCCACCCATTCAACGCAATTATAGATCCTAGGAGGCAATTCAGATTGGTCAATAAAAATATATTTTAATGCGATGTATTTTTTTGTTTTTCTTAGTTTAGCCGATCTATGATGAAAAGTAAAAAAGGGTAAAGTAACCTTATGCTAATTGTTTTCAAAATGAAAGTTTTCTTCTTCTGCATGTAGAAAAAGAATGAATAAATCGATTAAATTACGAGAGGCTTCATGAAGTGCTTCTTTAGGAGTTAAACTTCCTTTTGTCCATATTTTGAGAAAAAGTATCTCTTGTTTTTCATTTCCATTACCATAAGAATGAATACTAGAATTCACATTTCAAACAGGCATGAATACAGCATCTATAAGATAACTTCCGTCTTGAAAGTTATTTGGTATTTTGATATGATATCTGCGATTCCTCTCGATTTCTAATTGAATACACAAATTAATTGACAAACCCCAATAGCAACACCAACACGAATGACAACATTTGTGAGCATGGGTGACGCACATGTGAAATATATTGAAAAGAAACAATATATGTTTATTTGTTTAATTTCTAATATGAAAGAAAATCAGCATGGCAATAAATACAAATTCTAAGCCAATGAAAGTTGTATCATTTTTTTTTTTTTGAGATTTTTTACTTTTATAGCATTTATGTATTAGTTTATATATATATTTCTATGTATTTTTCTTTTATTTGCCTTCTCACATCTGGATATAACGTGATATTCCATTTCTCATTTTATTATTGATTTATCAAACGTAAATGTTTTTTTCACAAGCAACAAGGTGCATGCCTCGGCTTTTAAATATTGATAGTCCTATTGTTAAGGAGAAAATAATAAATCTAAAAACACTTTTGGAATAGGATAGATAGCATATACATAATCTTTCTAATGAGTCATCCAATATAATTAAAGTTTTAGAGTTTTATTCATTTTCTTAATATAGATCGAGACCTAGGCACAAGTCGAATCCAAACCATGAACTACCAAAAACCACCCCCACCAAATCTAAAACCGATCGTACAAGTTGGACCCGTGGGCCAACCTATTGGGTTAACAGGTCTAAGTCGAGTCAACCTCTTAGACTTGTCCTCTTAGACTTGTGGACTCGACGATTTTTTAACTACCAACTTAAAAAAAAAAACTATAAAAAAGGAAAAGAAAAGAATAAAAAATAATGAAATAAAATAATTTAAAAAATAAATAATAATGAAAACTAAAAATTTTAACTATTTCAATTGAAAAACAATCATTTCTCATTAATAACATTAGTACATTGCTATTTATAAAAATGTAATAAATATAATTTTAAAAAATTGTATGATTTGATATATATAAACTTTTATCAAAAAGTGAATCTCATTTTTAGCAATATGGGACTAACTTTTCTTTTTTAAACTTTTTTGTAACATTCATATCTTTTATCTTACATTACTAATATAATAATTGAGTTAAATATGATTGTATATAAATAAGTATATATCCTAAAATAACTATTTTGTAAAATGGACTAAAAATAATATTTGTTTTGTGTTTAAATAATTTTAATTTAAAGTCTAAAATTTAATTTATTATTTTATTTTTTAAACTAATTTTTTTTTAAAAAAGGGTTCACTATTCCTTGAACCACTAATTAAACTAGTAGGTCTAAAACACTGACCCGTGAATCGATCCCACGAGTCTGGTTTCAATTCCCTATTTTAGGAAACATGAACCGATAGGTTTGATTCTAATTCCGAGCTGATTCAGAACCGTGCTCAAGTCTACGGTAAATGGAGCAAGGAAAAAAGCAACAATGCTTAATTTTATCCTTTTAAAACATGCTTTCTTTGATCCCCTACTTTCTATCATTATGTTATCCATGATTGCTAGAAAATGTGTAAGAGGTTGAAAATTATGTAAAAGGAGTTTCAAGAAGGAATTCATATTTTTCTTTTGATCATTTTAGTTACTAATTTTACTTTTTAAATCATGGTTTTTTTTTTTTTTTTTCCAATCTGTTGAATGGAGCTCTAATTTCATTTTAGCCATGTAATTTTTGGTAAATTTGTTAGAATTTTACAAAAATTAAATTGCACGTTTAATTATCTCCATGTTATTTTTCCTTTTCTTTTTCCTTCACATTATGTTTGGTTGATTGGTACGAATCTGTACCTCATCTCATGGTAGAATGCGTAGTTGGCATATTCAATTTCTATTATAACATGATATGGTGATTTGATAAATTTTGTTGTGTAAATTAAAGATAATTTTCTTAATTTCTAAGCTACATAGTTGGGAGATTTTTTTTTTTTTTTTTGAGTTTTTCAATAGATATATCTAAAAAAGGGTTTTTCTTTTATGCATAAGGAGTTGATTTAATTTTCTAGGAATTCAACCATTTAATTTCCAAAAAAAAAAAAATAACAATTTACATCAAACTTTTGAGCATATAAAAGAATATTTATATTAGGCACCTATGAAGCGGGTATATAATCTGTTAGTTTTTAAACAAAAGAATGTATTATCAATAATTAATCAAGATGATAACAGAAATTAAAGTGCTATTAATTCGATTTAGTTATTAATTAACTAATCATATAGTTGGAAATAATGCATTAAATTAATTGATTTCGGATGGTCATTCAATGTGGTGGTTATAGAAATAAGTTTTTTTCTTTTTTTTTTTTAGGTTATTTTAGATGATTTCTTTATTATTTATACTTTAGGCACCTACAATGAGGTGCAGTATCTGCCAGTGTGATTATATTCAAAAGGTTTTATAAATCTAAATTAGAATTAGCTATTACAATGAAATTGTAGAATGGAGGTAAAAGTGGTATGATATGGGGAAAAATAAGAAAATAAAAATGATAAAATGAAGCCAAGCCAATGCATTGTTTGCGAACATAAAGCTCAACAACGTGAACGAGGCCGGTATTTTTAGTAAGCCGCAGCAGAGTTGGGACAACATTTATTTTATTAGGCTATATTAAAGTGAAGCGAATAATGGGAGTTCAATTCATATTTGGACCCAAAACAGATGCTTTTCTAATTTCTATCTGGAACATCGAAAGGCCTAAATAGGCCTAGTTCGATGGCTATCATTGAAGGGGCAACCAAGGAATTGCAATTAAGAATGGGCCAACATCAGTTGAGTTAGAATGGACCGAAAATGAAATTGATGTGCAACTAATGAAAGGACACGACTATCCTCTCCTCTCCGTGGACCAACACAACCCTTAAAGGACACAATGGCGGCCTGATCTTCTAATAAATGGCGCCAATTGCAAGCTTCATTTGTACTTCAATCTTTCACTTCACTTCCAAACCATGAAAAAGGACTTGGTGCATGGATTGAATACAATCAGAATCATAAAGTTGCAATATCTCTAAGCTTAGGCTTAATCCAACCAATCACTTGCTCTTAGATTTATTTATTTTTTTGCTTCACTTAAGATCTTGTCGTTGGTCCTTCATGAGTAATTTTGGAATGAAAATAAAAATTGGGTGCGGCCTAATATTATCTCTTTTTATTTACCATTTCCTTCGAAGAGTTAAAATGAATTATTTAATGTTAAAATTACAAAAATACCTTCAATGTTTCCTTTTAAGCTTTTAACTCCTTTTATATTTGAAATTTAGCTTTTATACCCCTAAATCATATTATTAAAAAAAAAAAAAATTGCTTTGGTCACTATAATGGTAAGTGGGTACCTTTGCTTAAATCTTAAGCTTACTCTACGTTGTATGGTTATGGAGGTTTTTTAATAGATAGTAAAGGTACGGATAAGATTCAGTTAAAATTTTTAAAACCATGCTCTGATAAGGAAAGGTACATGGTATACCATCTTTATGCCCTATATTCACCTTGATACTTATATTCTAAGATATAAATGATTTGTATTAATCCTATAAAAAATATTTATTTATAATATTAGATATAATAAAATATAACATTTTTTTAAACTTAACTAATACTCAAGGCTCAAGTCTATTTGCTCATTGTAAAAGGAAAAAGCTAAGCTATATTTCATTACCTTTTCTTTCTTTTTTGTACTTTCTTTTTGTTTTTGCCTATGCTTTTCTAAACTTCAAGACAATTTACCTTAAATATTATATTATAAAAATGTAATACAAAATATCATAGGTTCCTTAGGATACAAACTTCAAGGTGATTCATGTATTTTATAAGAAAGGTTTAGAATATAAAATTTAATAACATAAACTTATAGGGAAGTCAAACTATGCTTTTAAATTCTATCTACTCTATATATGCTTACCTCTAGTCTCCATATAACCTTTTTACCCTTTCAAAAATGACGAAAAAAAATATAAATACTTTAGTATTATCAAATTCGCAAAATAGATTTATCAAGTACAATAAGTAAACATTGGATTTTATATATAATTTACCCTTATAAAAGATTGAATCTTATTTAAGTAGATGTGCCCTACTTGGTTGCATAAAGTAGTAAGCTATGGTAGTTGAATACAATCATTCAATATGATGGATACAACAATTGCCAAGCATATGACCAATGGATCTTGAACCACGCTTTCATTCTAGTACGTTCTTAAGAAATCCATCATCTTGTACCTATCTAATCTATCAATTACATTGTGGATATTCATTCATTAGGGCTAGTTCTTCATTCTTAATCTCACTTTTTTTAAGAGCAAAAAAGTTAAACTTCCATCCGATTGGAGGTTTACCCTTCTTGACACAAAAGATTGAGAACAAATTTAGAATTAATACATAAGAATTCAAAACCACCTACCTAGTCATCTTCTCCATTATTCTAAGTGTTTTGTCCAGAGCGTTCCTTTTAGCTTTAACTGAAGGATGGATGTGATATTGGGTGCAAACTTTACTTATTTTTATAATTAACTATCTAAAAATTTCCTTTTTTCTTTTTCTGGCTAAGTAACTACCTAAATTTTAGAAGTATCAATTTAATACCTTTAAACTCTTGAAGATAATTTATAGTATTTACATTAGGTGATTAATTACAAAAATGAATAAAAAGTTCAGACAGTTAATTGTAAAAATGAACAATGTTTAGGTATTTAGTTGCGAAAATGAGCAAAATCCAGGTACCAAATTTTTACTTTTAAACTTCATGTAATTAATCAAAAATGACCAAAGTTTAGTACCAAATGTGATATTTACCCTTAATTATATAGAAGGTACCTCACTTTTTGCATTTTTTCCAATCCCCATATCTACATTTTGTCCTTTCTTTTAGTGATATATTTTGAGGCTCTATGTATTCACTTTGTATACTTTTCTCATATATCTAATAAAATTTTAATTAAATTAGCTTTGATATAGTTAAAAAAATTAAAACAATGATCAAAAGCTAAGAATGTGCGAAAGCTCCAGTCATGTAATTGAAAAAAAAAAATAATAGTACTACTACAAAAAGTAAAAAGGTATGAAAATTTATTTATGTTTATAAAAAAAATATATAATGCGGAACTTATGTTACAACTATCAAGGATCTTTCTCTACTTTTCCCCTATAATAGAATGAATTACAAATCAACATTTCACAGGTTCATGGGAGGCTTGCTTCATGGAATACATATAAGTGCTCTGTTAACCAAATAGCCAGAAGTAACCAATGTTCATATCCACAACATTATATCGACATAAATCACATAAAATTGCTTGGAAAAAATAGGTTATAGTTATACAAATAACACGAAGTATCCAACAAAATAAAGTTCTATATATGGCTATTATAATTTGAAATTTCAGATATACATGCTAATAAAATAAGCCATTTGCAATTGTCAAATATTAGAACAATTACATCAATTAAGATAGTTTGGATGAGGCAATCTTATTCTTTTATTTCTTATCCATGAACACTTCAATCTATTTGGTCAATTCAAACAAGAGATATTAGCAAAATATATTGTTGCTATACTGTAATTCTAATGCCTAAAACCCAAAACACTACAGCTCTATGTGTCAACATAATGTGTGAAAACTAGAACCTATCTACATGTGCAACAATAAATGTAATAATCTACATATATCACACTAAATAATCTCCAAATGTATCCAATCAATATAGCTCATAAGAGTCTCATGATACAACAAATCACAAGTATAAACAAGATAAGGAAATTCAACTTATCTCCTACATCATTTGACATCTTACAAAAATAAAAATACACAAGTCTACATAATCAAATACTCCTAATATTAAAGTCTCATCTGCATCAACAATAAGAAACTCACAAGCACCTCCAACACACAATATATCTGTACACATCCAATCTACTCCTCTCAATACATATAATCCACGTTACCCCCTATGTTGTGCACCAGGTTATAAAAAGGTCATCATAGAAGTTTATGTCACCTAAAGTACTTACATTAGGGAAAACAAAAAGGGTCTCCCAAGTGTGAGCGAAATGCTCAATATGAGAAATACCATAACTACATATGTATAAGCACACATATGGGTAAACACAAGTAAATTTACAATAAAAATAAATGCACAAAGCATTTGGTTCATATCTTTTAATTTAAGTCCATTATCCAATAAAGTTTTGGCATAAAAAAACTTAGGATAACTCATGACCTCGAATTACATACATATATACATATAATATTTATATGGTATTGGGTACTCTTGGACATCCTAAAGTCCATGAATCAAACCAAACATCTACCTAAATCCTTAGTTCTTGGCATCTCTTCTATTGGGAGCGTAAGATCTGTTGAGGAAGGAAGAAACATAAAGGAAGGAAGGAAGAAAAGAAGAGGAGAACAAAAGATTTTTCTAAAATCCAACAACAAGTGTGATGCGTATCATAACCAAGGACAAACAAGGTCAGTTGAAGGAATGAGTCTAAACTTGCCGAAAGCTTAAAAAGGGTGGTGGGGAAACATGCGTAAGGGCAAAAAACGAATGAAAAAGTAAGTAAAACCCACGAATAACTCCAAATGATATAACACACCAATGAAACTTTTGAGAACTCACGATACAGCTCGATATGACGCATGAAATGGTTCAGTGAGGGTACTCGCCATCTAGCTTTACTGAAGGGTTATGATAAAAGTGAAATGAGAGTAAACAAACAATATTTACGAAAGGAAAAATATCCAATATATTAATGATAATCTGATGTCAACGGCTACATGTACAAAAGATATTTATACCTGAGAATTTAGGATAACCTGTTTAAAAAGAAAAAGACCAAAAAGTTATTGTCCTAAAAAAGTAATGTACAAAGTATATAAAGGGTAAAGAAGAATATTCATAGAAAAAAAGCAATGATTATTAAGAGGAGTAGATTGGATGTATACAGATATATTGTGTATTAGAATAAGAAGGTGACAAATCCATGTATTAGAACTATAAAGACATAGTGAAAGCTTACTGTGATTCAATCACTAAACAGCAAACTCCATTGTTAAGCCTTGCACGAGAGATGTGGAGAGAAGAAAATGTAGAAAGTGAAAAGTTTTTGCAAGTTTCTTAAAAGGATCCAAAATGATAATAGAGAGAGAAAACTATTTATACTACCCTGACTATAACAAACTCTAACTAACTATGCTTTGTTTATTATACATGTAAATAAATAAAAAGTAAGTAGATATTCTTAACCCCCTCTTGAAGGTGGTGCCTTACAAAGGCCTAACTTGGATAGCAAAGAAAGAAGTAACAACTCAAGTATAGTTTTCATAATGGAATTGGCTAACTATTCCTTAAAGGGTACATAAACTACCTAAAGAAAACTAGTAACAACCTAACCACATGTAAAATGCACATCAATAAAGAAATATGTTTGGTGCAACCATGCATACAAGGATGAGTAGCCAAAAGTTGAGTAGATTTGTTGTCCACAAAGAAGAGAGCAGGGTATGTGAAAGAAATCCTTAAGTTTTGTAAAATATAGAAGATCCACAAAAGTTCCTTGGTGGCAAATGCCATAGATTGATGCTTATCTTCGGTGAAAGAGGTAGAAACCATATTTTGCTTCTTGGTCTTCCAAGAGGCTAAAGAAGATCCAAGAAAAACACAATATCCTAAAATAGACTTCCTAGTAAGCACATATGTACCCCAATCGAAATCCGAGTAACCTCACAAAGTAAAAGAAGAATCAATTGAGCAAAACCATCACTATCAATGGTGCCCTTAAGATATTTGAGCACATGAAATGTAGCTTTCAAATGACCAACACAAAAATTACCCAAGAATTGACTAAGTTTATGGACTGTAAAGGAAATATCTCATCATGTAGAAGTGAGGTACAGTAAATGACCAATGATACGACAATAAGAAGTAGAATCATCCAATGGTTCCCTTACATGGCGATAAAGAGCAAGATCAAAAGACAAAGGAATGTTTACTGGTTTACAAGCTGATAAACTAGTGTCTTGTAAAATGTCAACAATAAACTTGTGCTAATATATTCGAATCCCTTAATGTGTGCAACACAATTCAAACCTTAAGAAATAACATACAAGACTAAGATCTTTGATAGTAAAAGCTACATGTAACTGGCCTTTAACTTGAACGATACTACAAAAATTGTTCCTTATGATTAAATATCATCTACATATAGTAAAACAACAAGAAAATCCAAACCAACAATCCATACGAAGAGAGAATAATCAAGAGGAGATTGTAAAAAACCATGTGAAATTAAGAGCTTCAGTTAAGAGGCACATTTAATGCCATAGAGTAACCTTAAAAGCTTACAAACTTGACCTAATTTAGCTTTGTTATACCTTATTGGTAGCTCCGTTATACCTTAGTGGTGGCTCCATATATATTGCTTTATATAAAAAGCTACGAAGAAAAGCATTATTCACATCAACTTGAAACAAAAGGCCACTTCCTAGTTGCTGCAATAGCCAACAATATCCCAACAATTCTTAGATCTGCAACAGAAGAAAAAGTACTATGATAATCCCCTCCCTTAACTTAGATATAACCTTTAGCAACCAAACATACTTTATAATGCTCAATGCTACCATCAGTATTATACTTGATTTTATGTACCCAAGCATAACCAATAGCTTTTTTACCTTTTAGCAAATCAGTGAGTTGCTAAGTCTCATTAGCCTCAAGAGCATGAAGCTCTTTATTGATGACCTTAACCTATTACTTATCTTTAGAAGCTTGAGTATATGAACTAGGTTCTTTAGTTATAAACACATTTGCCATTAAATGAACAAAATCAGGTGGACAAGAAGAAAAAGAATTTAGTGTGAATAAATGATATTATACATTAGCAACTGGAAAAACAAAAACATAAGTGTTGTTAAGAGAATGTACATAATCATGAAGTCATGAAAGAGGTCAAGTAATTCTAGATAAACAATGCTATGGTTCAATACTAGTAGAATCAATGGAATGAGAAGACTCATATAGATGAGAATCAGAAAATTAACGTACAAGTTTTGTTTCAAAGATACATAAGGTAATTATACCAGAGGAGAAGTGCCATGTAAAAGTGCATCAATATTCTTGAAAGGAAAAATTGTTTCATGGAAAAGTACATCCATGCTAATAACTATCTTCCTAGTCTCTAAATCAAGAACTTTATATGCTTTATGTTTGATTGCATATACTAAAAATACATACGTATGACCTTTACTATCAAAATTTATCCTTAGAACCTCTAAGCTTTAGTATGAAACACAAGCAACCAAGTACTCTTAAATTCTCATATGATGGTGGGTGACCAAAAAATACTCCAAAAGGAGTTTTCTAATCAAGTTTAGTAATAGACGTGTGATTAATCAAATAAGCTGTAACAAGCACACAATCTCCCTAATATTCTTTGGGCGAATTAGCATGAATATCCATTACCCTACCAATTTCTAACAAATGACGAAGTTTATGCTCTACAAGTCCATTTTGTTGAGAAGAATAAGGAGTTATATACTGATGTAGTATCCCAAATTTAGCAAATGAAGCCTGATATTCTCTAGAAATAAATTCAACTTCATTAACACTTCTCACATTTTTAGGAAAAAGTGAAAAATGATTGTGAATATACAATAAGAATTTCCTCAACACAAGATATACTTAAGACATGGATTAAAGCAAATAAGTCCAAGTTCTTCTAGAAAAATCATCCACCAATGTTAAAAAATAATATTAACCATTATATGTTGTAATATGATAAGGCCCCTATAAATCCAGATGCATAAACTCAAATAGAAACTTTGATGTACTTTTACTAGGACAAAAAGGTAAACATTAGATTTTACATAAATGACAAATGTTATATAGAAAATCCTTAACTTTAAATCATTTACAACAATTTAGATGATCAAGCTTAAATAAAGAAGGATGTCCTAAGTGAGCATGAAGCAATTGAATATCAGAATTATTTGAGAGAGCTATTGAATTAAATTAATTTCATAAAAATTACAAGGAGAGAATTGTGAAAGTACATCGACATTTTGAACAAAACAAGTGTCAAGTATATAGAGACTATGATGTCCTTGAGCTCTTGCTACAACACGTCTAGATTTTTGGTCCTAGAAGCAACACATAGTATTTTTGAAATATACAATAAGGGAAAGTTGTTTGGCAATCTGAGAAAATGATAAGAGATTATGTCTAAGGCCTAGTACTAGAAGAATAATTTCAAGAATTAATGATAGAGAAAGTGATATAGTACCAACTTCAAGCACATCCTTAACTGTATCGTCTAGTAAATGTATAAGTATGGGTTTAAAAAGTATGTGTTTAGTATCAAACAATGAGGAAATGGAGACATATGGTTATTAGCCCTAGTATCTACAACCTAAGACCTAGATTCATCACTCAAGTCCATAAAATAAGCAATTGAAGATGTACTTGCAAAATTGATTGTTGTTTGAGTAGGCTCATCAGGCACACAAGATTATTTCCCACACATCATCTTCATAATTTCATTAGCTATTGACTATACAAATTGGGAATTTGCAAAGTCTACATTTTTACTGTCATTAATATGATCAAATGGAGTATTATATTGAGCAGTAACCAAACTTATTTGTGTAAATCCCACAAATTTAGCCGTCTAAGTATAAAGTTAAACTTGAGTATTGCGGATAATTTCTCTAAGTCAATAAGACTGATAAATTTAAAACTGATTAAAATTTTAAATTTGAAATCTAAAACAAATATAAAAAATACTAATATATTATTCAGAATTTTAATCACCTATGAAAACCCTAAATCCTATATACATGTAAATACAAGAGATTGAACTTAAATCTGATGAAAACCTTAAAACCAAAACACTAAGCTTATAAACATAAAGAATAACAGATTAATTAATTAAATTAACAAGATTACAAATATTATTTTATGATTACTTTTGATGTATGCTAATTTTATAATGATTTAATTATTTTAATTTAATTTTACTACATATTTTATGTTTATATATTATATAGTATACATTAGTTTTACATCATATATTTTCTTCTATAATTATATCATATTTCTTTCTAAACATTATCTAAAAATTGGAAAACACTTAAAGAAAAGTTAAAAAAGCAAACTTATAATTTTTCTTTCCTCCTTTTCTTTTCTCCTCCAAATGTTGCAACTGCACAAGTGTTTCAAATAATTCCCCGTGTGATAAATTTATAACATAAAATAGAAAGTCAACATCTACTTTATCATCTTATCTTTTTTTTCTTTTCTTTTTCTTTTTCCCTTCCTTTTTTCCTCTCTTCTCTTTCTTAGCTACCGTGTGTTATGTAGAAAACACTATATCTTTCTCCTTCTTTTTAAACTAAGAATTCAAATTAAGCATTTTTTTTTCTTCAACTTTAGCCTTTTTCTTCTTCAACTTTGGGCCAATACAAATTTTTCCTCAAAAGCTTCTCATTTCTCTTCCATTTTCCTCTCTTTTCATACTATGATGTAATCTTCTAGTTTATATAATATTTCCCCATCTTTACATTATTATTCTACCAATTTCAAGAAGAAAAAGAAGGGCATCTTTTTTAAAAAAAATTCTCAAGATCAAAAGTAACTAAATAACAACTTATGTTATATTAGTTTTGTTTTTATTATGTAATATAAATTTTTGTGTATTTCTTTTATGTTAGTATGTACGTGTTAGTATTGTTATATTAGAAATATGTATGTATGAGCTATATGCGTTTCTACCATCATTTGTAATAAATAAATTTCAAGTACATGTATTTGAATATATGTGTAAATTTTCATTTTCTTAAATATTTAAGTATGTATAGATATACTCAAACATATCTATCTAGTATGTTATACATATTTATATATATATATATATATAGTATGTGTAAATATAAACAATATTAAGTATACTTTAATATACATGAGTATGAGAAATACATGTATACATAAGTAGTAAACTATAGGAGTAGATATATGCACCTATATGTATATAAATTACTCTATTTTTTTCTAAGATTTAAATGAGTATACATATAGTATAAGTATTTACATATATACATATACTGAAGATTACATATATATGTATATTACTATCTAATTTTCTTGAAAATAGATTAACAAGTATAAATATTTATATGTACATATGTTAGATGTGACCTCCAAATGAGGAATAAGAGCTATTTTTCAATATTTAATAATTTGTAGTATTATATTATATGTATATATTAATATTACAAATTGAAAAAAAGTACAAAAATTGAAAAAATTAGGAAAATTGCAACATGGACCAATAAGAAGCTACCATGTCAACTTTCCTGATTTTTTTAATTAAAATTGTAAACTACAAAAGTAATAAGATAATTATAATAAATTAATTAGAAAATTCCAATTATAGCAAAATTAATATAATTAATGATTTTGGCTTAAAATCGAAAATAAAGAATTTATGGAAAAATAGAGCCAAAAGTAAAAGTATTTAGGAAATGTAAAAATCTAAACATTATTTAAATCCATTATAAAATTTAAAGTAAAACTAATAAATAAAATCATTAAAGAAACACTCAAAATGATAATTAAAAACATTTAAGCCAAAAATAAATAAATTCGTAACATTCTTAACCCATAATAGAAAATACAAGTTCCAAAATTAAAAACAAACCTCGTTATATGAAAGTACGTTTGAAAATAATAAAGATCAACTATAAAATTGTAAAAATCAAAGTTAAAATGAAAAAATTATACCTAAGTAAAGATTTAAGATAAACAAAAAAAAAAAGGTAAGACAACTAAGTTAACTGGCCATATAAATTGATAATTAGGATAAACTCATAAAGCAAATAAATAAATACATAAGATACAATTATTTACAAATATACCCATATATTTCCTATTTACCCCTATAAATAAGTTAAATCATTTCATGTCATGCTTAAGTTATAGTGGGAAATTAGGCAAACTATAATAAACATTTAGTTAATTAAGAAGCTCAATTTTTTTAAATACTTATAAGTCTTATTATCTTTTAGGTACTTAGTTATTAAGTTTTAGAAATTCCAAAGGCTTATAAAGTGAGCATTAATCTAGGTGAGGGAATTCTAATGATCTACTATCTACTTATGCATAATACTTGCTTGATGTTTGTTGGTTGTTATTGCTTATATGTTTGAATGACTATTTTTCCTTATGTGCTATCATCCATGTAATCACCTCCTTAAATCAGTAAATTTAAATATTTGACAAAATAATCGGTTATTTTTGTCGCATATTTATGACTTAACTAGTATAGTTATGAAGAGTGCTAACTTTGCCAATTTTTGAGAAAAGTATTTTTGAAAACATTTTCTTAGTCTTAAATAGATTCTTATATAACTTTTGTGAGGATTTATAACACCCGTTAATAATATTTTTATCGTTGAGGTAAAGTTATCACAGTATCTCCAATTAATTGATGGCGAGAAGACTCACATAGCTATGCCTATAAGGCCTTAGATTAGATTTACAAATGTTGAGCCCGTAAGGCCTTAAATATTATTTCTTAATTATGGATGACCCTAATTGGGGTTTACCTATTTAGGTTGATGTTTTTTTCTTAACCAGGATAATAGTCGAGTATCGTCTAGAAGGACGGTACCCCCAAGCAGTCTCATGCGGATAAGGTGAAATGTCCTGTGCAGGCAAGTGTAAGGGACAATCGATATGTAGACAATGTAAATCTATATCTTCTATAGTTTTGGACTCCTATAGATATATTGTTTACATTCACTGTGTATGCATCTATTTCATGTATAGATAGACTTACATGTATGCTAATAATATTTGATAACTTGCTTAAACGATGGTAATGATAAATGAATTTACTGAGTTGTAGTTTGCTCATTTCCCTATAACTTCTTTTGTAGGTTCGTTCAAGTTAGAACTAGGATAAATTTCAAGTACAAAGTGCAAATTGAAGATATATAAGATAATGTTAAAGTTAATTGAAAAGTATATAGCTGGTACAGAAATATTCTATATAAAAACTATTTATATGTTAAGGTTCTGTATAATTTAGTATTTCTTGTAATTTGTAAAGTTAACTTACCCTATCTTATTATTTGGTAGGGATACCAATCTTTATAGTTTTGATAGGCTGTGGATTATTGAATATCCATAGTTATTTATATTTTACGATAAGTTAATAAAATAAAAATTGAAAACCATAATGATTAATTAATTAGAGTCTTACAATCTTTAACTTGCAATGCGGTTTTCATATCATGGGTATACTCGTGATATGAAAATTTTAAGCAATCCTACTTGACCTCCCTTAGGGTCCTGATAGTTTATCATTGAAGCTAGTGGCCATATTCAACTTAGAATTAACTCTTTTCTTCCTTCCTTTGTACCAATCAAGATAGTTAATAAGTTCAAAACAAGATCCAATCAAATTTCCATCTTTTTTTACAGTTCTAGAAGAACAATTGATTCTTATTCACATCTTTCTTACCACCACCACTCCTTCGACCTAAAGAACATGTTCTGTTTATGGTAAAAGTAGTTGACATTGTTTTTCTACTTGTAACATAAGGTAAAATGCACGATTAACAGTAGGTAATGGCTTATTTGGAAAAATCTTATTCCTGACTAATGCATACACTTAAGACAAACCCATAAAAAACTACATTAACTTCAATTGCATCATATTCAAGCAACTTATCTATAAGATCACAACTGCAATAGTTAAGCTATCCACAAATACATGTATGATAAAGATGTAATGTACGTAATTCCTCTCAATGTTGAACTTAGAGTTTATTATTTGATTTTGATGAGAATAAAACAAAAAATATATAATTAAACATGTTTTTGAAGAGAACAAAACAAGTAGATGATTAACTAAATATTATTTGATTATATTGAGGTAATTAAATAAGATCAATTAATTTACTAAACGATTAAATATATCAATTATTTCTATAAGAAATTTAATCTTTTGAGTAGTGATCAAATGATCTTGAAGTTATATTGCAAAGAGTATTTGTTTATTATATGTTAAAAGAATTTTCAAGTAATATTTAGCCTACTGTATTGATGACTCAAGAAAGAACTAGCCTAACGATATAAAGTCCTAAAAAAACACTCACTGACCTGAAGAAGCTGGCATGCCGGTTTACTTGCCGGTTATCATGTCGGTAGTATAAGGAGCCGGTTATTATGTCGGTAGTACAAGGAGCCGACATGTCGGTAAGTCTAATACAACTAGCCGTTGGAACATTTAATGTATTGTAATGAAAAGAATTGATTAGGATGATATAAATACTTAACAACTCAACCAAGGACGGTAGAGAATTGATCTTTTGATGCAATATTTCAATAGTCTTTTGTGTTCTCATTATCTCTTGTACTCTGATTTGCTAATATTTAGAAAGATTTGAAGTATAGTGCTTGTGAGCTATTAATTACAAATGATCCATACTACTTTAATGTCCCATATTACTTCGAAAGAAAAGCAATTGCTTAATCGAAAATGAAATGATGACAAGGAAAGGAATTAGGAATGTTACTTATGAGCTTTGATACCATGACAAATTCGTATATCAAAATTGTAAAGACATGATGAAAGCTTACTATGATTCAATCACTGAACAACAAACTCCATTGTTAAGCCTTATACAAGAGATGTCGAGAGAAAAAAATGGGGAAAGTAAAAAGTTTCTGTAATTTTCTTAAAAGAATCCAAAATGAAAATAGAGAGAGAGATCTATTTATATTACCCCAACTGTAACAAACTCTAACTAAACTCTAAGTAACTATGTTTTTTTTTTACACATGCATACAAATAAAATATAAATAGATATTCAAGAAATTTATGTGTTTCCTTTTATATGTTAAATAACCAAGTTTGTCCTATAGTGGTGAAAGAAGATAATATTTGATAGTTAATAGTAAGGGACTAAGCATTACAACTTACCCAATTCAACTGAATTTAGTAAGAATCTTAGTATTGTTAATTTGGATTGGTTATGGCCTTTATTTTAAATATATAATAATAGGGTTTATATTGATGAATGCTATATAACCTATAAGTATATAAAATATTAATAAGATAGATAAAAAGAACAATTGTATAATTCTATAAATAAGAAACTAAAATTTAATATATATTAATTAATAATCATTATTCTAATAATTGTCCAAATGGCATATGCGAAGGAATGCTATGGTTCAATAGACAAAAGGGTTTAGAATTCTTTGTTAACGAATCTCACATTTCGGCTACTCCAAATTCACAGCTCCATTAACTTAATCTTGCAAGAATCTATATTTGATAAATGCTCTCAATTTAACAATAATTCATATACATGACCTGAACATTATACATCCATTATAACTTACTTGAAACTAGGAATCCACTTCTGGCAAGATAACTTGGCTTCCAACACTTTGAGCAACAATTTGTTATGAAAGACTTCCAATATCAACAACCTTAACATAAAATGTATAACACGACGTTTATCTTCTCAAATCATACAAGTACTTCCACTTACCAAACAAAGGAACTTCTCTAAAATCTTGTTTACCATGGGTACTCTTCCCAAGTGTCAACAGCTTCTGTTTCTAGTCAAAAAATCCACTTTAACAACACTAAGGAATATGAAGACTTAAGGAAAATTCAGTATAAAATCATGCTTACCCTTAGTTCTTGGTGTCTCTTCTATTGGGAGGGCAAAAACTTTTGAGGAAGAAAGAAATGCAAAGGAAGGAAGAAAGGAAGAAAAGAAGAGAAGAAACAATGATTCTTTTAAAATTTAACAATAGGTGTCTTTTAGGCATGCATTACCTAAATTGCTTTAGACTCTTAAAACTTATTATCAAAATATCACTCCTCTTAAAATTGTTTATTTATTCCTTTTTTTTTTTTTTTTGGAGGAAACTAATTTTACAACAACACATCATATTTTCTTACAAGATAAAAAGAAGAAAATATTTATATGTTTCCTCTTATATGTTGAATAACGAGGTTTATCCGTCAGCGGCGAAAGAAAACAATATTTGATAGTTAAAAATAAATGGTTGAGCATTACAATCTATGTAATTCAATTGAATTTTATAAGAATTTCACTATTGTTGATTAGGATGGATTATGGGCTTTATTTTCAATATATAATAATGGGGTTTAGATTGATAAACGATGTATAACCTATAAGTATATTAAATATTAATAAGATAGATAAAATAGATAATATTATAATTCTATATAAAAAAACTAAAATTTAATATATTGATTAATAATAATTATTCTAATAGTTATCTACATCAAATATGTGAAGAAATGCACTAGGTATTTACTTAGCTAAATGAAATAGAAGAGGAATGAAATTATAATTATCATAAAATAAAATAAAGGTATAATAGCTATGAATGTATATTGTAGTATTTACTCGAATGCAAAAACGAACAAAGAACCAGTAAGGAATAAAAGTTGAACCGTCCAAAATAGCCATATTCAATTAAATAATAAAATATTATAAAAGAAACAAAACATCCTCGGCATCACAATTTGGCTCTAAATTGTGCTTTCAAAACCCTAACCCTGAAGAAGAAATCAAGCACCACCTCCGACGAAATCAATACGTGACGATCGCGACTTCACCACGTCTTCGAGTTAGGTACGCAAAGCTCGCATCTTTTCACTTTCATAGCTCTCGAAACAATCTGATGAGTGGAATGGAGCAAACGTTAAACTTATCAATGAAGAGAGGAGGATGCACTAGCCCTTTTCCCCATCAATCTTGAACTCGAATACGTGAGAGGAAGTTCAATCGACACAACCATGTAGTGGCCTTTTTCCAGCGGAAGACAGTGAGTGGAATGGAAAACAATGACAAGGTGGAATGGAAGATATTGATGCAACCGTGTAAGAACTCAAACACGTGAGTGGAATGGAAGCAAGATGAGGTAGAGATTCGACTGCAATGGAGCTTCAGGATTCCACCGAGACATGAGAGTCGATTAGAGTTATGAATGGAAGATTAGGATATGATGTCTTGTTTGAGGGTTAAAAAAATGTAAATTTTCAGTTTGAACGAGGGTATTTTGGGAATAGAGATAAGGAAATGAAGTTGGAAACCAGGATTCACAGGACGAGATTCAAAATTGCTATGCAGTGTTTTTAAGTAATTAGAATTTTTAGGAATTGTCATGCAAAACACAAGTGAACATGGTAATAGAGGAATAACAACTTCGGCCGTAATGTTTGGACAAACAAGAGTGTTTGGCATTCCTTACTGGATCGTATATCGGGTAGCTGGCCCAAAAGCCACCCTGTTGATTAGACACATGTTCCGCTGTTGTCGTTATAACCATCAAACTATGCATGTGGCCCTTGAATTCAACAAAGAAAAACAAGAATCTTTATAGCTCACTCAGAAAAATTGTACAGATTTCAAGAGAGAATTCAGGACTAGCTGCAGATGATGCACCGATGTGTAGAACAGGATGTACATAGAGAAATTAAATGGAGCTACTAAGCAAGCTATATATATATATATATATAAATATGATTCTTCCAACTCAAAAAAAAAAAAAAAAAAAAAGGTATCCATTTACACATAAACCAAAGATCCTGCTCTTTACAAACGAAAACTAGGATCAAACTTTTCTTATTTCATTGCAATCTCTGCCTTTTCATTGCGGGAATTCCATTACCAAGGCTCGAAACCGACGATGGCAACAGACGACCGTTGTCCGGGGTTGCACTTAATCTGCTACTAAGATTCAGCAGCGAAGTGGAGCACATTTGGGTAGATGCACGGGCCATATCGACATACGAGGACATATTCATAGATTTGTGAACCATGTTGCTGAAATTGGTAGGGACAGGTAACTTAGAACAAGGATTTGCACTCTCATAACCTTTAATCGATACTTGAGGAACCTTAAATGTTTGTACAGGGGGAGGATTTCTCCACCGTGGAAGAGGCCCCGCGACGAGGAGAGTCTTTAAAAGAGGACCGGCTTCCATCACAGCCTGCAAAAGCTTCCCCTTAGGAGGCAAAACTTTCCCTTCAGCAAGACCATCAACGATAGCCGACCCCGGATCGACCTTACCGGCTGGTACAGGGTTATTCAAACAAGGATTCATGCCAGGATTGAAATCCTGACCAAATGTTTGATTCACAAACCCAATATTGCTCGAATCAGCCATGTTAATATTCGACAAGTCGGGTGAACTGACAGCATCAATAAATGAATCGACTGGAGAGTGGTTGCATGTCCCAGAGAGGCTGCTAGATTCTGTAATATTCGAATTCGCTCTCGCAGGTACTAGGAAGTTCTCAGTTGTTGGATGAGAAACTACAGATTGTAACTCGTTAGTAGTTGTCGGCATGACCTTAACAAGGAGCTTCTTTAGTTGCTCTCTCGCTTCATCCCTTTCTTTGTAAGCGATTCTCAATAGATTTAGCAGATTCGTCACGTTCTCCTTGTATTTTTTGATTTCTTCATTTGCTTCCAATCTCACTGCTTCCAATTCAAGGCTAGTGGATAATAATTTCTGCTTCAAGTCATCCATACCCTGTTAGTTCCAAAATCGAACGACCAAGATAAATGAAATTAATTATTACATCAATATAAAATATGTGAAGGGTATTTCGAATTATAAAAATCTTTAGCAAATATATGGTATAAAAAATTTGAGACCACAGAAAATTCGACTGAACTACTTTTGGCAAAATTCTGAATACACGGTCCATGTGGAATAATAGTTCATATTCTTTATAGGCAACGAATGAAAAATCTACTATCTATCATCATATGAGTACAAAAAATAGGTGGCTCGTTTAAGTTAGGCCAAAAAAAATAAATAAATAAGAAATAAATAACATGCTCCTATCAGACAACCGACATAATTTCTCGCATTTTGAATCGACCATGTGGTGCTCTCCCATTCATGACAAGAAAGAAACCAGACTTCATATGCACCGAACAGAAAACGACTTTTGCATGTATACTTTTCTAAAACATTAACGTTTTCCTTGCATATCATAATACCAGGATTCAGATGCTTACAATGTTAAAATCTAGTGATGAATATACAATAATGAGGGATATGTGGGATTGAAAAAAATTTTCGAAAATTACACTCACAGCTAAAACTTAGAAAAAAACACTTTCAAAAAAGTATCGAATAACCGTATATCCAAATTCAAAAATATAATACTGCACCCTACTAGAGTTTTATTATAGGATTAAAATAACTTATTTAAAAAAAGATTAGAATAATCGATTGAACTTCATAAAAGGGGTGCAGTTTCGCATTTTCTGAATCGAAAATTTTTCTGAACATTTAGAGATAGAATGAGTAATATGAAAAAGTAACGTTCAATGACATTGTTAATATGATTACATAAATTACGAAATTACATTTTTCATTAAATTCATAGTATATGAACATGACATGAAGAGAAAAAACCAAAAGTAGTGTGGATTTTAATAACGACATGAGAAATTGAGAAGAAACCCACCTCCGAATAGCTCCAGAGAGAATTCAACTCCTCCATTTTTATCCTGAGAGTGAAACAAACGAAGGAGAGAGAGAGAGAGAGAGAAGAAAGAAGAATAAATGAAAATCAAACTATTGGGATTTTAACAAATATCACTAGTGGCTAATTTATAATGGACGAGTCATATAAGACAAGAAAGAGAGAGGTGGCTTTTTCTAATATAATTAACAGTGAAATGTCGATGTCAGAGAAAATTTTTTAGGAATACAGAAAACCTTCCGAATAGAAAAAGAGAGAGAGAGAGATTCAAATATTCCAAATATAATTAATTTGCCCACTCTCTTTGCAATATGGGGAAGTATTGGAAGTTTTTATCCCATTTTTTCAGGACCATTGTCTCCTCCTAAAAATAATGAAATGAAACCTAACCTTAAATGTGTGCATGAACTTATATTTGTATAGGTGTATTAATTTATAGGTCAAGGTTTATGGTCAAATGTTTATATCCAAGTGTAGTTAGATTTTCCTTATATTCTTTTGCATATTGTAGAATGTAACGGCTGTTTTCCTATAAACTAGCCCTTGTGAGAAGCAGCTGTTTAGTTTTACGCGGTTTTGCCAAGTTTGTTTCCATTGATGAATTAAGTCATCAAAATTTTGAATTTATTTCCATGTAGAACAAAGGATTTTAAATTATGCAGTAGGATATGATTAGATCCAGATAAGAAAAATGAAGAAAGGGCGATTAAGATTAACATCTTTTTTATTCTAAGGCATAGATGAAATAAAGTTGTACATCATGTTAGGGTGGGAAAGAAAAATGTCAAACCTTACGCTGAAGTGATTATATGTTTTTTCTTTTGCCCCCTAATCTGTTTGAAAAATTCCCAAACTGGCCCAAATTAATTGAAAATTTACATTTGGTTTGGAGGAGCAAATTGAAAAAAAAAAAAAACAAATTAAACTAATTTATAAAAGAAAGTAATATTTTAATTATAATTAAAAAAAATTCCTTTTTACAAAATATTATTCTCAAATTATTTTGCATATATTTGACCTCTATAAAAATACCTTAGATCAACAAATAAGTTAAGTCAAAGTTTAATACCAATTCCTAACAAATGGATTAAATTCACTTAACCCTTAATGAACTTTAGGTTTAGGGTGACAACAATCCTTCCTTTCTAAACCTTTTCTCTTCCTTCATTATCTAAATTCATAGATCCAACTATTTGATTTTATTATCCATAAATTTCCAACTTTTAGTTTAGCAGAAATCTTCTTTTTATTTTTTATTTTTTTGTTCCTATCTTCTCTACCACTAATCTATTAGCAATTACCTGCTACCACAAGCTACTTCTACAAATTTGGTTAGTTTGAAGATTATTAATCAATCGTAGTTTTGTTAATCTTTAACATTAGAAAGGTGTTTGAGGTTGAACGTAACCTGAAAAAAGAGCAAACACAAGCTCAAAGGGCTATTAGAGATTGCTTTGATATGATCATTTCGATACTTAAATTAGAAAGTATATAAGGAAAAAATTGTATAATGTAATGAGAGAGGCAAAAGATTAGATCCCCATACTTAGAGGTATCTCGTTGTATTTATATGTGTAGTTGGTAAGTTGTTTGAGGAAAGTGAATCACATCTCAAAGATATAACTGACCATATCTTTAAGATACACTAGCTAAGTTATTGGAAGCTTAATTTATGCTTTGGAAAGGTCATCCATAATGCTAGTAGCTTAACTTAAGTTGCGATGAGGTTGGCAAGCTCTAAGAGCTCAGCTTGGGCTTGGAATAGGTCAACTTAGGCTTAAAGGCTATGTCCAAAACAGTGTATCAACACTTATTCCCCAATCTCATTGATGACGGTTTAGCAAAGAGAGTAAGCTCTTAACAAGATTTCTAAGGTCCCACAATAAGCCACTAAACTAGTTATGATTCATAGGTAAGTTAATCCTTATGTGTCATAGACCTTGTGCTTGATGCTAATAAGGCAAAGCTTTAATTGTAGTGGAGTCACCAAGTAAGGAGTGATTCAAGGTAGACTGGACCTATGTAACAAAGTAGAAACCTTATAAGGTCCTAACCCAGTTGGTGCACTAAGGGTATGTTGTACAACGAAATATAAGGGCTGCTTTAGACTTTTGCCCTCTAAGACCAAGTTGGCCAAGTTGTTGTATTTAAATTTTGTTCTAAATTTGGCCATGTAGAGCAACTTGATCTTGTTGTCAAATGCTGGATTTAAGGTATCTTGGCTTAGCCAAGAAGTTCTAGGTTTCTTCTTGCTCCTTTTGTATTGTTAACTAGAACCTCATGGTTTGCAACTTGTAATACTTCAAAAGTGATGTAAGGCCATAGTTAGATATAAAGAGGGGAGTCTATTAAATAGGAATGACTCATGGTCGAACCCCTAAGAGCCAATTAGACTAGAGCAAATTGTAGTCGGAT
Organism: Lumnitzera littorea; assembly: GCA_024138015.1. Classification (NCBI taxonomy): domain Eukaryota; kingdom Viridiplantae; phylum Streptophyta; class Magnoliopsida; order Myrtales; family Combretaceae; genus Lumnitzera; species Lumnitzera littorea. Next base: position 9,540,780 of record JAMXBB010000005.1, read on the forward strand.
TGATGGGAGGTTACAAAATACCTTAGGAAGATATTTGTTAGCCTAAAACAAATTATGGCCAGATTTTTAGTAGTAGGGAAATCGTTAGACCAGAGCGGATTATTATAAGACTTTTAGTAAGAAGTAGTAAAAAACCTATAGAGGACGGTCTTTAGGCCAAAAAAGAATGTAATCGAACTCCTTGTTGTAAAACATGGTGACTGGGGACAAAATGCCTTATTAGGAGTACCTTTAGATTTCATACCTTAGTTTAGTTCAATAATAGTATCCCAATTCAGTTAAGTGACTAGCAAGCTTTAATTTCTTATCGAGAGAACATCAAATTGTAGACAAAGTTCTAGCTCAATGATTTTGTCCCAAAATTATCGAGCAAGGGATAACTACTAACGTGACCTAAAGAAGTTAATTAACCTATTTAATTGAAGGCAATCTCAAAGCATAAAGTATGAAGAAGGCGAAGCCTTAGTCATCTAGAGTTAGTCTTAAAGCACATGACCTAAGGGGATTGGATGCTTTCATTGCCTAGAGGTGGTCTTAAAGCACATAGCTTAAACAATCAGATGCTCCAATCATCCGGATGTGGTCTTAAATATATGACCTAAAGAGGTCAGATGCTTTAGTTGCCCATAAGTGGTCCTAAATTGCATGAATTGAAAAGGTGAGATGCTTTAGTCACTCGGAGGTGGTCTTAAATTGCTTGACCTGAAGAGCTCGAATGCTTTACTCAACCTGTGGTCTTAGAGCTTATTAGATGAAGAGATTAGATGCTTTGGTCACTTAGAATCAGTCTTAGAGTGCACAACTTGAAGAGGATGATGCTTTGGTCACCAGGAGGTAGTCTTAAGAGTGCATTAGTCCAGTCACCTAAAGAGAGGTTAGGATAGTTGGCCACTTACCTCAAATGAAGCCAGACTTAATGTGTTAAAGATTAACTAGCCCTAAGGAGAGCTCATAAGATGCTTTATGAATAGAGCAAATCATGGTTAGATACTTTTTAATGGATCTTGTAGGATGTCTTATGACCAAATGCTCATTTTTTACAACATGAAATGTTTATTGGGAGTACTATGACTAGAACGAATTGTAGTCAAGCCTCTTTAAGAGGTAAGAAAATTTATAATGAAGTCTATTAGATAGTAGCCAGAGTAAATATATGGAGAAGATTTGGCCATAATTGGTAAGAGTAAAAGATAGAAAAGGTTTGTTCATAATTGTTTGTTATGCCTCGAAGTCACAGAGTTACAACAGTCCTGTTGTGTAAACCATTCTATGATAGTAACTAGCTTTACAGTACCTACCATAAAGATGATCTATACAAGGTGTCGACGACTCATCGCTTTAAAGTAAACAATTTAATTAAAAATTTAGTTAAAGTTATGGTAATCATCAAGAATTTTAGGTCAACATACATAATTACATATACATAATTACATGTACATTCTACAGAACTTCTTAGGAAATTCTACATTAACATAGCAATCCACTATTTTACATAACAACTTTCAGTCTTTCATTCTTAAACTACTAAAGAGACTCTAGTTATACATTAACTACTAAGCGAATTGATCCTCACACTCCAAACTTCAAAAGAACTAACCTCTAGATAGATGTAGAGCGGCATAATACTCGGAGCATTCAGAAATGAAGACCTACAAAAGGATTTATATGGGTATGAGCAACTATAGCTCAGTAAGTTGAATTGAAGACATGTGAATGTATACAAACATAAACAAGATTATCAAGCAATTATTTTCATACAATACAACAAGTAAGTATCATCACACAACATAGTCCGGTCCGTTGCGAAATTAGAGGAATTTCACTCGCTTTAATCCGGGTTAAGGAGTTTTCATGTTATGCAACAACTCACAATCAAACCCAGGTTTATGCAATAGAGACACTGCTCTTCCTAAGACTATCTTTCGAACCAATGCCCTCATCTTCACCGTGACCTTTTCTCCTATCACTTAGCTTGGCTAAGGATAAGGAAAAGACCAATTTGCTATCCAGCGTTATCTTTATTGAAGGTGTCGGTGTTAGGTTGGAGAATCTTAATGATCCCCTAAAGGGCTACAATGCATGACAATTTAAGGCATTAGAGTCGAATAAGATTAAATTCCATTTAGGGTGTTTAGACAATTTTATACCAATCCAGTCATAACACACAATCAATCACAACACAAATTTCAACATGAATATAGATACTCAAGCACATGTATAAACTACTTACAATCATAATTATACATAATCTTAAGTCTCCAAGTACCATAAAATAGTATGATTAATCACTTAAAACCTAATTAACCTAAAATTGCTCAATTTTCTCATCATTTTAGGGCGAAAAAATTACTTGAAATTTTTGAAAATTAAATTTTAAAAATTGGCTTCATAGCATTGTTCTATATCACTTAAGCATTCTACAAAAAAAATTTGAGCTCCAAACTACACTTTTAAGCTTATTTATTTCTAGTTCTAATCTTGCTCGGGTTTGCTTAATTTCTTAAAAACCCTATATTTACAGACGTGATTAAACTTAATCACTATTTTTCCCTAAATCTACATACAATAAAACATCAGAATAATAAATTTCATAATTTTCTAGGTAAAATAAATAATTTAAAAAAATTTTACAAAATTAGAGCAGATGTGAGACTCACTTGGTTCAATGGCTTTTGGGCCTCCAACATCGGTTCAAGTGCATCAACCGATCCAGGCAGTGAGTTTGGAGTAAGGTAGTGGTGGTGGTTTGGTTCACAAGCCCCTACTACACAGATTTGCTAAAGAATTTTCTAAACCTTAATTTTCCCTCTTATTTTCAACTCTTCTTAATCTTTCTAAGCTTATAACTGTCCAAATGAGTTCTATAATTTTTCTTACTATTTATAGAGTTTTATAATAATTATTATACATTAATTAGACAAGACATTACTCAAATCTTTTCAGTTTTGCTTTTTGTGTTGCTTGTTTTTTATTTGTTAATTTTTCTTCTTTAATTCCTGATCGACCACAACCAAATCCAAGTTATTCCTTATTACTCTTATTTTTTTCTAATTTTTTCTTAATTATTTAATAATTTTCTTTAATTATTTAATAAGTTCCTAGCAAATTTCAAGCATTTTAAGTAATTTTGAGTATTTTTATCTACATGTAAATACATGTAGGGTACAAGTAAACATTCCTAATTATTATTTAGGTCATTTTATAATTTTTAGTATGCATATAATCTATCTTTAGCAATTTATTAGTTATTAAATTGCACTTTTCGCCTTTTCAATAATTAAGTATTATACTTAAAGTTTGAAAATTTTATGGTCTCTTATTTCAGTACTTATTTTTTTAAATTCAAGTTTACGAAGTTATTTTTACTAATATTTCTATCTATAGTTTATAATTTAGGTTTGATTGAATCCTTTAACCAATCGCCCTAAACTTTGTATACTGAGTTCAATTCTACGGTCACTTGACTTAACTTTAGGACTTACATTGGTCGAAGTAAATATTGGTTCATTGATGGCTACTATCACACAACTACAACTGTAGTGGCATTATCACCAATGGTCGAGTAGTTGTTTTACAGCTTTCTTACCATTAAGGATGTAGATTCCTACAAACAGTACTAAAATGTTGACATTCAACATCATGAAGGTGTTCAGAGTTAAAGGCAAACATAAGCTTAAAGGGTTGCTAGAGATGATTCTAGCACTGTCACTCCAATACTTAAGTGAGAGAGTGATGAGGAAAAATTGTATAATGTAATGAGAGAGACAAAAGATTTGACCCCTTTATCCGAAGGTGTCTCGTGGTATTTATAGGTATAGTTAGTGATTTATTTGAGGAAAGTTAATTGTATTTCAAGGATATACCTAACCATATCTTTAAAATACACTCTGGATATAGTAGAGAGTATCTTGGACTAGAACTATACTATGCGAACTTTATTAATTTGGTCGAGTTATTAAGAGCTTGGTCTGTGCCGCCAGTCGTGATCAACCAACATGGTGAGCAAGAGCTTCAATCCAGAAGAGTACTCACACCTCCATGCATACGCATTGTAGCCTTATATTACTGTCGGAATTAATAAAAGTATGCTATTCCTTTTTCTATTTGTGCATGTGTCCCTTATAATCTGTTGGCTTTCTTCCTTAGTTGTATTGCTTATAGGTTTAGGCCTTGTTAGCTAGTGTTGCGTACGAATTGGGCTTACTTACTACTACAAAGATAAGATAGTAAGCGCCACACAATCTATTTGTGTACTAAAGAAAGTCTTAAACCGTGATAGTTGGTAAGTGAGTCATGATATTTGAACCCTAGGAGCTTAGCTTGGGCTTTGAGTAGGTCAACCATGGGCTTCTAGGATCAACTAATGCTTTGAAGAGGTTCACTCGAGCAAGAGTTTCAAACTCATGCTTCTAGGATGAGTTTCACCATGTTAAATGAGGTTCACCATGACAATATAAGAGTTTCAAACTCTGGATTCTCCTAATTTTTTAATAAAAGAGTTGGGAAATCACATCCTAATATTATGTTTAGTATATTATAGTGCAAAAAAGGCATGAATTCACTTTAGTGTCGTCAACCTTTTTAGTCAACAACTACTTTCTTTCTTCAAATTTCTTGTGATTATAGTTCATTGGTTCCACCAATCATTTATATCATTGCAATACAAATAAGTCGTAATACATACATGAATAATTGCTTTTTAGAGTGAACGATAGCGTCCAAAAGGAAAGTGGCTGGATCGTGATTCTTTTATCAGACCAATGCAATTTATTTTTTGCAGCAAAGGCATTTTATAATGGATATATAAAAATTATTCAATTTTGAATAAGGACTTCGGAACTAGGGTTAGGGTTTTTTTAATTCGAAAAATGGCCCCATTTTTCCAAATTCTATCCGTCTAGTGTTGCATAGATTTCATTGTGAACTGCCCAAGAAAACTGATCTCAACCATATAATGGTTGACTTATTAGATTTATTTTATGCCCTTAACCATATTCTATTCCTGAACGTTTTCCAATACTTGCCTCTGTATATGTTCCATGTCTACATATATTTGCCTTCTAGATCGACATCCTTTTGCTTAGAGACCGATGCTTTTTCTTTAGACATCTTTAACTTTTCTTACTTGGATTCAAACAATTTTGCAAAACCCGCTTCTTTTAAATTTTAAGAAGTTAGCAAAATATCCACAAATTTCTAGATCGAAAATTATAACGTTTCCTTATTAAATTGTTGAGTTAAAACAAGTTATTCAAAATGGGGGAGAAAAACCTGCCCTAAAAAGTAATAAGTGGCAAGAAGTATTTTGCTAATATCGAAATCTTGAGTTTCCATGGAAGTAAGTTTCTTGTTTATTATATCAAGTTTTGCATAATAAAAGATAAAGCTGCCCTAGAAACGAAACAAGGGGGCTTGGGTACAAGATTCTCAAACAATAAATCCTTCAAAGGAGATGGGGAGCTATAACCCCAAAGATAGTACTCATTCACTTTTTATCAAGGGACGCTGCCCAATCGACTCAATTATTAGCCATCCTTTTAACAAGATATAAAGAGAAAAATAAAAGAAGAGCTGACGAAAAGAATATCATCAATTAATAGTGTAATAAGCTAGCTAGAATAACTATTCTTCAAGTCCAAAACACCAAAGATGAGTCTATCTTTAGTAAGGATGGTAAATAGGCTAAGCATGAGAGCATAAACATGAGTATGATTGGGCCTCTTTTGTAGGCTATTCAGGCATGAGCATGCGAAAATAGTAGAAGGTATAAATACGAGTAAGTTAGGGCTCGAGCATGCAAGTACAGGTACATTAGGCACAATAAAGTTGATGGGCTACCTAAGTACGAGCACTAAAGCAGGTAAGTAGCACGTTATGTTTTTTATTTTTTGGAAATGTAAATGAAAATAGTATTTTAAGTATTTTTAATTTAGTAGTGTATTTGATGTAGTAATTTATTTATTTAATACATTAATTAGTTGATTTTTGTTGCTGCAATTATAACAGTTAATGTGCCTTATATGTAATTTTTAATTTTTAAAGATTATATTAAATTTACAAAAAGTTTATTTGATGTACTAATTTATTTATTTAATCATTTGCTTTTTTTTTTTACTGGAATTATATCATACCAGTAAGTGTAACATATACCTATTTTTTAAATTTAAATATTATATTAAATAAACAAAAATATCATTATTATTATAATTTCTTGATACAATTTCATTTAACTAATCTACTTGTTTTAATTTGAATGAGCAAGTTAAGCTTGAGTAAGATATAAATGAATAGTTAGGAAATTAATAAACCTAATTTAAATAGGTAAATCTGTTTTAAATTCAATTTAAGTGACACTAAGTTTGTAAATTGAAATAGGTAAATATTATATGAAATTGGATCATTAGATCAAAACAACATAAATTGTATGAACCTAACTTAAAGTAGGTACACTAAGACTCGAAAAAGTTCATCAAATGGGTTACGCCATCAAGGGCCTAAAGTCAAAACACAACCCGACGCAAAGAGACAGAGACCTAACATAAAAAAATAGATGGGCGTAAATTCAAATTTAATTGTTAGAAAATATAGATCAAATTGGAGAAATACAAATGAGCCAACCAATCAAAATTAATATTTATCATAGAATGGAACAAAATATATTCTAATCAATACTCATCATCATCATTGTCATCGTCATCAATCTATCGCATCTCCTCTCCCCTTTCCATCACCTGGAATGATCGTGTGGCTTCCTCGTCTTCCTCATAGCCAAAAATTGATTCCACACCCCCTTGTCTCCTCTTTTGAGCATCACTCTAGTCCTTGATGCATAAGTGGCTTCAACAGTTTCAGCTTTGAGTCGAAGGCAATAGGGGTTGAGGATTCGCTTACCTGAGCTAAAAGCCGATTCAAACAACACCGTCGAAGCTAAAGCCCTCCAAAACATCTCTTACAACAATTGATAAGATAAGTATCATGTGAGATTTTGCTACCCACTACTCTAAAACATCCACATCAGCCTCATTTTCCCGTAGGTGTTGGACTTGGTATACCAATAGTTTAATGAAAGTTTCACTGGTAGTGTTACTGGTAGTCCTTGGATTCTGACTTATTTGAGTGATCTGCTTGCTCCTCTTCGTAGATGTAGCATTAGAACTACCAGTATGAACGTTAAATCGAGATGATTGAGGCAATGGTTGCGCTTTACCCCTATGATAGAGAAACAAGGATTTGAGTAGGTTTTTAGCTTTCATCTTAAGCCTTACAGCTTCAATCGTAGCATCTTCTACGCTAACATTTTGGTAAAATTCTTCTAGCAAATTATAAATACTATGAAACTTATAACGTGGATCCAACATTGTAGCAACATAAAATAAGAGGGGAAACGAGAAAAAGTATGCAAGCAATTTAGCCTTCATTGCTGTAATGGTAGGAAAGAACAACAATTCGTCTATAAAGTTTGTCAATGTATAAACAATATCAACGAGATTTTAGAGTACAACATTATTAGTAGGATAATAGCAACCGGATAAAATCATTGTTGAGTGGACGAACGCACTCAGCAACTCCCATAAGCTGCTTATTTTCTTCCAATCCGCTATACGAATTTGACCAAGCTTGAGCGCTTGGCTTACTTTCCAATGGATGTGGGAGTTGTAAAAAATGGTCGGAGCCTTCCATACCTATATTACCAATTAAGAAAGTATTTAGTATAAAGTATTATTGTAAGGTAAGAATAAATTATATCTCCAAATAAACATTAGACCTAATGAATGTAATAATAATTTTATGTAATACAAATTGATAACCTTCAACGATTTATCTAACATCTCAGCTGTAGAATTCCATCATGTGATGACGTCATAAGGTGGGGTGAATAACTCATGGTTTTCATTCCAGCAGCAATTGATATACTCCAAGTGTTTCTATTTACTGTGACGGATACAATTTATCACAAAACAAATCTTAATAAGATAATTCGCTTTTCTATAAGCGTTCATGCCATCTTACACTGCAAGATTTAGAATGTGGCATACACAACAGACATGGAAAAGCTTTCCTTTGCAAATTGGGTTCAATTGCTATTTCAATGATCGTATCACTATTGTGTTTACGGATGCATTATCAAAGGTAATGCTTAATAGCTTACGAATATCGTAGGTTCAAATTGTGTCCAAGATGTTAGATGTGATTGCCAGACTTGTATGAGCTTCCGAAAACAGCATAAATGCAATGATCCGCTTTTGCAGAACCCAATTTTCGTTTATCTAGTATACCGTGACATATATATAACTGTCGTCAATGTTGATAAGTAATGATTTCCATATGTCCGGTGTAAAAGAAATGCTGTACAACAATACGAATGGCATTGACAACAATAAGAATTTTATGACAATAGTAATATAAATAATTTTGAGGAAAAGATTCGGATTCAAGTTACCTAGATTCAAGACTATGTAGTTGCACCTTTAATTGTTTGTGTTTACATATGAACAATTCAATCGTTTCATTTTACAGGGTTGGCTGCCTCGCATGCTTGTATTCTGGTTGTAATGAGCCTGATGCTCATTCTCCAAAATCGTCATAACCTACTGCATGAAACAATATACCGACAATTACCATCATTTGAACAAGACTTTCTCATACCTCCTCCTAGTTGAATACAAATAGTGTATCACTTCCTTTGATAGCTGATGAGGATAGCTGACGAAGTTCCTATCGATCGAGCATTTGGGACTCTAACCAATGGTTTGTTTGTTCTTTTTTTTCTAATGCATCCTTAAATGTTGTGTAAGGTGGTCCATTCCTAACTTGGACATTTCGGATAAAGGTTTGTTGCATATCATACATTGAGCAGCATTTTCTCCGGCTATAACGATGACATAATTCCAGACGTCGCTTGTTCGCCTCTTTCATCTTCCGGATGAACCCTTAGCCATGGTACCCTAATATTGCTTAGTGATCCTCCATGCATATGACTCTGCGATGGGTCTTTAGTGTAATCATCCTATCCATAACTAGACAAAAATAATTACAATATTTTTTATTAATTATCTCACAATCGATATCTACAACAATTATAAACATAAATTCACTTTCACTGATGGAAGACAATCTAAAGGACACATACCATATAAAAAATCCTCATAGTCATTCATACTCCCGATAGCCATTGAAGGTGGCTATTACATTACAGGCAAAAGAACATCCCCAACCGTATTAGCATGGGTATTAAAAGGAGCGGTAGAAGGCAAATACCCGAGAACTAGTTGTCTGACGATATTTAACAAATTTGTATACCCTTTAGATTGTCTGGCAAATACCCGAGCACGAATTATCATATTCATTAATTGCTGGCAAGTTGACATCAAGATTTCCACTTCCTGTTCTTTGTATTGTTAAACGTATATGTATATAAACAAAGATAATATAGGCTAAAAATTCCACCAAACTTAGGAAATAAAATAGAGAAAATGCTAGAGGAATGTAGCCAACGTTATGCTGTAGCTCATATTTATAAGTCAAAGGAGAGAGGGTATGTTGCTAGAGGCCAATGTAAGGAAATTAGGATATAACGTCCCTATGTTGGCCTCCCGCATAAGGGAAAATGTTTGGGTAAGAAGCCTAACGTTGACACATCATATAAAACGTACCTACGTTATGGTTCTCGTCTAAATATTTTCCTTGGGTGAGAGTCAAATGTGCGAACATTGAGTATAATGTCTCCACGTTGGGCCCTTGCACAAGAGTTAAATCTTTACTCATTTGTCAATTTGTGTTTGAATATGACACTCTGATAGTTTATTAAATTCTATTTCTATGTCAAAATTACCTAATCAACTACCTCAGGCTCATCTTTATCGGTGTCCTCATTATTTGATGATCCCATGATAGATACAATATTTTGTTCTTACATTGTTACCAATTTTTCTCCTCTTAATCAGTGTAACTGCAAATGTCATGAAAAGTAACAAACACCTCTACTGCGCTTGTTGGTTAGATGAGCGCTGCACGTGAGATATTTCGCAACGTCTTAACTTAGTATTTCGATGAAAAAATTCTAAATGTCGCTTTTCTTATGATGTCTTAACATGGAAATATATAAAAAATTCAATTAGCTAGTGGCAATATATATCAAGTCACAGGTATTTATAGGATTAGTCGCAAGTGTCGCTGTTGCTACAATTTGACCTTTACATCACTTATATCCTAACATGCCAACGTTGAACACAACGTGATAAAGTTGAGGCCCATAACATGCCAACATTGACACTAACGTAGGTACGTTGGGGCAAAAAAGGTCGTCTAGTAAACATTAAGGTAACAACGTGCCCACATAATAAATAACGTAAACACGTTGTGGCCTATAAAGTTAATTTCTTTTGACTGATTAGGCCCCAACATGCCCATGTTGTGGCCAATGTTGGTACGTTGTTGGCGTAACATGCCCATGTTTCTTCCAACATCGGCATGTTGTGTCACGTTGTGTCCACAATAGTTTTTTTTTTTTTTTTTTTTTAATGTTGTGGCCACAACATGCTAATGTTACATGAAACATGCGCACATTGTGTCCACAACGTACCAACATTGCATCCAATGTAGGCATGTTATGGCTACAATAGCCATGTTTTTACCATTGTAGCTAGAACATACCAACATTGAGGTGGACATGGGCACATTATGGCCACAATGGTCATTTTTTTTTTTTTACCGTTATGGCCACAACATGCCTAAGTTGTCCACAACGTCAACACGTTGTGACTACATTAGGCATTTTTTTTTTATTCGTTATAGCTTAGAGATTGTCTATATAAGGTCAATCTCCACTCACAATGTTCCTACGTCCAAAACCAAAAGTGTCCACGTTCCAAAATCCTCTATTTTACTTTCTGAGTTATTAAGCCCATACCCAACTAAATTACTATAGAATCCTCCTCTTGCACACGATCTAAGAAAAGCAAACGACAAAGTAAGTCTAGGAATAAGTGTCCTCGATCCCATTCCCCCATACCTCCCTACTAGCTTCGACCAACGCCCTATGCGTTTGATGGAGAATACTTTGTAACCATCAAAATATGTGATTGGTTTATTCATGAATTTCATTAGTGAAATGTTCTAGTCACACGATTGTACGATTGAGATGAGTTGCTTGATGTCGGCAACTTTTAAGAGCTACTTCGACAAACGAGCCTCCAACGATTATTGGACTTGAATAACAATACATATCTCGACTTAGTTCGCATATTCTATTCAAATGCGATAACTAAATTGGTTTATAAAGGTAATGATGATGAGCCATGGAATGTAACGGATATCGATGCCAAGTATATTTCCACTTATATGTTTGGCTGAATTTTGACGATTCGTCCGGATTACATCAATGAATTGTTGCAGCTCCCTCCCAGCAGCGAAATCTTCAAGTTTGGAAAATTAGATGCTGCGAGAGCTTTTGTTTGAGTATTCAAACTACCTATATATCAAGGGGAGAATACCCTTTAACATCTTAAGCACCTAAAGTCTGGTGATCTCCTCATCATAGCACAACTTTTCCATCATATAATTACCAACTATGTTGCTCCACATGCTAACACTTCATTTTTTTCATAAGAGGATTTATGGCTTATCAATTCCATCCTCTGTAGAAGATAAGTTGATGTTAGGACTAGCATCTACCGTTGCATGATACAAATACATGCACGAAAGGATAGTTAATTAGGATATAAGCACTTCCTCTCACATATGCTTACATTTGAAGAAATTGATTTGAATGGCTATGCAAATAGTAAAGTGAAGCCATTCAAATTATATATATTGAAGCAAAAGCTTCACATTAAGAGGAATGAAGAGATATGCAAGTAGTATAAGGTTGGACAAGGGTAGCAACAACAACAACAAGCATAAGCACAACATCAACAACCAAAAGATGATCAGCTTCCTCTTGACACACTCCTCGATTAGCAAAGTTAGCAAACTAGGTTTGGACATGAAGAAGCATACGGTCATCAAGAGGTCCCTAGCTCAGATGTTTCCTTTAGCATGCAACATATGTACCAGCGTATTAATGAAATGTATGAGAAGGATATCGCTAGATCTGAAAGGGAATAGGAGATGTATGACATGATAAAGGGGTACTAGACTAATATTCAGGAGATTACAAAGTAGCAATGATGACAAGGCCAACATATTGAAAAAATGTGATAACACCAACAAGCATACAACCAATCAGTTGGCTTTATCTTCCTACCTCCATAGCAACAACCGCCCCCTAATGGCAACCTAGGATAAGGATAGGGCCAATCATCGAGTTCTCTACATATATATTTTAGAGATATTGAGGGTTTTTATTTTTCCTTTTAGGTTTTGTTAGTTACCAATGTAAATGAAAAAAAAATCAAATTTCTAATAAAATGTCGTTCTAGTTCTTCTCATACCTATTAAATTTTGATATCAATTTCTTTTCCTTCTTTTTATGCTTTCATTAATCACATTATCACATATCAATTCTCATGTGTAAAACATATATTAAATATGCCATATACATATTGTATTATATGAATAAGATTTATATTACTTAATAAAGACATCATTATCATTATATTCATACCAACTAATTTGGTTTTCCTAAAAAATAACCTTATGTAAATTTAACAATAAGCTAAAAACTGCCACCACTACTAAGTTTCAATACCCATTACAACCACTTGGACCACCACCGACCACCAAGTCTGCCACCATGGAATGCTGACACCGCTGTCGACTACCCCACCACCACCTCTTTTACGAACCACCACCACCACTACCTCCAACCGAGAGTTTGAGACCATTGCCACCGACCACCATCTCTACTATTAACCACCATCACTGCCACTGATCATAACCACTGCCATTGGCCACTACCTTCACTACTAACCAGCACTGTTACTACAAACAACTATAGACCACTAACACCACCATTGACCACTATTGCTACCATGCACAACTAGTCAACCACTACTACCACCATAAACATTGCCATTGACCGCGAAACACCAACATTGCCGCTAACCACCACAACCTCCTCCACTAATGACCACCACCGCTAACTACCGATTGCAACCATTACCATTGGCTTTGCCATTACCTTCGCTATGCTATTAACCATCACCACCTTTACAAATAACCGTGCACAACACCATTACCGCCATGTTCTCACGAATAACTACTACTGCCACCACTTATTACTATTGCCACCATTAACCACCACCATCCATAACTACTAACCTTCATCACCGCCCACTACCGACCACCTCCGTCATCATGGACAACCATCGACTACCACTACCGCTACCTTGACAACCCAACCACTACCACTACAACGAACACTACCACTACCACCAACCACCATCCCTACAACGAACCACCACAAAACATTACCTCGGCATTAGCCACCACTGTTTGCCACCACTTACCACCATCGCCACCAGCAACCACTATGCTCACCACCAACCATTTTCACTACTAGCACTACATCTACCACCATCGACTACTACCATTGGGACCACCACCATCGCCCTATCGATACCACTACTAACCATCATTGTTATTGCTGTCGTCATTGCCATCATCACTACTGCAGTCACTGCCACCGTCACTGTTACCATTACGATCACCTATGTAGTAACACCGCCCTTAACACCACTACCGGTATCACTACTACGACCTCCACCACCACAAACATCTTCGTCACTTTAGCTAACTACCATCACAATCATTAGCATCATAAATGTTAATACACACGAATAAATGTGTAACTTAACTTACTATACTAATGCTAATGCGTAATAATAGCAATAATATTTTCTTTCTTAATTAAATTTTTCAAAAAAGTAATAGTTTCCTAAATTAATGTATTAATACATAGTAATAGTATAATACACGTAAGTAATTGCTCAAGAAAAAAATTTGCAACTCAAAATTTTGAATACATCAAAAACTACTAAGCCCATTTATGGGCAAGCGTACGGCACGCGGACAGGCACTCTTCATAAATGGATTGCAAGCACACAGGCTCCAAGCACGCAAATATGCTAAGCTTAGCACGCGAAAAGCACAAGCACACTAGGCACGTGGGCCTCCCATTTACCTTCCCTAATCTCTAATATTACACTTATACAAACTTTCCATTGAGTAAGCTCTAAAAACTACATAGTATATTGAATTTACTTTGTACATCAATTTTCATTGTAATTATCATGTATAGGATTAAAAATATTTCAAGTTAAAATGATGCAATATTAAACTTGAATTGATCTCAACTCGAAATTTTAAAACTTGAGCTTAACTTAAATTTGATCAAATTTATAATTAAGTTTGGGTTTAGCTTAAGAGTGATAATCGACGAACTTGAACTCAATTTGACTAAGTTCATTTTCAACTTGATTATCTAAGATATTATTATTATGCTAATTAAAATAATATAATGCTGATATTTAAACTCAACTAAAACTAGCATAACATTTAACCTCAATTAGACCTTGATTAGGCTAGCCATCTAGTTGAGTCGAACATCATAAGACCAAAGTTTAACTTAATAAACTACCCTTCAACTCAAATATTTTCAAATCAAACACAAGTAGATATTGAATCAAATTTGAGTAATTTATGAATAAATTTATCTTGTTTACACCTCTAATTATAGATGATTTGTGAATTAAACACTTATACAAAACAAATAGCATAAACTGATTCTAGCATACTAAAATAAGGGGATCTCAGACATAAATTTTCGTCCAACCCCGCATACGCATACATGATATAGAAATTGATATGCGATTGGGCACAATATAAAAACTTATGGTAGCAGGAAGGGATGGTTATGATCCAGCCTAGTTTAGTTTGTGCACGGTTCAAACTATGAAAAATATGGCGGTGTACGTACTGAACCACCAACTAAATGTAAAAACTTCAGTTTTTTTAACCATATTTAGTGTGAAAATTTCAGTTTGGATTCAGTTTCTTTCCTGGTCAAAACAATGAAAGTCTCCTTGAATTAAACCAAATGTACAACGTCAAATTTTCAGTCTAATTCAGTTTTACGGATGGTTTTGGTTTTATTTAGTTTTGTACCACCTTTAATAGCATATATTTAAACAACAGAATGATGTATGAAAATTATATTCTTCATATGTACGTTTTCTTATCTTATTTTAAATAATCTAGTGCCTTACTTATATTAATTGAAATATTTGTTTTACAATATTTTTTTAATTATTAAGTATTTTATTTGTATCTTATTTTTATCAAATAGAAAAGGTAAAATCATTCATGTGGACACATTGCACAATCCTCACGGTATTACAATAAAAAAAAAAAAAAACCCTTATAATTTCATTAAATTATGTGCGTGTATAGTTTTATCCATTAAAGATAATTTTCATAAATGCTCTCTTGTGACGAGCCACGGCATTATCCGACAAGGAAGTGATACAGCCATCTGCCATCTGGGTGCAGGGTGCAAATTATTCTCTTTCGCACGGCTCGAATCCAAATGTCTATACAAGAATTCTTGGCATCTAGGAATTGGGATCGAACAGTATCCTCTTTATCTTTTCCCACATATACTATAACTATTTTTAAGAAAAGAATTAATAAAGTAGAAAGAAACACTAACACTATATGATACCTCGTTCTGTCAGAGACAATGAACACAACACTATATAACACGTCATCTAGTTTAGGCATTACTAAATTGTGTCTTCTTTTCTATCTAGGAAAAGAACAAAGTCATTGGATTAAATTATTTCTCTCGATTACGACAAAACTGCATAATAATAATAAAGAAAATCTTTTAAGTTATACGAATACAATGTATCTACCAGTTTTTAAGGCCCGCGCCCCACCAACCCCACCTCTACCCCACCCCCACCCCCAACCCAACCCAACCCATTTTTTTTTTTTTTTCTTAACCTTTCTTCATTTTTTCTTGTGTGCTCTCTCTATCGGTTACCGATGTAAGTTAATCAGCACACACTCTACAAATAAACTTTCATTAATCTCTATAGAACCTACATAAGTTGACGTAATTACTCTAGCTAGACTACGTTAATAAACAAAGCGAAGCCTAATCCAAAAAATTTAGGAGGTGTAAAACTAGGACATAGGTTTTGAACCTTGAGAGCATCGTGAATATAAATCTTTCTTTTCATTACTATATATTAGCCCATCCCGTGTAGTTCACAGGTGCAAGGATGTTCTGATTTATATAAATAAAACAGTTTTTAACTAAGATTAAGGTAGAATGCAAAGAAATCCTCCAAACCTTCTCTAACATATACTTAGCCACTTCAGCTCAACCCATATTTAACCATTTTATCCTCAAAATTAGAGTAATAATAATAATAATAAATAGCAAAAAATTTTCATGCCCTGAAATTGAGGCATGACAACTCTTTCACATTCTCATTCCTCTGCATAAGTATGTTGAGATTCAGCACCTGCTAATTACTACAAATATATTTATATTAATAAAGCACACAAAGAGGGTTTTTAGTATCTTTTTCATTTCGTTAGAACTGCCCCTTTTTTTAAATTAATATTTGTATAATTTAATAGTTGTTATTTTGATATAAATATATAAATATTATTTCACTCGGACCATAAACATCAATAATCTTAGTTGCCCTCCATTTCTTGTTTATATATCAACACAACTCATACCTTTTATTTACTAAAATCAACCTAGCCACTCTCTCTTTATCCCTCTCTCTCTTTCTCCCTCTTTTGCGTGATTACTCTCTTCTAAAAAAGTAGGAGAAAATGATCTTTTATCTTTCTCAACATAATAATAGCAATTAAGCTAGTGTTTTCAATTTCATTATAGTAATCAATTGATGACGAATTCCTTTTTTCTTTATTGAAATTTCATAACATCACATATCAATTCATTGGACTTTCGATGCTCAAAGTTGTATGTTTTATTCATATATTAAGTTTCCAATTTTTTTCATGAAGATCGTAACTTTTAAGAAACGACTATCGAAGAGTTTTCCCCCACTCTCATGATAGTAAAGTGAAATTGGAATAACCTCTTTTCTCTAAATAATACTTTATATTGAATGTTTTACATATTTTTGTATTATGTATATGTCGTCAAATGAATGTGATTTGAATTAGGATTAGCAAATATTACGTTCCAAACAAAAAAAAAAAAAAGTCATAGCAGTCCTGTCATATAAACTAATCTAAGATAGAAACTGACCTTACAGCTATTATCGTAAATATAGTCCACACAAGATATACATGATTTAACCAGTTTAACACATCTATTCTGATACCAATGAATTATTAAACACGCGGTATAATTTTATAAAATACCTATTCTATATAACTTATTATCTTATAACACTACGGTACTTATATTAATATTTTACATTCAAAGTTATAATTTACAATCAAAGTTTACTAAAAACCATAAGTTTTAAAGCCTATTTATAATAAGATAAGAAACCAGTAGGTATCTCAAAGAATTCCTAATTAGCTTCCTTAAAACTAAAAAAACAAAAAAAAAGGTCAAAAGCCCAATGGATTTCTCGTTCCTCACTTTCCAAGCCAATAGCACACTAACTTAGGGTTAATGGTATCTAAACATACGGATCTTCAATAATCACTTGTAAAAAAGTCTATAGTTATGTAAGTACAACTAGCTCAGTAAGTAAGATAGAGCAAAAAAAATACTAAACAATCACAAGCAAGGTTGTTAAATATGATAAAATGCAATGCAATCAATCACTTGAAACATCGTACAATATTTTTTGGTCCATTGTGAGATTAAAAAAATTACATCTGCTCCAACCTAGATTGAAGAGTTTTATTGCGACTCAAATTAGACTAAACCTGAGTTTGGGCAATGAATCTCCTTCCGTAACCACATTCAAACCACGACTCCCACCCTTGTCACAACCTTTTCGCCTATCACTTAGTTAAACTAAAAATAGAGGAAGGACCATTTCAATTATCCTTATCGAAGGGAGTTAGTATTTGGTTTGATACTTCTAATCGTTTCCCCTAACAGGTGTTATGTATGTCTAGTTTCGTTGTAGTCGAATTATTATTAGTTATAATCGAGGGTGACCAAACAAGTTTACACAATATAGAAACGATGCAATTACATAAAATAACACGCCCAGGAGTTCAACTCCTGTCACAACTAAATTTTAATCACATGCATAGTATGCGCATAAACAATTAATTACAATTACAAATAAAAATACTCTTAAGTCTCTAGATACTCTAATATAGTATCTCAATAAGGAGTAAAGCTATGATCCTAACTTACTTGTTTAGACATTTATTACGAAAGAATCGTATCTTCAATGTCCTGATCACTAGAGATCTCATATATATAAAATTCAGATTTAGTTTTTGTTAAGTTTACCAAAACATTAGGGTTCTATCTAAAAGTATTTTGTTATATGATTATATATATATATATATATATCTAAAGTATATTATCATTTTCCTTATATAATAAAATATAGTTTTATTATATAAGTTAAGTTAAGTTATTAAATATTAATAATATACATAATTATACTATTACATATAATATATCGTTTCAATCATATTGAAACATACTTTTAATCTGTTAAATCACATTTCAATTACGGTAAGGTTATCGTAATATGTAAATTCTTGTAATATTATAGAGATATGAGTTACAATATCTGGGATTGTCCAATTTTAGTAAAAATAGTATCATTGGGTTTATATAGACGTAACAACATGTATTGCAAGTTTTATTTTTAGAGATTACTTTTAATGGGTAATTCAAATTTCTATACACTTATATGTATTTAAACGCATATTATCATATTATACTTATTTTATATAATTAAACTATATTTTATATAATTATCGATATAACTCAATAATATAGGATAATATAGGTATTATTTAACCCTATTATATATTCAACATATCCCGATCGTCAAATTATCATTAAATATATTAAATTTTCACTTTTTATCAAATCTGACCGGTATGTATATATGTAGTTTTTATTTCATTATTTATCATATTTTAACCTATTATTATTGAAAATGAGTCCTAGTTCCTACATTAAGCTATTTTATTACATAAATTTGTAATAAATGGCTCGGGTCACTAAATAATTCCTTGAAAATTTCTCTACTCCTAAAAATATGGAAAACTCAGTCATCACATGGTTTCATGTTATTGATTTATCATCGATATACTCTAAATTAAAATTTTAGCCCTAAATTGTATTTAATTACCCAAATATTATCCTTTTTACATAAAATTATTTTCAACATATCCTAACATCACTATAATTCACCAAAAATCAATATAGGTCAATTTCATCCATTGATTTTACAAAACCTATTTACTTCACAATTTCATCTTAATTCTAGCTATTTTTCGGGCTAAAAATACAATAAATATTAAAAATACTCAAATAAAAATCTGGCTATATAAAAATTATCTATATATAATGTATATTCTACACAAAAATTTTGAGCTAGAAATAACATTATTTAATATATTTATTTTGAAAGTCAAAATTCAGGTAAATAGTAACTTTCTTAAACAAGTATATTAAATATTCACAATTTAAAAAAAAAATATATATATATATATCAAATGATAGCATATCTAAAATAATCTAAATATAATTTTTTTTTCAAAATTTTTTGGGTGAATTTACTAATTTTTAAAAATAATTAAAAAAGATAGTAAAAGTTTGACCTCTCAATTCATCGGAGCTACAGTAGTCAGTAATGGATGGAGGGTTTTTGAAAGGGCCAGATGCTGAGGGTTCTAGGTGGTGGTGGAAGGGCTTCAGAATAGATCAAAGTTTGCCCTAGAAACTAGTCTAGCTCGATTCCAACTCTATTTTTGTATAATTTTTCTAATTTTTTTTCCTATTTTCCATAACTTTTCTCTTTATTTATTCTAGTCTCAAATTTGTTAAAATTGTAAGATTTTGATAGTTGGGAGTATTTATAGGGTTGAATTGTTGCATAGGAGAATTTTTTTTTTTTTTGAATTTTTCCTCATTAAATCCAGGTTGAAGGTGTCTCTTCCTAAGAAAATTGCTTTTGACTTATCAATTTGTGATCCTAATCTATTGCCACAATAATTTTCTAGCAAATTCCAATTGCAATCTTGAATTGTTAAGTAGATTTTGCAATTATTTAAGTATTTTAAGTATATTATATTGCTATTTAGTTTTTTTTTTATTAATATACGAGTATATATCTTATGTATATATCATGTGTAACATATAACTATACTTATATAATTATGTTTCTAACATATCTTTTATTTTTAAGATAGATTTTCTACTTTTTTTTAATTCAACACATATTACATATAATTATATAATTTTGAGTTAATTTATAAGTATTATTTATACTAGATATACTCATAAAAATATATGTATATTTATATAGTAAATTATGCTATATTATGTCATTTTATAGTTCAATTAATTTATCTTTAAATTCTTATTGCATTCTAAGCTAAATATTAGGGGTTTTGATCACATTTATACTATATTGAGTAATCTTAATTCTAAGGGCCAAATTGGGATTTTGGGTAATTGTTTTCGAAATTTGTCTTCACTATGTCACTTCAATTAATTTTTCTATCTTATTTGTAAAGTTTAAGCTCAATCAAATAACTTATCCTTGAGGGCCCTAAATCTAAGCTCAATTACTATAAATGCGATTTTAAGGGCTTACAGTGGAAATATTAAAGTATTTGAAAATGAATGTTGATAGTTAAGTTTTGACTAGGATGCGTGAGGATGGAAATAGTCTACACATGTAACAAATGCAAGCTAAGGATGTACATCCAAGGTGTCTATTGTAACCGATTTGATGCTTAAGTCAAGGAGAATGTTATGGAAAAAAAAAATGATATAGAATGAGAGGGAACGAGGATTTTAAGATACCAAACTTGTGGCTTTACCTGATACTTATAGACTGTCAAGTGTACCACGTAAAGAAGGTGGATCATGTTCTAGGATATGCTTTAGAATCATCGAAAAGAATCTCGAGATCTTTCCTCAATTTTATGAGATCTCATATGAGCTTTCCAAGTGGTCATCTAAGCTCTAGTTACTTAGGTTGAAGCTTAACAAGATCATCCATTAGAAGGGAGACTTTCTACAGGTAGTTAATAAGGTTAGTTGAGTTTTATAAAGCTCAATCTAGGCTTATATAGGGTTAATTAGGACTTTAGGAGCCCAACCAATGCTCCAAAAAGGATAGCCTTAGCTTGGGGCTCTACGTCTAAGATAGCGTATCAATACTTGCCCCCCACTATCATTGGCGACAAGTTAGTAAGAAGAATAAGCTTCTAGTAGGGTTTCCAAGTTCGCAAAATGAATTGCTGTATTCATGGACTTAAGGGGTGAGCTACCTAAAGTGCCAATGACCTGACTATTATTGTAAGTTAGCTAGATCATGAGCTTAGAACACTCTAGCTAAGTATGCTGGTAGTTAAAGCCAAACTAGTTCTAAACTTGTGACATTAATGAAGAGGAGACCTTATGGCGTCTTTACTGACCTAGTCTACTGAGGGAGTACTAGACAATGGTATATTAAACTTACTATAAGTTTTTCCTTCTTAATCCAAGCAAGTTGAAATAAAATGCTTGCTCAAAGATGGTATTTGACCTATACTGAGTTTGTGGAAGTCAGTTCAAGTTGCTGTCGTATTGATCATGTAGTTTGGCCAAGTGAGGCTTCTTGCACTTGTTCTAAGGCATTGAAACCGAAATGGTTTAACTTCCTTGAGAAGCTTTAATTAAATTTGTCTTATGTGCTTAAATTCTTGTGCATGTAATGCCTAAGACAGGTGCCATTTTAAGATCGAGTGCATCGACATAAGGTATTTATCTAGAATTGATGTAGGCCATGCATCCCTTAGATAGGACACGTGATACAATTAGGTCGTAAGGCATCAAATCCTTCCCTTACTAAGGTAATTGCCTCTTTAGGTTTTGCATCATACTTATAAATAAGCCAAATCCCAATTGATTTCCACTTTTTTGCACCTTGCAAACTCAATTTCTTTAGATTTCCTTCATCCTTTCTATTAAGTTCAAGATTTTCCTCTGCCCTTGAAACTAATCAATAAATATGAAAATTGTTTCCTTTTATTCTTTTCATTTACTATCAAACCAGAATGTTACCGATTCCTAAAGGGTTAACCCCCTTTCTTCGAAATAGCCATGGTCATGGGTCCTTCAATGTTAACTAAAGGTAAGATGATGTCGAAGAGTAATGACAATAGTAGTATTTTAAGAAGATTAGCAATTATTGTATAGATTTCAAAGGATGTATATCCAAATAATGGAGGAGATGCCAAGCCAACAAAGTTAGTAAATACCTTAATGGAACTTAAGACTGAGCCCAACAGAACATAATTGTTAAAATTGCAAGTTAGTTGATGCAATTCTAAAACTTACAATTTTATAAGTCTTTCCAAGTTAAAATGGACACAAAAATATTTTACTGTAGACTTTTGATAAAATTGTGACTTTAGGCATACAATTCTATAAACTCACAATTTTACCGATTCTACATGATTTTACATTTTTATACGTTTCAATTCTCAATAGAATTGTGAGTTTGACAACCATGCAATAGAATATAAGGTGACTTGTCAAATGAAGATTTTAAAAGTCTTACATTTTATTTTATGTCACTACCATAATGATAGACTATGGAGGAGCTAAGCAAAGAGGATCGAGTTGTACTAACTAGTAGATTTTTGTTTTACTTATACTATAAACACTTTGAGTTTGAATTATGCATCCTATTTAGTAATTTTCAAAAGGAATTCTTTAATTATCATAAGTTAAATATAAGCAAACTTGTTCCTAATTTCTATAGAATCCTTGGTACTTCTGGGACTATTTATGAAAAACTCATAATAATGGCAATGCTTAAGCTTTCCAAATATTTTCATAGGCTTAAGGCGAATGAGTCAGCGAAAGGATGGTACTAATTAACTATAAGCCTCAAAGATAAGCCAAGTGACCGTAGAATCGAACTTAATACACAAAGTTTAGAGCGATCGGTTAAAGGATCTGATCAAACCTAAATTATAAACTATAGTTAGAAATATTAGTAAAAATGACCCCATAAACTTGAATTTAAGAAAATAAGTAATAAAATAAGAGATTATAAAATTTTCAAATTTTAAGTATATTACTTATTAATTATCGGAAAAGCGGAAAGTACAATTTAATAACTAATAAATTGGCAGAGATAGATTACATGTATATTAAAAATCATAGAATGACCTAAATAATAATTAGGAATGTTTACTTGTACCCCACATGTATTTATGTGTAGATAAAAATACACAAAATTACCTAAATTACTTGAAATTAGCTAGAAACTTATAAAATAATTAAAGAAAATTATAAAATAATTAAGGAAAAATCAAAGGAATAGGAAATGATCCATATTTGGTTGTGGCAGCAAGGAAAGTGAGGAACAAAAATTAACCGAACAAAAATTAACTAATAAAAAACAAGCAACACAAAAAGCAATTGGAAGAGATTTGAGCATTATCTTGTCTAATAAATGCACAACAATTTTCTTAAAGCCCTATAAATAGTAAGAAAATTTATAGAACTCTTTTGCATAGTTAGAAGCTTCAAAAAATTG
The DNA here is from genome assembly GCA_024138015.1 of Lumnitzera littorea. Taxonomy (NCBI): domain Eukaryota; kingdom Viridiplantae; phylum Streptophyta; class Magnoliopsida; order Myrtales; family Combretaceae; genus Lumnitzera; species Lumnitzera littorea. The sequence continues at coordinate 9,564,464 of JAMXBB010000005.1, forward strand.
AGATCACCAAAATTGAGAGAAAAAAAATTAGGGTTTTAGAAATTTGTCCCAAATTTGTATAGAGGGAGCAAGAAAGCCAAACCCACACACTACCACCACTTGGAATCGAACCACCACCACTTGGAACCGAACCACCACCACTTGGAACCGAACCACCACCACTACGCCACTCCAAACCCACTACTTGGACCAGCCAACACAACTGAACCGGTGTTAGAGGCTAAAAAGGCATTAAACCAGGTGGGTCTTACATCTTCTCCGATTTTGTAAAATTTCTTAAAATTATTTATTTTGCCAAGAAAATTTTAAAATTTATTATTCTGAGGTTTTATTATATGTAGATTTAAGGGAAAATAGTGATTTAGTTTAATCACGTCTATAAATATAGGATTCTTAAGAAATTAGACAAAACCGAGCATAATTAAAATTAGAAATAAATAAGCTTAGAAGTGTAGTTTGGAACTCAAATTTTTTTTTGTAGAATGCTTAAGTGATATAAAATAGTGCTATGAAGCCATTTTTTTTTAAATTAATTCTTGAAATTTTTAAGTAATTTTTTAGCCTTAAAATGATGAAAAAAATAGGTAATTTTGGGTTAATTAGGTGATTAAGTGATTAATTACTGATTTAGAAGGTAATTAGATGTTTAAGAATGTTAATCTCTGATGTGGAAACCTAATCCTAGTCTTTGGAGTGTTAAGTGTAATTAATATAAGAACTATGTGATAATTGTAGAAAATTAGGAATATGTAGAATTGGAATTTTAATAAATATGAAAAAATTAGGTTTATTTAGATAATATAATAATAAAATTCGTACATAATAAATCTAAAACAAAATTTAATTTTAGAAAATTTGATAAAAAATATAAGATTTCCTTACATCGAGAGTAAATTCAATACCCCAATTAAAATTAAAGTATATCGAATGGGTTAGAACGCTAAATCAAGACCCAATATGATATTAGAATACTCAAGTTTAATGTGATTAATTTCACATTAGGATTCGAGCGTATTTAGGATTCCTCGTAGTCAAAGATAATGTAAAATCAAAACTAGAATCTAATTTAGAAACTGAACCCTAAATTAAGGTAGAGTGAATCATTAGTAAATAATAAGTATACATGGAGAAGTGAGTTAAATTATAACTTAGAATATGTATCAGCAAAGTATAAGTACTAAAAAGACATATTTGTATTATAGGATATCTGAAGATGAACCGACCTGCAATTAAGTAATTAAGCGGCTGGGAATTCCAAATAAGTTGAGTTTATTACTTCATTGTATTGGAGTACTATTTTAGGGTACTTAGAGACTTAAGATTGTATATGATTGTGATTGCAAGTAGATTCATGTTGAAATTTGTGTTGTGATTGATTGTTTATTATGACTGGATGGGTGTGAAATTGTTTGAACACCCTAAATGGAACTTAATCTTAATCGACTCTAATATCTTAAATTGTTATGCATTGTAATCCTTTAAGGAATCATTAGGATTCACCAACCAAACACCGACACTTTCGAAAAAGATAGCGTTGGATAAGAAATTGGTATTTTCCTCATCCTTAGCCGAACTAAGTGACAAAAGAGGAGGTTACGGTGAAGATGAGGGCATTGGTTTGAAGAATAGTCTTAAGAGAAGTAATGTTTCCATTGCACAAACCTGGATTTGGTTGTAAGCTATTACATAATATAAAAACTCCTCAACCTGAATTAGAGCGGGTGAAATTTCTCTGATTTCGCAATAGACTGGACCATGTTGTGTAATGACAATTGCTTGTTGCATTGCATGAAAATAATTGCTTGATAATCTTGTTTATGTTTGTATACATTCATGAGTCTCCAATTCAATTTACTGAGCTGTAGTTGCTCATACCTGTATAAATCCTTTTGCAGGTCTTGATCTCTAAATACTCCGAGTAATATGCCGCTCTATAACTATCTAGAGGTTAGTTCTTTTGAAGTCCGGGGTGTAAGGATCAATTCACCTAGTAGTTAATATATATCTAGAGTCTCCTTAGTAGCTTAAGATTGAAAAACTGATAATTGATATGTAAATTAGCTGACTGTTACGTTTGATGTAGAATTTCCTAGGAAATTCTATGAAATGTAAATGTAATTATATATGTTGACTTAAAGTTTTTTATATTTACTATAACTTTTGCTAAATTTTTAATGGGACTATTTATTTCAAAGCAAGAGTCATCGATGCCTTGTATAGATCATGTCTATGGTAGGTACTGTGAAGCCAATTATTATCATAGAATGGTTTATACGGTAGGACTGTTGCGACTCTACGACTTCGGAGCGTAACACTAATAATCTGACCTAAAAGTAAGCTATTTAATGGTTTGATATTATATGTTTGTAAGTGGAATGAAAAATTCATTTTGATTAGGTTAAATGTCAACCTAAACTTTTAAACATATTCGGTGGAGCCGATCATAACAAACAACATCAGGCTCTAACCAAATGATGAGAAGGTGTCAAGACAGTTGTTGGGTAAGCTAAAAGAGCGAAGAAGATGGCTTTACAATGATGAAAGAGAGGTGTGCCAATATTTTTAGATTAAGGAAATTCACTTGGAAAGTGTCAATGAGGGAGGTATTTTTTGCAGCTTTCCACTATGCTGAGATGGCCTTGCAACTAGAAGTTGTTCATCTAATTATGCTGAGGGGATAAGGTCCCTAACGACTCATGTTCAGCATGAAACTTATTTCATGTTACTTGGCATATTATTTTGCAAGTATAAAGACGTTTAACTCATGTGTACTAAAAGATACCTTGAAGGCCAAAAGGAGCAAAAGTGCTCCTTTAAAAAAAAAAAAAAAAAAGAGCTCTACTCATAAGTAAGGAGAAGCATTAAGTTTCTATAAAGTAGAGGAAAAACAATCCAAGCTAAATTATGGTGGACCCCAATAAAAGCTAGGGCTAAAAGCTAAGGTATGGAAGTAGAATGTAGAACGCTCGAAGAAGCAACCATGGGGTCAAGATGTTGAAAACATAACCAAGGTGGCTCATATAGATAAAATTTTTCATGTATTAGAGAACGAGTTATTAAAGACCAATGCTTCCAAATGAGGGTTTTGTTGAAAAGATGATAGTCAAAGGCTTTTCAAACTCCTAGGTAACTAACAAGGTGAGGCTTATACTTTAAGAACTATATCTCACATTGTAAAACCTACGAATTTCACATTTTGGACATAAAGTCGAACTTGAAGAATTGATAGATATTTGTTACGCTTAATCAGATTGAAGAAATTAAAACCAATAAAATTTTACATTAGAACCTTAAAACGAACTTGAAAACCCTAAAGATAATATTTAAAAATCCTTAATCACATACAAAGACCAAAAACCTAAGTAGGTGTGACCATAAATTAAAAATCCGAATTGAATGAGAACCCTAAACCCTAAACCCCAAAACCTGGAGTCATGAAACCTTAAATTAAACTTTAAATGCAAGGACCAGCCTCACATTAGCACATTCAACTCACATTTCAAAAACTCTCATAAACTTAATAACGAACAATTGGAGATATCTTAAAATAATAATGATCCATCAAATAAAGTCAATTAAAATAATAAATTAATGAAATTAATATTTTACCTCTATTGATGTGTTTAAAACCCCAAAACCAATTATAGGAAAGCGAACATACCTTTGAAACCTTAATCAAAACCTTAACATTTGAGAAACTCTAAGATGACTCCAAAACCTTAAATAATCATCTAAAACCCTAATGTAATCCCTAAATAAAATGGATGAACCATAAATAATAGGCCACAAACCCTAAATAATAAGTCAAAAGATCCTAAATAGAGTATAGCCTTGAAATCCTAGTCATACATGCAAAAGCCTAATACGTGGGAAATCCTAAAACAATTGGAAAACATGAAAAAAACTAACCAAAACCCCAATTAGAAGTCCAAAACCTAATTCAACCGATAAACCCTAAGTATATCCTTAAACTATTCGCTAATGACAAATAATTTCTCTAATCGCTTGGAAAGCTTAAATCGTCAGTCTCATATGTGGTCTAAAAACCTTAATCAATCTCGAATGTTAAAATACTATCATCGATAAAGTAATAGAGGTTAATGGACATAATTAAAGTAATTAAATATGGCAAAACCCTAATTATATCCTAATTAGGCATAAATTGCTTAATTAAGTATAATTACGATTAATTATCCTAATCACTCCTTAATCCATCTACTAACATTAGTCTTCCTAATTAAGAAATTAATAAGATCAATTAAGGAGACAAGATAAAAAGGACAGTTAGACAATTAGGATATTTTGAGAAAAATCCTTGCTAAATCAAGTAAAGGGTTAAGGAGCAAGTGGTCTAACCCCACCCCCTCTTAATCTTTGTACTTTATTAACTAATTAAGGCAGTATTTGGTTCCCTTTATTCCACCTTCTTGATATGCAATTTCACCCCTTGAAAACCTTCATTTAACTCCATTTGTCACTCTTAGATAACCTTAGAAAACCCTTTCTACAAACCCAAATAAAAATCAAAGAAAAAAGGAAGGAAAACCAAGAAGCACCCTTTAATCCCCTTACACACTTCAGTGCTTTTTGCAATTGCCGCCACCACCATATGCCACCAAATCATAAGCCATCACCACCAAAAGATCTCACACATACCTTAGTTTCTTTCTGACAAACATTTCCTTTCAAAGGAGCAAGTTTCAATTTCGTTTTTAGGTGAAAAAGTTGTAACTCATACAGACCAGCCTAAGGTAAAAATCACCAAAATTGAGTTTCTTATTCACCTAAACTATACCTATAATATCTTGAGAGTTCAGGATTACAAATGCTAGATAAACATGTTATAATCATGTACATGTCATTTTAGAACCATATAATCACACCTTCATTCATGTACTTAGTTAGTCTATTATTTACATTCTAAAAGTGTGGGAGCTAATTTTATATAGATAACTTGAAAAGGAGTTCATAAAACTCCATGAAACCTTGAGTATCATGCATGTCGCCCCTTCCATAGTGAATATTCATTTTGCTTTCACCATATTATGTAATGTCATTAGCTTAAAAGAAGAAGAAATATGATTAAAATGAGGAAACACATTAGGATAAATGTTGGATGGAAGAAGTTAAAGGAAAACCTAAAAGAACCCTACTTAGTCGCTACTATTAATGGAGTTAATCATTTATAGGCTTTGATTAATAGTGTAACAATATGATTAATTAGTATTAAGTATGATTTAAGATGTAATTAATCGAGTTGAGTAAGGTAATGATGAGTTAATGACCTAAACTAGTTAAGTTAATGATTAAGGCCTTAAGAATATGTTAGAAACCCTATTAATGGAATGAACCAAATCTAGAACACTTAGTAAAATGGGTTATTTGGTGGACCCAATATAATATTTGGCCTATTGGAATAAGTTAGAATTAAGTTTTGTGCCCTAAAATGCATATTAGGCCTAATTAATGATTATGGTCCTATGAATAAGATTAGAAGCTCGATAAATAAAAAGAACTAGATCTGAATCCCAATAAAAAAATGGATTTATCTTAGGCCTTTTAATGAGCTTAGGCCTAAATTAATAAGTGGAGTTAAGCTTAAGGTTCTAAAATGCAAGATAAGCCCAAAAGCCCTTAAAAAGACTAAGAATAGAGTTCAATAAATTAGTGACCACATCTAATCTCTAAATTAAAAGGCTCATAAAATAAAATATAAAATTCTTATTAAGTCCAAAGACCCATTCAAAACATTCTCTATAGGCTCCTTATTGAGTTAAAGCCTTAAACTAGTAAAAAGGGCCCATTTAGGCCCATAAAAGTAACATTAAAGCTTAAGTTGAAAGCTATGGAATTTAGATAAAAATTTAAACTTAAAATACTTATATAAAAGCCCAAAAGGTCAAGTATAAGACTCAATACTTCAAATTTAGCTTAAAGTCTAAAACTAGGCCAAACCCTAAAGTAGTCAAACGAATACCATTAATCAACAAACTTATTTGGCTCAAACAGAATTCTTAAAAGTCATAAGTAAACAAGCCTCTGCTTGTGCCTCAAAAGATAAAGGTACAACTCTATGTATTCCTATATTTGTATGGTACATTGAATGTTCAAACACCTAAATAGGACCTCATCAAATGAAAGAACACTTAAAAACGATAAAAATCGACTATAAAAACGTGAAAAATAGACTTAAATTGAACAAGTTATAGCAAAAATTAGTTTTAACCAGACTTGAGGATTTAGAGAAAGCTTCAATAATTAGGTAGACTTTTATGTTCTTAAAGAAACCCTCTTTCAATTACTTACATACACATTATTATTATGTTTTAGGTGAATTAATTTCTAATTCAAAAATCCTAAAAGTCAGGACAAATAAGCAAGCAGGCCAAGTGAGAGAGTTTTGATGAACTACTATTTACTTGTGTTTGATAATTAGTTGATGTTCCTTTGCTTGCCCTTGATTTGTTTGTTTGAGTAACTGATTGTTTTGTATGCTAACATTTGTGTAAGCACCTTATTAAATTAGTAAGTTTAAATATTTGGTCAAATTAACTGGATATACCTATTGCATGTCTATGATGCATTAGTTGCGAACTGGGATGTTTATAGCTTTTCTAAGTTTTTTGAAAAATTTTTAAAAATGCATTTTTGAAATATTTTACAATTCAAAGAAAGGTTTATCAACTATGTAAGTGCTCATAGCAGTCATCTATGACATTTTACTTGTTAAGGTAAAGATAGTAGACCATCTTTAATTGATTGATAACGAGTAGCTTAAGTTAAGACTTACCTTGTTTAGCCTGTGAGGTATTATATGAATTTGTTAATAGCAAGCCCATGGGCGTTATATTGACTGTTAATCGTAGATAGCCCTAGATAGGATCTACCTAATTGATTAGTATAATATTCTTGACTAAGGTAACAATCAAGTTTCGTCCGTCAAGATGGTACCCACATATAGCCTCATACAAGTAAGGTGAGATGCTTCATATGGTTAAGTGCAAGGCATAATCAATATGTAGACGACATAAATTCATACCTTCTATGGTTCTGAAGCCCTATGGTTGTGTTAATTAAACTGCATATTTGTTAATAATGCTTGATAACTTACTTAAACGATAGTGGTGAGAGATGAATTCACTAAGCTATAACATGCTCACCCCCTAACAATTCCTTTTTGTAGGTAACCAAAAGCTGGGAATGGGCTAAGATTAGAGTATAGAGCATTCCTTTAAGTAGTTGGATCAAACGGATAAAATTACTTTAGTAGATTGTATTAGTTAAACTAGAACTTTATAATATTTAATAATTCATAATATCATTGAAGTTTAATTATCCCATCTTATTGTTTGATAGGTGACTTTGACTCTCTATGGTCTTGGTGGATTGAATTGTTAGGTTACCCTAGTTGTTGATATAAATAAGTAAATGTAAGTAAAATAAATAAGCATACTTAGAAACTCACTAATTAGAGCTTTGTAACCTCTAACTTATAAGGCGGTCTTTATATCATTGGTGCACACATGATATGAAGATTTTAGGTAAAACTACGAAAACCCCTTTTGGGGCGTTACATGCATGCGTACTTCAAATAGACAATAGTACGAATTCTGCTCTAAGTGGGATGTATTCATAAGAGATAGAGGGCTTGGCTATGACAAAGTAACTCATGAGATTCTAAAAGGCATGGTTCTACCCAAAGATGAACATCGCCTTCCAATGGGACCTTAAAGATTAACCACTAAGAAAGTTGAAGAAACCATGTGTATAAATCTTTACAATGTTAGTTACCTCCTTACATCTAAAAAGGAATGTTTTACCCTTTCTTACACCAATCCTAATCACTTTTTGTTCCAAATGAGTTTATATCTTATGGGTGTATTGGAGTTATGGAAGGTAGATAGGGAGAAATTAGCTCACATTATTTCTAAGCATGATATTATGATGACCTTGAGAAATCATTATTGGTTTAAAAATCGCTCCTTATTATAAAAGGTAAAAAGTACAAAAAACCACTATATATCATTGTTTAATACTCTTAATTCATACCTCTTTATTTTTAGTACTATATTTATATTGTTTGATTGATTGCATGATGTTGATTAATCAAAAGCACATGATAAGATTGAAGCATTAAGTAAAAATCAAACTAAAAATTAAGATCTATCTTACGTAGACAAAACTTTGATCTAAATTTTTTATATTTCTAATTTGTTAGAAAATAAAAAACAACTTTAGTATTTTACAGTTAATCTTGAACATCATAAGGTAAAAAATTGATTTAAATTTAGATATTGAACATTAACATTCAATTCAACTCCTCCCCCCTCCCTTTTCCCCCTCTTGATTATTCACTAAGACCAATACCTTTGTTCTTTTCTCCTATTATTGGGTATGCCTCATGGGCCGGAGTTGGACATAGAGGCCCGTAGAGCCATCAATTTAACTAAGGTGGAGAACTTCTTTCCTAACAAAGGAGGAGAAAAAAAAAAAAGGTAGCAAGATCTTTTCTCTTTTCGTTCAATTAAGAATTTTAACTTTCATAATGTACAAGGTTTCCTCATCTATTCAAGGAATTCCTTACTAATAAAAGGATTAATGGATTTTAGTTTTGAATTCTTATTAAAGATGTAGAAATCAAGAATTCAAGGTTTTTGTTAAGAACATAGAAGGAAAGAAAAGATATCATGTTCATTAGAATTTCCTTCTCAATTTCGATAAAACTTAATCTCTTTTATAATCTTAGGAAAGAATTTCATTAAAGTATTAAGGAGACAAATTTCATCCAAAGAATATCCAAGCTATCGAAAGATTCAACGTAGTTGACCTAAACCTTATTCATTTCCTTTACGCTTCTTAAATCTATAAGATTTAGTACATAGTAGATTTAGTAAATTTTAAGAACGAATCATTAAAGAATAGGTTATAAACTTGGAAAAAATACAAATTTTATCCTCAATCTTTTACCACCTTTCATGTTTGAGTCATAAATATTTCATTTTCTTTATTTAAATCCTCTAGGTTTGTAATTGTTGACAAACAAAAACTTTCATTAGATATGTTATGTTTTCTATCTAAATATTATTACGTAGCTTTTCTTTTAAGGGGTTAACTCTGTACTGATGCAAGTAGCCAGAAGTAACCATTAAGCACTTTTGAAGCTAATTAGGGTTTTCTAGATGACCCACTTCCAATTGAGGATTGGTGTTTTTTTCTAACATGTTAAGTGTTAAGGTTTCTTTGACTCGATTAAGATTGAGATAAGGTATTTTCACAAGGATAAACCATGGATTTCTCTATAAAAAAATGTTAAAGTCGAGATCTAATGTTGTTTAGGGATTAGTGAGATTATGATTATGGTTTACTCATAGTTAATGTCATGTTCGGTTTTTTGTTTAGTTATGTTAGAGGCCAAACTAGTCGTGGTTAGTTTTTGTTAATTTAGTTGAGTCAACAATTTTCTTACTAATGTTTGATTGTCTCGAGTTCAATTACTAATCAATTCAAACACTTTCAAGTAGTATAGTAACATGGCTACTTATTGGCATCACATACTGCAAAATTAAACATAAAAAAGGCCATGTAATAATACTTAGATGGAAAACATAACAAATCTAACAAAAGTCCTTGCTTGTCAACAATTACAAACATGGAGTACTTAAATTGAAAAAATGGAACTTTTAAGACTCAAACAAAAAAGGTAAGGGGGAAAGGTTGAGCATTAAATTTGTATTATTCCTTGAAATCTTTAGGCTTAAATTCACAATTTAATAATCAAATAAGTGTTTTCATGAATTTTATGTGTTTAAACCCTTAGATTTCATTTAGGATAACAAAGGCAAGAACCTCATGCTAAAAACCTTTGGAATCGCAATTGATGAGCTTCAAATTGCAATCAACTAAATCCCCTTCACTAGCCAGTTATCAATTGGCCCCTATATGTGATCTACTATCCTCCCTTGGACTAATAATCAACCAACTTCATTCCTTCTGGTTAACCTAGTAGCACATCCTTTGTCCCTTTTTGACCTCATTAAGATTTTTAAATGCTTGTTTTTTATTTTTAAATTAGAATTTAAATAGAAAATCACCTCTAAGTTGCAATTAAGTTTTAATCATCTTGCATATTAAATTACAGGTGTTGATCATAATTGTAGTTTTAACAATTATTTGACTTGTTTACCAAATATGTAGTTGCCATTGTGTATTGCATATGTATGACAGGATCTTAAAATGGAATAAAAATTGTTTGCATATAAAATGCTTTTACTTTTTATGGATGGCCACTAAGATTTGCTAGTAGTAACCTTGAATAAAAGGATATTGGTCTTAAACTCTTAAATGAAGTGTTTGGGTTACATGCTACACTTTAAGCTGTAACTTAGCAAGTCATTTATATAAAGGAGTCATAGTTGATATGTTTAATAAGTGTGAAGGAAGTAACAATGGTAAGCTAATTATTAGATTTGACCCTTATTAGAACATTATAAATGGACCTTATTGCTTATAGTAAGTTAATAGGTCACAAACTCAATATGAGAGCATTTTGTTTTGGTAAACGATCGTAGAATCGACCCTTACATAATATTTTACTTTGTAGAAAATAGTTTTGCTGGGCTACTCATCATTTGTCATAGTTATTAAGCTGCAATCCTGACATATTTAGAAAGTCTAAGTTAAGTTGTCTTGGATCTTAAATTATTGAGATTATGTTATGTTTTTTTATCATAATGAATTTGTTTGCATAGGCCCGATGCAATTGTAGCATATATGTGTGCTTGCTTAGTAGTTATGTACTAGGTTTTACGACTCAACCTATTGAGATTTTATAATTTTAGGTGATTAAGATTTATTCATATGATGAGCTTCCATATGATTTGCACAATAGGGATGAGTTTGATAGTAATTGTGGCAGTTATGGTTATGAGGATTAGATTAGTTGATAGTTATTTACATTGGTTTTATGTTTCATTTTGATGTCATTGAAGTTAATAGTATGAAAGATTGTGAAGACTTTTAAAATTGTATGGTATTTAGCAAGTGTTCTAAGCCTTTACATATTCATGCTACAGTATGAATAAGTGGTGGACTGTAATAGCCAATTGAATCATGTTTATGATATCATGGGTTAGGACTTGAAACATTGAATGTACTGCTTTTCTCTCTTAATATTCCACAAGGTGATAGCTACTTTTGAGCAATAGTTTTTCTATTCACTTCCCATTGCACAACACGTTTGAAAACCTAAAAGGAACTAATCCTCTATAATCTAAACAAAATTATAAATGAGATAAGTCTAACTACAAAATATGTAGACATGCTTAATAGGTTCAATTTAATTACAAAAGGTATAAGGAGGACTTTGTTTAACTTTTCTTTTGAATAAATTTTCAATTTGTCAAATATGTGAAAATATGTTGTAAGAACTAATTAATATTAGCATAATATTCAAGTTATTACCATTTTTTAGAGTCTACTATCTGCACAAATGGTAGAAAAGGCTCCATTTGCTCATGTCACATGCTTTCCTTATAAGGAATCATGTAACCTAACATAGCTAAGTATTCACCATTTGAATTATATAATTAAATCACTCTATTGCTCATGTTAAAATTAAGTACATAAACTTCATTAATAGTTTTATTTTCATCATTAGTTAGATAATCTACTAAACCTAAATTCCCCTATCGTTATTCTTCATTTCATTAACCTTGTAGCTTAACCTATCGACGTTTATAACCTGTTATTGCAAGCTGTACTTTGGTAAGGATAGGATCCAAGGGTCTTACCATAGTCTAATTGGTTTCCACTGCCTACTTGCAATAAAAAGTGATCTTCAACTACTTCCTTCCTCACTAAGATACTATGCCAACACCATGAGCTTTACCCCCTTTTTCTAACTTACGTAAACTAGAATTAGGGAAAGAAATATGTTAAATACTTTGTTCCAAAGATTGTTTAGTCTGTATAATAATTTCTAAGCTAACTTACCAAGCAAGGATTTATCAAAATCAACTAGATCAAATAAATCCTCCCATTATTATAGGTTTTACTATATCCTCACATTTTTTAAAAACGAATTTCCTCTTTAATGTGTTACCCCCACCTACCCAACCCCAAACCTAATTTGTACTTGTGACTTCCTTTCACTAATTTAAAAGAAAAAAAAGGACATTCGCAGCATATGTTAAGACATCAAAAGCTACTGAGCTAATCAAAACTTCTTTACATCCTTAGGATAGATTCCATTTATGAAGTTTAGAAGCAATTCTTGCTTTGATAGAAGATAACGCTTCAGCTTTAGATCTACCTCACTATGAAGGGAGTCTAAGATAATTCCTAGACTTGTTTTCCAAATTTATATTCAAGATACCTGGACAGAAAATGCTCATACGCTTAAGGGAGTTCTTATTAAAAAATTATTGAGGATTTTTTTATAAATTAATCAATTAAATAGATATCTAACAATGAGTATGCAAAATCTTTTTTAGAATTGCTAAAGTTCCTAGTTTTACCTCCATAAAGACAAAGAGATGCTAAAGAAAAGGTGGGTAAATTATTGGATAATATAACCTCTCTTTATTTATCGTTAAAGATAGGGCATTAGCTACCAAAAGGAAATGACAAGGATAAATGGGGTCTCCTTGTCGAATTCTCTTAATAAAATTGATATTTACCACTCTCTTGTTGTTAACTAGAAGATTATACAAAACAGAGGTTTCATAAGTCATGACCCAACTAATATAGATGTCATAGAAGCCATTTATCCTCATTGTCTTATCTAAAATGGACCATTTAACCTAAACATATGTTTTTGCCATAAATAGCATAACTGCATAGCTAGTTTTTAAAAGAAATTTTTAATTTTGAGATAATGAAAGACTTCATTGGCCACTAATATGTTATCTTGTATGAGTCAACTAGAAATTAATGCATAGTTCTTTTTATCTTTCCCTTATAATACTATTTTGCTATTGGCCATCCTTTAGAGTGGAGAAATAATTGAATCCAATAGAGACTGGATCCTATTAGCTAAGATTTTTGAAATATTCTCATACAAAAAATTACAAAAGGCTTATAGTCCTTAATGAAGAAACCTCTTCAAGGTTAGAGGATTTTTGGATTAATAGAAGGTTGGATTCATTAAAATGAAGAGGGAAAGTACTTCGATTGAAAAAGGTGTTTTGCCAACTTTGTCATGAAAGGACCAATTCCTAGTGAGATTGATAAAAGAGCCCATCAAAGCCATCTTTAGGGGGCCCTATTGAAAGTAGTTGAAAAATTGCCTAAGTAACTTCTTATTGGAAAACCTCTCAAGAAAGCTCTCATTTTGATCTTCCAAAATTATAAATCTATATATTTCAGCATTATTTATTATTCTTTTTGTCCTTGTATGTTAAAAAGAAGCTAATAAGATTTTAAGAACTCCTTTGAAATATCCTCTTCATCTGTTGCTAAGGTTCCTATTTCATCTTTTATTTTAAAAACTTTATTCCTTACTCTTCTATTCATGTCCATGAAAAAACTTTGCATTGCAATCTCCATATTTCAACAAATTGACTTCTTCCCTCTAGTACGAATATATCTCATATTGGCTCAAAGTAATATCTAACCCATTCCTTATTCTATTCTCTCTTCTCTAATTTGTTACTCCTACTAAACTATTTTGGATTTCACTTTGCAAATCTGACAGTTCCTTTTTGTACTTTAGTCCTTAACTCTATACAATTAAGTCCTTCTAACTCTATGCAAATTACAAAACATCTACCTTTTCTTTTTTAGCACCAAAACATCTGCTTGCTATATAAGTTTCTCCTTATGTATGAAATAGTCAAATATTTGATTCTTTACATAAGATAGCTCAATAACTTTTAAATAGTTTAAAGTGATTGTTTCGAGACCAATATGAACTCAATTCCATTTAACACATTCAAATCATATTGTTTGAAATAAAAAGGAAAAACATTTTTAACTTGCGTGTGAAAATCTATGTTCCACCTTCTGTATTGTTAATTTTATTTTGATAAACTTATTATACATAATTGCTATTAAATCTAAATTACTCTAAAATTAAGAACTCTAATATGTACACCTAATGATGTATAGTTATGTTTACAAAATAGGTTAAAAGTACTTGTATATGTTTATAATAGAGCATGATTGAGGGGGGAAAAAGTTAGCTTGAGTATAAATAAAGATAAGATAAATCAGATATAGTCACCAAAGAGATGGAAAAATGAAAATAAAAATAAAAATAAAAGAACATACATGTGGCCTAGACCAAACCCAAGGAAATTGAACAATTTTAAAGCCATTTAGTTTGACTTAACTCCTTACACTTTTCAAAGTGATTTAGCTATAAAAAAGACCATGATTTGAACGATAATACTATAATTTTTATTCATGGGTGGCTCTTTTCAAAAAAATATATTAGGTACATATATTTGAAGGTGCACTTTTATGTTGATTAAACCTATTTTCTTACAACAACCATTGACATTAGATTCATTAATTATAAATCATATTTAACAAAATAAAATTTCCTAAATTGCTATATTTTATAAGTAATATATGGTAAAAAAAAATAATTACATTGTCCATATTGTAAGTATTCTTGTAAAGCCTAGAAAAATAAAATAAAAGAAAAAAGAATTTAAATAAAATAAGAATATTAAAGTATAAGAGAGGCTTTGGTATTTCATGTAATTGGCCAATGCCTATAAAGGCATTTAAGTCAAATAAATATTAAAAACCCCTTCTTAACCCTAATCTTATTTAAACCCTTACTTAAATTATAGAAGCTTTCTCGCTGTCTTGACTCTTGGAATTCTGAAATTTGAATTAGAGCACTATGTGTGTTGGAAATTGTAACAAAAGGGTTGAATTGCTACGAAAACACAATTACAAGGTAAGTTGACCCTAGTATCCATTGCAATATGCCTTTTTCCATGGAAATGAGTGTTAAATTTAATAGATTTCGTTAATTGCAATGAGATGAAAGTGTAGAATTGATTTATTTGTGTCACTACCGTGAGGAAATGCATAAGTACCCTTTGATCTAAAGTTTTATGTTGGTTACATGTAAATAGAATATATTAAGGTTGATTTGATGCATGTGTGATTCTATAGATTTGCTTAATCTTGGTGTTTGTGGGTTCATTATTAAATATGTGGAGGTTAGGTGTTATGTTGGGGTGGTGATTGGTGTTGAAAGGATGATTTGGAGTGGTGGTTGAAGGAGGAGATTGGTTTTCGAGAGGAACACGACCAAGGATCATAGTCGTGGTTGTGACCATATTCATCCCTAAAAGTCATGTTAAGTTGTGCAGGAAGAAGACAAAAAAATGAGAGGATCATGACTAAGGTTCGTGACCGTGATCCCTACCCGTGGTCATTCTACTATACAAGAACAAGAACCATGATCAAAGTTCATGGCTGTTATTCTTGCCCATGTACTTGTTACACCTTCTATTCATTCTTTTCTTGCTTTCTAACCTTTCAACTCATAACTTAAACCAATCTAGATGATCTTAGGATTTTAAAATTGTCTTAAAAACATATATAACAGCACTTAAACCCACAATTCAAGTAGGATTTTGGAATCTAAGTTAGAACATGAAGTAACGTTTTAGAAAGTAGACTCTAAACTTTACTTTATTATTACCAGGTGTTGATTTTGAACTTAATCATAGTCTAGACATTGGAAACAATAGCGATTACTCTCTGGATCTAAGTACAGGACACATGCTTGTTTTGTTGTGCTTGTCTAGTGTAGTTAATTAATTGGAATTAAGTTAAACTTGGCTTATTAAATTGTTGTGCTATGTGTGCTTGGCTTTAACCTTCCATTGGTAAGGTTTAGTGGGTTAGTGAAGCACCTAATGATCGTATGCAACTCGCCTGATGGGGGTTCTATATTGAGACAACCCAGCTAAATCTAAAAAGGGTTACTTGGGTGTTGGGTAAAACCCACACCAATACTATAATATGTGTGTGTGTGTGTGTGTTGCGTTCCTAGAAATCATGAGTTACTTTAAGTTCCAAGACACTGGAACTATGTTGTTTGCTGGTTAAATGAAATATAATTAAAAATGCAATCATTGCATTAATTTTGTATATGAATGTATGCGGATCATATTGTGTGTTATATATGCATGTGATTTCTGCATTCCGTACTAGGCATATCTTACCCTTCGGGGATTTGTGGTTTTTTAGTTTTCGGTACAAGAAACATGGAAAATATCAAATACTATGAAGATTCATATCATGATTACTATTATTTTAACTAAGAGACAGAATATTATTACATTGATGATAGGACAGGCTTCGACTAGTAGATGAATTAAGTTTATCAATGTTACTGAAAGTTAAACAGTTTCCTTTTATTTATGTATTTGTTTTGGGGGCTTGTAGGGGTCACCTGTGACTCCCTACATTTATCTATTTTATTTGAAGTATGTTACCTTTAGTTTAGAGTCATGAACTAATTATGGTTAAATGTTAGATATTCAAAGAGTTTCGACAGTTGAATTGAATGATGACAGGTGCTATATGTTTGAGTTAAGTGGTGAAATTTGCCACTCCTATATATTGGTTAAGGAGAAATTTAATACGAGACTTGTAGTATTATATTAGATTAGTGGCAAGTTACTAAATACCTTAACGTGTTAGCTCGTAGGGTTGACATGTGATGGGGCTATGGCTTCCCATGTTCTGAGATGTTATATTTCTCATCTTATCACCTAAACTATTAATAAATGATACTAGTTACATCACTTGGTTTAATTTTTTTTTTTCAAATTAATGTTACAAAAACAAACGTAGACTACTAAATAATTGATTTCCTAATAACTTATTTCAATATGATATTCTTTTTTCTGGCATAATGAAATTATCATACAAAATTATCATGAAAAGAAATAGTATAATACTTTTATCTCCATCAATTTGCTATTTTGCTTTACTTGTAAATTCCTATGCAATTACTTTTTCTAATCTATTTTTCTTAAAAACAAAACTTACGCTAGTTTTATATGTAAAAAATATTAATTATTTTAACTTTTTATGAAGTGTATCGACTACTCTTAATCATTTTTTAAAGAATCTTTCCATTCTATAAATTTTAGGAATTATTGCTAATCAAGTCATTAAGAAGATCTTTTACATATACAAGATGCAATATAACTACGATAATAAGCAAATATTTTCCTACCGATAATTTTAATATTAACTTAATTATGTAATACCTCTTAAATACTAGGTAATGAAACTCTAATTATCGAGATGCATTTTAGTGTAGTGGTTTGGAGTGCAACGAAACTTTGAAGTTAAGTGTGCTCAAGATAGGTTAGTCCTAAGATAAGCAGCCTTTGGCAAGCTACCATATCAAGAGATAAAATTGTACTTTGTTTCATGCTAAAGCGGATAATATCTTAGTAGAAGAAGTTCCGATCAAGACATTATAGGTGGTATCAAAGAGTTTATTAGCTAGAAGGCACAATCCCTACCTGGTAGGGCTCCTAGACCTATGTAACAAAACTAATGATGACGTCAATTTCAAAGTTAAGCGTACACAAGTTAAGTCAATTCTAAGATGGGCAACCCCTTTGAAAGCTACTACACCAAGAGATAAAACCGTACGGTTTTCTACACTAAAGAAAATAATATCTCAGTAGGAAGAGTTCTAGTCTTTAAGTTCCTTAAACAAGTAGAGTAAGGGATAGTTAAAGGTTAGTCATAATTTACTCCATCCATAAGTCCTTTATTCAATCAAGTCTTGAAGGTCTTCCTATCTTAATCCTTTCTATTTCTAGGAGATTTAAGATTCACATGGTCCAAGCCTCTCTCTTCCCTCCCTTAAGAGTTTAAGCCAATCTTTGAATCTTAAGTGCTTCTAGTATAATTTCTATACATAAGTAAAATTATTCTTTTCTTATTACCATTTGTTGTCTTCTTTATAAAAAATTGGGTGCTAAAGGGTTGAAATCCATTCTACTGTAAGGTGATGGTTGTTATTGGGCTAGCCTTTGCATGGAATGACCATAAGGAAGCTAGTGTACGGATCCTTATGATCTTCCTGCTCCTCGACTTTTAATAGTAGATTAAAGGAAGATTCTATGCATCTAAGGTTTTGTCAAAGTCAAAGATTCATTTAGTGAGTTAGTTTGTGCTTTTGCCTATATGGATTCCATGCTTATGAGCAAGTAACAAGATGTCCCAGTTAAAACTCCTTCTACTTAGGTATTGTCTGATTTGGCATAGAATGTTGCATGGTTTTGTCCATTGATACAATAACTTCTTAAGGGGTCACCCATCTTGGAATTGACCTAGCCTAAGTACACTTAACTTTAAAGTTCTGACATACTCTAAGCTATTATATCAAAAGATGCCTTGAAAATTAAAGTTCCGTCGCTTGGTATTAAAGGGGTATTACATTAAGGTAACTCCAACAAACTTAGATAAACTTATTGCTTTTGTATATCCACTTTTTCAAATTTTTATTAGCCATTTTCTTTGACAATTTGCTATGAACTTAATATGCAATTTGAAGTCAAGCATGATCCATTGTTGCAACTTACTATAACAAAAGGCGTGGAACATCACATGATTTTGTCCCTTGGTACAACAGCTTCCTAGGAGGTTGCCCATCTTGAGATTGATCTAGTTTAACCATGCTTAACTTTAGAATTCTGATGTATTCTAAACCATTACACTAAAAGGAACATTGATGATTATAATTACATCACCTAGTACTAAAGGAGTATCACATCAAGGTAACTTTGACCCTGTAATTATGTGATCTTGGGTCCATCCTAGTTTTTGTTACTTAATTGTTAATTTAAATTTAGTGAAATTGGCTAGACTTATTGCTTGTATATATCCACTTTTTCAAATTTTTATTAGGCATTTTTTTTGACAACTTTCCATGAACTTAATACGCAATTTGAAGTCAAGCACAATCAATTGTTGCAAGTTATAAAAATGGCCTTTGAAGTGCACTTAAAATCAACTTTACTCAAAAATAGAAATCAATTCAAAATTATCCAAAATAACATTAAATTAATCTAAACCAAGGAATTCACTATCTAAATTTATGGTGAGGTATACAATGCAACCACATGATAGGAATTAACAACTTTATACAATAATCCTTAGGTCCTGTTATTTAGGAATTCTGGTAGATTCACTAATATATTCCAAACTTGGTCTCATACAAGGACCTACTGCTATTAATTCAATCATTTATGCACTTAAGACATTTTATTTGTAATCAATTATTGCATTGAAGTTTTATAGTTTTTTGTGACCACAGAATCTAACTAGGTACTCTCTTCGTCTTCAAATTGAGGTTATCTCAAGGGCTTAATAATACAATCATCTTTTGATATAAAGCCCGATTCACAACTTCTCTGCAATTGATGGCCAATTAATAAGATGTAATACTCCTTAATGCTATGTGATAGAACTCTAATCATCAAGGTGCCTCTTTGTGTAGTATCTTATAGCATGTCAAAACTTCAAAGTTAAACATATTCAACCTAGGTCAATCCCATAATAAATGACCTCCTAGAAAGCTATTGTATCAAGGGATAAAATCGTACGACATTTCATACCAAAGCGAAAAATACTTCTATGGGAGGAGTTCCGATTGAGCCGTTACAAGTGGTATTAGAATAGTCCACTAGTTAGAAGGATGAAATCCTTGCCTGGTGGTAGTCCTAAACCTATGTAACAAAACTGACGAAGACGTCAGTTCTGTAAAAAGGGGTAGATTGTAATACTCCTTAATGTTAGGTAACAGAACTCTAATATCGAGGCGACTTTTGTTGTAACGTCTTAAAGTATGTTGAAACTCCGAAGTTAGGCGTACTCAAGCTAGGTTAATCTCAAGATAAGAGACCTTCTTAGGAAGTTACTACACTAAGAGACAAAACCATACAACATTCCATGCCAAAGTGAATAATACTTAGATGGAAGGAATTCCAACTGAGTCATTACATAAAACACATTAAAAGCAAGAATAATTGCAAGCTTGAGGGCATCAAAATTACATAAATCATCAATCCTAATGTGTTTAGGCTATAACCAAAACATACACTAAACAAGTCAAAACATAACTTAAAACCATTTATAAAACAAGAACTACTATGATATTTAGGAAGAGTATTAAGACAGATGGGAAGTAAACAAAAAGAATTAGAGAGGAAAAAAAATGAAGGAAAAGAATTATAAGCTCCTTTCTTCAAATAAGGCAGGAATAGGAAGGAATGAAAGTTACTAATGTGATCTTATATTTTGTTAAAATACCAATAAAGTCCCTATAATACAAAAGTATGCTTTTATTTTGAGGATGAATTTTTTTTTCTTTTTCTTTTTTTAATTCTTTCCTAATTCACTCCATATTTGGAGGAAGTAACATTTTGTGGGCCCTAAAGAAGACTTTCACCCTAAATCCATTCTTCCTCTTTTCCTTCATTTTCAAATAAGAGAAAAGTAAAAATTACACTTCAAAGTTACCACCCTCCTCATTCCAAATATAGTTTAAGACTAAAGAGAGAAAGTGAAGAAATTTAACTTAAAGAGATATAAATTCCATTAAGCTTAAGCTAAGCTCCCTTAGAAGTATCTAAATAATGAAAGTTAGGGTTTCTTTAGTAAGGAAAGTACTTATATTAAACCTTAAAATACAAAGGATAAGGATACTATGTTCAAAAATCTTTTTTTTTTCCTAATGCTTAAAAGGACGTTTAAATGAATTTTTGAAATTTTAGACTCTGGAGAAAGATCGCATTCAAGAAGTACCTACATGATCGTAGGGTTATTACATTTGATGGAGTGTATAAAATTAAATATAAAGCCAATCAAACTATCAAGTTAAAGAAATTCAATTAACTAGTCAATAATTCTAGTTAAAAAGAGGTACAAGATTATAATAACATGTTCCTATGAACTACTAAATTACAACAATAAGAGACTAGCTACTTCATCATTTAGATTTTCAATAATACAAGTTGATTAACAAGGAGTTTTATATGTATCTCCCCAAAGGATGTGTAAAATTCTTACCACATCGAGCTTGTAGACGCCATCTCTTAACTACTTAGCTCATGTAATTTTCAAACTTCTCAATATCATGCTTAGTCACTATTAGTATGTATCACAAATTTTCAACATCCTTAATCTTGTAACCTCACTCCAGTATTAGCTTATTAAGATATAATCTAGATTTTGACACAAATCGACTGAATGCACAGCTATAAGAGATATAGTAACAAAAGGGAGAAAGAAAGACACATGGAATTTACATGGAAAAACCCCAAAAGAACAAAGGTAAAAAAACCCAAAAAAAAAAAAAGGCAACAACCAATAAGCAAGACTGTATCAATCTACTATAGTACAATAATAATAATAATAATACAATTCTTTCTCTCATAATCGTAAAGCATTATTTCCCTTTTACAGTTTACTCTTTCACTTTTACCTATATGCATAACAGCTATATATAAAATTACAAGAAGCTAAAACTAATATACATAATAATAAATAATATGAACATAAAAGAAGAAAATGAAAACAAAAAACTACAAAGGATGTAAAGCACTTTGACTTTGCCTTTTGCCCATTTCTTAAATGCTCTTTCATAACTGAGTCTCCCTTAAATCATGACTTCAACTTAGAAGGATCTCCTACGTGAATTGTTTACTTATAGCCAAATTATCAAATTTCAACACATTACCTTGTGATTTAAGCTTGTCTATATTAGGATCAAGATTTACTATAGAATCTTTAAGCCAAATTTCTAGATCCCTAAAATATTTAATTATTTAACAAATTGATTTAAAAGCTCAAACTTATAGACGATTTAGGCTTTCATATTTTGCTACAATACAAGAAACTTTGGTGCCATGTTAAAGTTATCACAAGAACTATTTCATTTAAGTTTTTATGACTTATTAGACCTTAACTACTTGAAATTGATATGATTTAGGGCTTTCAAAAAGCGTTCCTCGAATTGAGTTAAACTTAAATATGAGGTGATAAAAGTTAGAACAAAGAGTCTTAGTAAGGTTCATTTCTCAAAATAAAATACATAAAATATTTAATTTACCATAATTTTAATGATATAACTCGTTATTTATCAAAAACTTCAAATTTTGAATTCTAAGATATAACAACACTTTGAAGATAAATTATTTAACTTATAAAAATAATAGCTTGGATTAGAATTGCACGTAAAGTAATTATGTGATCACTAAATGTACATGACACGTACTCAATATGCATATATAATATGATTAAACCCTAAAAATAGGTAAATTATGTATTAAATCATTAAAATAATTGAAAAAAAAAAACCTATAAGACTTAGCACTAGGCATAGTAAGGATCCATATCACTAGAAAATAACTCAAAGGAGTTATCAAGAATAGAATTAAGCATAATGAATTAGCTTTACCACTAATAACACATAAATTGGACACTTAGAAATTACTTTTCCACTCTTCATCAAACAACTATCTATAAAGAGGACCTAGTGTTACACCTAAAAGTCGTAGAGTCGCAATAGTCTCACTGTGTAAATCATTTTATGATAGTAACTGGCCTCACAGTGTCTATTATAGACATGATCTACACGAGGCATCAACGACTCCTCGCTTTGAAGTAAATAGTTCAATTAAGAATTTAACTAAAGTTACAATAAATATTAAAGCTTCAAGTCAACATATATATATGATTACATATACATTACTGTAGAATTCCTAAGTAATTCTACATCCTAAGTAATTCTACATCATATCATAACAATCAACTGATTTACATATCAAATATCAATCTTTCAGTCTTAAAGATACTAATGAGACTCTAGATATATATTAACTATTAGGCAAATTGATCCTTACACCCCTAGGCTTAAAAAAAAACTAACCTCTAGATAGTTGTAGGGTGGCATATTAGTCAAAGTAATCAGAGATTAGGACCTGCAAAAGGATTTATATGAGTATAAGTAATAATAACTCAGTAAGTTGAATTGAAAACTCATGAATGTATATAAACATAAACAAGATTATCAAGCAATTATTTTCATGCAATGCAACGAGCAAGTGTCATCACATAAAGTAGTCTGGTTCGTTGCAAAATCAAAGTAATTTCACCAACTCTAATTCGGGTTAGGGAGCTTTCATGTTATGTAACAACTCACAACCAAACTTAAGTTTGTGCAATAGAGACACTGCTCCTCCTAAGACTATCCTTTAAACCAATGCCCTCATCTTCACTACGACCTTCTCTCCTATCACTTAGTTCAGTTAAGGATGAAGAAAAGACCGATTTGCTATTCAGCATTATCTTTTTCGAAGATGTCAGTGTTTGGTTGGAGAATCTTAATGATCCCCTAGAGGGTTGCAATGCATGACAATTTAGGGTTTTAGGATTGATTAAGATTAGGTTCAATTTAAGGTATTCAGGCAATTTTACACCAATTCAATCATCAATTACAATACAAATTCCAATACGAAGTCGGATACGCAAGCACATATATAAAACTACTTACAATCACAATCATACACAATTCTAAGTCTTCGAGTACCCTAAAATAGTATTCTAAATACGATAAAGTAATAAACCCAACTTATTTAGAATTCTCGATCGCTTAATTGCTTAATTGCATGTTGGTTTATCTTTGGGTATCCTATAATACAAATACGTCTTTTTAGTACTTATACTTTGATGATACATATTCTAAATTATAATTTAACTCACTTCTTCATATATACCTATTATTTACTAATAATTCACTCTACATTAACTCGGGGTTCAGTTTCTGAATTAGATTCCAGTTTTAGTTCTAAATTGTTTTTAACTACGATGAATCTTAAATACACTCAAATCCTAATATGAAATTAATTACATTAAGCTTGAGTATTCTAATATCATACTGAGTCCTAATTTAGTATTCTAACTAATTCGATACACTCTAATCCTAATTGAGGTACCGAATTTATTCCCGATGTAAGAAAATTTTACATTTTTTATCCAATTACCTAAAATTAATTTTTGTATCAGATTTATTTTGTACTAATATTATTATTATATTATCCAATTTAACCTAGTTTTTTCATATTTATTAAAATCCCAACTTCACATATTGCTAAATTTCCTACAATTACCACATAATTCCCATATTAATTACAATTAACACTCTAAAGACTAAGATTAGATTTCCACATCAGAGATTAACATCCTTAAATATCTAATTACCTTCTAAATTAATATTTAATCACTTAATTAAGCCAAAATTACCCATTTTTTCATCATTTTAGGGCTAAAAATTTACTTAAAAATTTAGAAAATTAATTTTAAAAAAATAGCTTCATAGCACTATTTTATATCACTTAAGCATTCTATAGAAAAAAATTGAGCTCCAAACTATACTCCTAAGCTTGTTTATTTATAATTTTAAACATGTTTAGTTTTGTCCAATTTCTTAAGAATCTTATATTTATAGACATGATTAAACTTAATTACTATTTTTCCCTAAATCTACATATAATGAAACATCAAAATAATAAATTTCATAATTTTCTGAGCATAATGAACAATTTTAAGGAATTTTGCAAAATTAGAGGAGATGTGAGACTTGCCTGGTTCAAAAACTTTTTAGCCTCCAACACCGGTTCAGGTGTATCGCCCGATCCAAGAGGTGGGTTTGGAGTGGGGTAGTGGTGGTGGTTCGGTTTCAGGTGGTGGTAGTTTGCAGGTTCGGCCTTCTTGCTCTATCTGTACAGATTTGGTACAAAATTTCTAAAACCCTAATTTTTTCTCTCAATTTTTTTCCAATTCCCAATGGACCAAATGAGCTCTATAAATTTTCTTGCTATTTATAGGGCTTTGTAAGAATTATTATGCATTAATTAGGATAAGACAATGCCCATATCTCTTCCATTTTGCCTTTTTAAGTGTTTGTTTTTTATTGATTAATATTTTCTTTCTTCTCCCCTTGTTGCCACGACTTGATTTGGTTCATTCCCCTTTTCCTTGATTTTTATCTAATTTTTCCTTGATTTTTTTTATAATTTTCTTTAATTATTTAATAAATTTTTAGCTAATATCGGGCAATTTAGGTAATTTCGTATATTTATACCTACAAGTAAATACATGTGGGGTACAAGTAAACACTCCTAAATATTATTTAAGTCATTCTATGATTTTTAGTATACATATAATTTATTTCTAACAATTTATTAGTTATCGAAATGAATTTTACGCACTTTCGATAAATAATAAGTAATATACTTAAAATTTGAAAATTTTATATTCTCTTATTTTATTATTTATTTTCTTAAATTCAAACTTATAGAATCGCTTTTACTAATATTTCTATCTTTAATTTATAATTTAAGTTTAACCGAATCCTTTAACCAATCACCTTAAACTTTGTGTACTGAGTTCAATCCTACAGTTACTTAGCTTATCTTTAAGGCTTACACTTAGGACTCAACTTTAGTCATTCTGACATCTTAGAATCTGGAAAAAACTCTTAAACAAAACTAATTCATGAAAAATAAAAATTAGGAAAATTATTTGAAAATTTAAGGTGATTCACATTTGAATAGAAAACAATAACCTGACATGTAGCTTTAGGGTTTGAAGTTTTACTATAAGAGAAGTGCTACTAACACATAGTGATGGTTAGAGGATGGTTGGAGTTTTGTTTGCCGGTGAGTGCATTTCTCTAATCTTATTTTCATTTAATTATTAAAAGTACCAAATTACATTAGAAAATTCTAGAAAAATGTATTTGTAATTATTTTGTATGTAGATTTTACTAAAAATGTTAAATTGTTGAAATTTTGATGATTTATAATACTTACTTAAGAATCTACTCTATTTATACAAACTTTAAATTAATTTTTTCAATTATTAAGTGTTGTTGTTTTGAGCTAAAAAATTTGTATAACATACTTCATGTATTAAATTATACTAATAGGAATTTTTAAAAAATCTTTATGTTTAATATTTATTATAATTTATTTAAATTAAACTAGCAGTTTTCTAAATTAAAGAAAATAAATAGCTTTTGAACAAATTTGTGAGTAAAAACTGACATGTAAGGATTTTTGGCAGTTAATGATGATAATTTAATTGTTTTATTCTATTTTGGAGTTAAGTATCATGGTTTACTTATTTTCTAGCAAATTTAAGTTAACAATTGTAATTTTGGAAGCCATAAGTAATATGCTAATTTGATACTATTTTATGGTCAGTACTTAATATATATATATATATATATATATATTTGAGCTAAAATTATTTTTCGTAAAATAAATTGGTAACACATGCTAATTATTATGTAATTTCTTGTTATTTACCTATATTTTGATTTATATGGTAAATGGGTAATTTATATTAATGACAATATTATTATATGTGCATCAAAAACCCTTTCTTGTGATATTCCTTACTGAATTTGACCTAAAGTGGATGAAGAAATAAGAGACTTAGAAGTTATATATTAGTTTTATTAAAATAATAGGAATAATAAGAGGATTTATTAAGTAACTTTCACATAAGAAGTCAAAAAGTAAATCAGAGGATATGAGTAAGAATTTTAATTGGTATGGAGTTGGCATATAAGTTAGACTTGTTTAAGGACTTTGCAATAAACTTGATTCATAGAATAATTTAGAAGATAGGTCAAAAGTTAAACTAGAGGATATTGAGACAAATATTTCCTTAAGGAAAGACCTTAAATCTTAAATCCCAACTATGAGTAAGCTATTAAAATAGTTCATATTCAATGAATATTTGACTTAAATACGATATGCATCTTTCTTAGGTGACATAGGTAAAAGAAAATGCAAGATAGTAGCATAGACTCAAGATTACCGCTAATTCCAATTAAGTGGATTTATGTATGTTCGGAGTAGATTTATATCTACTCATAACATTTTGTGCTATATGATATGAATTTTGGTTGAGCTAACTATGAGCTCTTATTTGACTACTATATTTGTGCTACTAATTGATGATGTAATGTTGCTAAGAATTGTACTAACTTAAAGAGGAAACAAGGACTAACTTTACCTTCTAAGTATTCATTTAAGTGAATCCTAAGCCAAGTCATAAATTCTACTAGGTAGAGTGTGAAACCTTAACCTGGCTAATTAGACCAAACTAAGTATCGGTTTGAAGTATCTCTTGTTTGCTACATATATAGCATCGCACAAAAAGGATATACAAGTAAAGTTTTCTAAAAGAAATTTTTTTTTTTTTATAAACAAGAACCCTTGGTTTAAAAATAACTAGGTATAAAGCATATAGATTTGTATTACTCAAACAACCTACCTACTCTTTGTAGTCTAACTAAGTAGATCTAAGCTTAGGGCATCCTACTCCCAACCTGCTCCTTATAGCCTTCTAGGTTCCTCAACATTTCATCTAGATCTCGAGTATGTCGACTAACCAAAAGTATAAGCTAGGTAAAATTAAGATATTGGTACCAAAGCATGTAATGTGCATAAGCATTGCATACATTCTCTACATTAACTACTTGGCTTGGTTATAATGTTATGTGATTAAACAACTGTCTTTTATTGTATTATGAGATTATTAGTTGTGCTTATGTTATATTTTGTATAATCTACTCTCACTTAATTTACAGTAGGCTATGAGGATAAAATGTTTTATTCTCAAGTTAAAAAAAAACTTAGAGAGACACTATCACCAGGGGGATACATTTTGAGAGTATTAGGAGGAGTCATCTTCTTCTAGAAGGAATCTACACCATGTTTGAAATTTAGACTACTATAGACTTGTGTCTACTAAAAGGGAAAAAAAAAATCTATGTTTGAAATTTTAAATAGGAAAATGTGCATATAAGTTGTAATCAAGGCTAAAACCAAACTCCAATGCAGTATCCTTTTTGTCATAAATGTTAAAACCGTTTGAATGTAAGCAGATTAGTGTTTGAGAAGTTACAATCTATGTTATGTCGGGAAGTCACGATGCTTATTAATTAATGTGAGCTTTTATGTTTTATATTTTATCACCTTGCAATTGTATCCTCAAGAAGTTGTTACGAAAATGAAAAAGGGTTCCTTAAGGTCAACCAAACAATGCCCAAGTTAATTAACGGGAAAATAAAAGAATAGTCTTGTGCCTAGCTAGTGAACCTAATCCATGTTAAGTTCTTGTTTCCTTTTGCATTATCCTCTTCCTAGTTTGTGGATATCGAACTTTCAAGAGTTGCAACTTGCAAGCGTAATATTTACATTTCCACATTCTACTGTTGAAGCTCATGCTAGACTCTTTGGGATGTAAAATTCAACGAGTCTAAACCTAAAGGTTTAAGCAAAAAGGTTGAAAAACCTAAAATGACCTGCATTAT
Organism: Lumnitzera littorea; assembly: GCA_024138015.1. Classification (NCBI taxonomy): domain Eukaryota; kingdom Viridiplantae; phylum Streptophyta; class Magnoliopsida; order Myrtales; family Combretaceae; genus Lumnitzera; species Lumnitzera littorea. Next base: position 9,592,851 of record JAMXBB010000005.1, read on the forward strand.
TTAGTGTCGCAGTTCCCATAGTTTATTTATCAATTTAATAAGACATTATAGGTTATAATGTCTTTTTTTAGATAGGAAGGTAAATGGTAGGGGTATGATGGTACATATGTGTTTCTTTATTAAGTTTGAGGAATGGTCCAGAAAAGGGGCGACCATTTCCGCTTTTACTTCCATTGCTTCTCAACGGATAACCACTTTACCTGTCGACCAAATCATGTGAAATCTCGAAAATTATTATATTAATATTTGAAATATAAGGATTTCGTTTCTCAGACGAAGGCTATATTTTGAGAGGTTGAATTGGTGATATTAAATACCTTTTCTTTCAAGTAGAGAATTACGGCAAAAAAAGTGTGTATATATATAGAGAGAGAGAGAGAGAGCAAGATTCAAAAAGTATTGATTTAAAAAAAAAAAAAACTAACAGTATCAACTATGTATATAATATATATTGTTCATTTAATCGTTTTTCAATTAAATAAATCCAATTTTAATGCCACATATTTAGATATGCAAAAACAATAACTTAAAGAGAAACATCTAGATTAATATAATATTTTTGTCCTAACATAGAGCAATCTATTCTCTAATAAATCAATTATATATAGGGGGTTCACATCAAATTTGATTAACATTTAAAAATAAATTCAAATAGAGAAATAAACTTTTAAAAAGTTCAAATAGAAAATCAACGTTTGATTAAATAAGTCAAATAGGGAATTTGCCAATGAAGTTTTTACAACGTTGTTAAGTTGCATTGACACGATGCATTATTTAACACATGACACTAGCATGTCATTGATAAGACTATTTTATTATAAATAAAAAATAAATAAAAAACATAAATAAAATTACAAAAAAAAAAAAGAAGTAAACATAAAAATATAAAATGTAAAAAATTAAAAAAAAAAACACAACATTAAATAAATAATAAAACTAAAAAATAAAATATAATAAAGAGGAAAGATTAAATAGAGGACTTTTTATCCACCCTTAGGATAGAGGGTAATTTAAGACTAGAAAGTAGCCAGCAACCTAAGGTGGTTAGAAAAGTCACCATGTATAAGCAAGTCGTATACGACACCATTGGTAGATAACAACCTACCCTAAATTTTTCCAAAGAAAAGAAAAGGAAAAAACATGCAAAACCTAATCAAGTATTGATTAGGTTATGCATCACCTAAATATGGGTTGTACAACCTACTTTCAAAAGTAGGTATGACTAGTTATACATGGTGGTGTTTCTAGCCACCTTATTTCTACATTTAAATTTTCCTCTCTTTTTTTCTTATTTAATTTTTTAGTTGTATTTTTTAATATTTTTTAAAATTTATTCAATATTTTATTATAGTTATTTTTTATTTTTTTTGAATTTTAAATTTTTATTACTCTTTTTTGTTTTCTTATAATTTTACTTACTTTTCTATTATTTTCCATTTTATTTATAGTAAAGTAGTCTCATTAGTGCCTCTTAATGCCACATCAATGTCACCCATTAGATAATGTGCCATGTCAGCACAATTTAACGACATTATAACAAGCTTAATAATTAGATCCCCTGTTACTTAATAAAATATTAATCATTTATTCAAACTTTTTAAAAATTGGTCTCTTATTTAAATTTACCCATAGATTTCAATCCCATTTAGTGTAGTTTACATATATATATATATATATATATATACATTAATACTAATACATTATATGTTTTAATGAGTAGTTGGTAAGTATCAATGATATTTAAACATGTATTAATAATAGTTAGTCAACATTTTACTTGTTGGGATTTTATTGATATTTATCCACTACTTATTAAGATATGTTGCTTATTAGTACCTTATGAAATGTTTTATACACACCATATAGTAGGTTGTTTGCAACCCCCCCAAAAATGGCAGGTGATCACTCATCATAAAAATTTGCAAAAAGAAAAAAAAAAGCAAAAAGAAAATAGAAAAAACTAGGTTGCACACTACCCAAAATTAGGTAAAAAGACCTACTTTCAAAAAGGTAACGATTCACTCTATAATACCTCTTAAGTATTAAGAGATAGAACTTTAATCATCAAGGTGTCTTTTGGTGACATAGCTTAAAGTTTACCGAGACTTCAAAGTTAAGCATACTCAGATTAAAGCAATCTTAAGGTAGATAACTTCTTAAAAAATTGATGCACTAAAAGACAGAACAATGTAGTGTATGACGTTAACATGAACGATATCTTAGTGGAAGGAGTTCTAATCGAGTCATTACACACTATACATGGTGGTATTTCTAGTTACCTTAATTCTTTATTTAATTTTTCTTCTTATTTTTTACTTTATTTAATTTTTCAATTTTATTTTTGATATTTTATTTATTTAACATTTGTTTATGTTTTAATTTTTTTATCTTTGATAATTTTAATTTTTTATTTGTCTACTTTCTTTTTTATTTTCTGATTTTTTACTTTTCTTTTATTATTTTTTTCTTTTTATGTATAATAAAATAGCCCCATAAGCACCTCATCAATGTCATGTCAATGCCACATGTTACATAACATGCCACGTCAACAAAATTTAATAGCATTATAAAAACTCCATAATCAAATCTACTATTTGACTCAATTAATAAAATGTTGATATTCTATTTAAACATTTTAAAAGTTCAATATCTTATTTGAATTTATACCTAAGGGATAATCCCATCCAATATAATTATATATGTGTATATATTTATGTGTTTCATATATGCCACAAAGCAAATTTAAGTGAATGCCATATTTTTTGTAAGTAAAAAATGGATGGTTGGAAAAGGTTAAAAAGAAACAAAAACATCAATGGTTTATAAAAAATTTTTCATGTGTGTATATTTACTTTTCTATGAAGTGTGTAATTAATATTGAAAAGCGTAAAAAGTTTTTTAAACCTTTTAGAATGTTCCAAATGTATCTAAGTTAATATGGCCCTAGATCAAATGGATTTCATTCACAATATACAAAGGGAGTATTAATAATTAATTTTACTGTATATGCAACATAATTATTTATAAGAAAACTTAAATTAAATTGTCACCTGTTAACTGAACCCCAAATCAAATGGTCTCAATTCTTAATTATTGGATGTACGCTAATGAGTCATACTCGCGACGTGGTTAAACAAAACTCAGTACTAGTAGCAAGTAATCATGTTGTCTTTTAAAATTAGCCCACTATAATACTAGAATCGTATGTCTAGTATTGGTGTTCCACTTTTAGCATCAGGTACTCCGGGAGCTGGCATCAGATTGATGCTAAGTGGCTGGTCCACATTATATAATTTTCAAACCCCTGAATAGTAAGTTCGGACTCTCCAAGGTTTCACAGATCCCTTTAGGCATTATCGTCCCTACGCCACATTATTCCTCAATATATATGACGATAATTCCAATTTATCCTTAACAAAGGTATGAAATAAAAGATAACTGTACATTTTATCTTTGGTTAATGGTCCTTACTTCTGGTATTATTTCTCTCACGATTTTATTTTGATAGAACAAGTAAATTTGGGTGTGTATATATATATTATTTAAGTAAAAAGTCTTTTTTTAACTGCCATTTAACTAATTATTTAGTGTCTTTATTCTTTTTTAACTGTCATTGATATTTGCCACTTACTTATATTTGGCGGTTTCCGTCCCACCTTTGGCAGTTTTCAAAATACTCCTCTCCTTCTCTCATATTTGTAATTACAGTTTTCGATATGTTTACGTACGAGGTAATGACTTTTGAATAAAAAACTTTTATTCAAATACAAGAGATATAATTTTTATTATATTTATTTTTATTAGGATAATTTTTCTAAAAGTTTCCATGGGAATGTTGCCTCTGCATATTTTTTCTTATCCTCTCTATTATACAAATCGTGACTTTTTTGGTTGAATGCGAATTGGTATTCTCTACTTGAATAATAAGAGGTAATAAAATTATAAAAGAAAAAAAAAATGAGATGTTTCTTTTACATGTTTGCACTATATTAGTCCTTGTATGCAATATTTGAAGCCTAATGTATTGCATTTATGAATAGGTTATGTATTTATGTAAAAGAATGTTTTCCTTTTTTACTTTTCATGATATTGGTATCAAATGCTATCAACCATTTATTAATACATACACTTCATCTTATAAGCATTTTTATATATGATTGATTTATTTAATTCGTTACAATAAATTATTTTACCTTATCATTTACGTAATTTTTAGCACCCTTAACATGGGTGCAATAGCTGCTAATATATATATATATAAGCATGTATTTATATATATATATATATGTATGTCCTATGCAATTTAGCCTATAAATTAATATCAGTTCTTACTTACCGCATGTTAACTAAAAACATTTGTTCCATAAATAAGATAAAATTAATATTTTCATGGAAGCATCAAAGTAAAATGTACCTTTATCGGTAAGCTTTAAGCTATTATAACATTCAATTAGTTGTTGATTAGAATTTAATATAATATATTAATTCCTATTACTCAAATTCTCGTCTTATTGTTTCTCAGCAATATATAATCACAACTTGGAGGACATACAGTTATCGCCAAGTGTAAATAAAGGATATATATTTTAAGTGTTGCAAATTAAGGATAAATATTAAATTATGTTATACATATATAGAATAATGATAACTCCTTATTATAATCATATATCACAGTGTCATACATACATCTGTATGTGAACTTGAATTTGATTTTATGTTTTAACTAAACCAGACTCAACTTTAACATTGTCCGTCCGGACCCACATGACCCGTTGGTAGGTTGCATAAAAGATTACTTACAAAATATCCAACATATATATAAAGCCATTCAGGATATTCTACACACTACTGTTGCAAGCCATATTGGCCAAACATAAAATATAGACATTGCCCATGTCACGAAGTGGGACATTGAGCAGGATTGGATACGGGTAAAGCCAAAAGCGCCACGGAATTGTCGTATGGTGGGAATTGCACATGGGCAATCGGGTAGGAGTCATATGTGGTAGCCGTCAAGCTAAACAACAGTTGTGTAAGTAAGAAAATCTAGTAGCTTACAAAGTCGTACACGTGTCACTGCATGGCGTGACCCTTACTGCACGACGACATTGTGCGCACGGTCGGCGCGGCGCTCGCACATGGGAATGTCGTTGTGTGAGTCTTCAGGGTTTGTATTGGATCGTTGCGTGCAGACGCACATGCACGAGCACGTGCCTCAGGAGGTGGGTAAAGTGCATCGTAACTAGACACGACAGAATCGACGAATTAAAACCATATAAGTTTATTTGGCAAAAAAAAAAAAAAAGAAGTTCGAGCTTACCTTTTTCCTTGGTGAAATTGCCTACCTCACCCCGGCGAAAGATAGATAGACGGTTAATTTATATCTTAACAACAATCTCCACGAAGTATGACACATTTAAGTTTTATTTATCCTTAAATAAAAACAATAGATAAAAATTAATATTATGTGTGACTATATATTCAAGTAAACCAAAAAGTATATAATGAATTTTCCCTTTCATTTTTCTTTGTGATTTATATTAAGGGCAAAGAGATCATATATGGGCTTTAAAGCAATTTTTGAAGATTAGGGCTTTTCTTTTAAATATAGGAGAGTTAATCACACAATGAAAAGTAAATATAAGGAATATATTTAGAATTTGCTATAGTCTTTATTTTCTACTTTAATCCATATTGTTTTTCCAGTCATATAATGATACGTATACATATATGGTAAATTTTTTTATTATACATTACTGTTTTAGTTTTATTCTATATAATAGCATGATATTAATCGGGGTAAAAAAAAAAAGCAGAGGTGGAACACTTCATTCAACGAAAATCGTCCTTTGACTTGTAAGAGATGATAAGGAGAGAAGCAGTCTCAGGACGGCATGCGCCTGGTATGGTAGTGTAGGGGAAGTAGCCTTTTTAGTTTTGGATATCCATGGAAGAAAAGGTCAATTGCGTTGAGTTGTTTTGTTCATTGTACCTACAGTTAAGATCCTAGAGCTATGCATGTAAGTAGGTTATATGGATCAATTTGTATAACTAGTAAAAAAATACGAGTCAAACTTAAAAATTTTGACCTACCTAAAAAAATACAAGTCAAGTTAAATCCTAACCTAGTGTGTTGGAGAGTTTGAAAGTTGAGTCGACAACTTTTCGATTTATTATTATATTGTTTTATTTTTTTTTTAATTCTATCAATATTCTTTATTATTTATAATGAACCATATGAATAAACAAAATATTCTCTTTTGGAAAAAGTTTCAATAGAATTATCATGATCTGATTCCATCAACAATGTAACATAAAATATCAATAAAGAAAAAGTGGATACTAAAAAGCAAAATTAGTAAGTTCCATTAACTATTAAATATCAAATACGAACTGTATTTCATCCTCATTCTCATTCTCATCCTCATTATGACTCAGCAGACTCAGCAGCTTGATGGATTTTCATGGGGTAAAAAATATTCAATAACCCTTAAAGAAGTACACTAAACCAACCTCTGTTGATAATGTTAGTAGCCTCGATATAGCGATCTACATATCAAGAGTTTTATATCAAGATCATCTCTTTTTTTTTTTTAAGTTTTAAATATTAATGAACAATTCTCATAATAAATCAAAATTTGCTTGATTTTACTAAATTTGAAAGATAAAATTCAATGCTAAGTCAATAAACATTCTTATAAATATCTAATTTGTAAATTGGTCCACTTAACTAGCAATCTGCAGTCAAACGGATTAAGTTGGAAATTCTAGCCCGTATTTACAAGCGAGCCAAAATGGGTCAACTTGCTCAACCCGTAAGCTAATATGAGATAGGCTGGGTTGACCCACTTGACCATCTTATATAGCACTAGTTGAGATCATAGACTCATAAGGTAGCCATGCCAAATTTCTCCACCCCAAACACAACCATAATTAGATGGTTTAATGGTTTTGGTGTGTTTCACAGCTCCCTCTCATATCCTATATGGGAAGATATATGCACACACATACATATATACATATATATATATATAGGCAAGCGCATACCTTTGATAGATGTATAAAATAGTATAAATCATGATTATAGATAAAAGTAATGGCTCTTTCGACAATAAATCTTATCATTATACAAAAGCATTAAAAATCTAAAATACAAATCTTTTATATGATTAAGCCTTTCTCAAAAATGAACATAAAAACCAAATTAATAAAGATTAGTTAAAAAAAAATGTGTCATGGTGTTAAATTGAATTAGAAAAAAAAAACAGTACTACTAGCAACAAATGGTTATCTCTTAATAAATAATAGAAATGAGATTAGTTAAAGCGAATTACAATTAGAGACATACAAGTAAGGTAGGTTATGTGGGTTGACTTGCATAATATATAGAAAATGCAAATTGAGCTACATTTTTTTATTCACATAAATGCAAGCTTGGGGTAACCTCCTGCATAGTAAGTTTGTTTGCCAACCTACAAAAAAAAAATTAAAATAAAAATGAAAATAGAACTTGTGATGATCTATTCATATATTTTTTTTTAGGTGCATTTTAGGTCTTAGGATTGAGCTTTCCATATATGTAATTGATATTATATTTCATTTTAGAACATATTCATTCATTAAAATCAAACCAATGGTATAGCATATGCTCATGCTAATTAACCATAATTATATTGTTCAACATATGATACAATAATAATGTGTTTATTATTAACTATATGTATATAGTAAATTGTTACCATATATTCCAAACTATATTGGACATTCAATATAATTGCATAATGAAGTTAATCATTATATTAATATCATAGGGTATACGATTATTATTGTTATGTAAAGCTAATCACATATATGATTCAATATATTGTTAAATAAATTCAAGAAAAAATTTACTTCTTTTGTTCTTTTATCTTTATATTTGATTTTTATGAAGCATATAGATGATGTAAATGTGTATATACTATGTAAATATTTTTGTAAAAAGATTAGAACTTTATTTTCCTAAAATAAAATAAAAATTAAATATATAGGTAAAAACCAACAAGATTGTAAATTGTGATTTATGATTTGTGAATACTTCACATAATACACTCATGGAAATAAAGGAAGTATTTGCAATAGGACCTAAGCAAGGCAACTCGCTTAACTTTCAGGTCTATGCAAGATAAGATAGATCAATCTATTTAACCCGTTTGTATATCTCTATTTACAATAATGTTGTCCTTTTTCCTACTGCAATTGGTACTTTTCTATGACATCTATATTCTTAGGAATTGTTGCGGACGTGATATACTATTTACTTCTACAGTAACTAGAATTTCTCAATTTCATGTATGCAACAACGAAGAACTTTTCGAGATTATCTTCAATTTGAGAGTGGCATGACTATATTCAAGGAGTAAGGGTCTTAAAAAGAAAAAAAAAAAAGAAAAGAAAAGAACGAAAATGACAACAAAAGATGGAAACGATGTATTTTTTATAAGAGAGGATCTACACTTTCTTGCCATGGTTAGAAAGGATAATATCTTGTATATCGAGCTACAATAGTCATCTTAAAGCTTTATAAAGTTTTTACTCTGTTCCTATGATCCATCTTTATAAAGTTTTTTTAAGTCTATAAACAACCTAGTCCATCTCAATAATATATATGATGACCATTTGCTTACATTTATGCATTTGGATTGATGGGTAGGTTCATATTCGGTTAATATAACAACTTATGTTTGAATTTTACATTATATGGAAGCATATCATTGTTATAATACTTTTATTAAACTGATAATTAATGGGTTAAAATTAATTTATATTTACTTTTTGTTGAATGCCTATCAAATTAATTAGTTTGACCAGCAATCTCCTCCCGAGTTTTTATTCAATTTGATCAACCGATAATATAAGTATTTGATTTCTTATTCTTAGTAAACTGCCTCAAATATGCTCCTCGTCATCTACAATAAGTTAGTCAATAAAAATAGAGTATGCTTTATAAGAGTAATTACTTTTGTCAATTATTATTTTATATATATATATATATATACACACATTATATAATTTTATTTCTTATTAGGTTGGGGTCTACCATCGGCTTTTTTTAAAATCCAAAAACCCTTCACGAATATAAGGTTTTCTTAATATCTTTTAGGTTTTTATCGAATCAAGCAGGACAAATTTTCTACAATGACATGTCTGATGGCATCTTTATATAGATAACTAGCTAAGTGAAAAACTAGAAGATGACTATAAGGAATATAAAATCTACTATTATATATTCATAGCTTATACTCTATTTGAATACACATCTGACAAATGCATCATTCAATTAAGAATTAGATCCCTAGGAGCTAGGAAGGTAGCTATCAACTATCATGAAAAAGAAAAGATGTTTACATTTGTTCATCGTGGAAAGACACATTTTCTTTTCACATATCTGAGTCCAAATATCAATCTTTGTGCATCAATAACACAGCCACTAAACAAAATAGCAAATAGTTTGTCAATGTTAAGTATTTTATACGCCCCCTTGAACTACAACATGCATCTATCCAACTACTACCCTTGCACGTATCCACAAATACTGCAAAACCATCAGCAAAGCTTGAGCAACATCTTAAAGCTTTATCACAAGAGTAAGTAGAAGAAATAAAAATTTTTGGAAATGTGAATTAAATTGAATCTATAAGTTTTTCTAAATCCAACAAACTTACGGAATTTGATTTTTTTTTTTTTTTTTTTTTGTCCCCTTTGGCTACCTTAGATTTAACTAAGATATACTCACGCTGTCACGCATACCTTTCTCATGAGAATCATAAGCAATTAATTGCGAATTCAAGATGCAAATAATTCCAAATTTAAAAATGGAAGGCATTGTAAATGCATCCTATATTAACTTCGATAGTTGGTGGATTCATACTAGCAATTTGGCAGTTGGATATAATGAACCCGAACATGATACGGTACGGTTTAAATCAATTGTTGTATGGAAAAATTTGACACGAGACAAATAGATCAAACCCATTTAAATATAGTTAAATTTGTATTTTAAGTTCAAGTTAAGCTTTCAAACCTAGACATGAAACACAAGATATGATACATATTCTTTAGTATTTGCATTTTATTGTATAAATAATTTCTTTTTAAGTTAGAAATCTCAATCAAAGATATGACATATTTTTAGCTATATATTCTTCTTTCTATGTTGTAGTTTAAATGAATAAAAAATTACAAACTCGTGTAGATTCTTTGACTATCTTCCTTAAAAATCCAATAATTAATGTGATAAATTTCAAAATTAACATCAATAATAATATCCAATATCCATTTAAGTCATGACTTTATTTAATTTAATAATGTTATGTAACTTAAATTTAGTAATACTATATACTCTTCTTATTATATTGTAGTTTAAACTAGCAAAAAATTATAAACTTGTGTGTAGATTTTTTTACTCTCCCTTAAAATCCGACAAACAACATGATAAATTTAAAAATTATCACTAGTAGAAATACTAATATCTATTTAATCCACAATTCTACTTAATTTAATAATGTTATATAACTTAAATTTTTGGATTTTTTATATTTGGTAAAATTTTACTTTCTTAAAAACTTTTTGTTTAAGTTACGATTTTTTATTAAGTATGAAGATTCCATGTCATTTGTTTTGTAAAATTTAAATATCATTATTATTTTCACCCTTAAATCTATAAATATTTTATAGATTTAATTATGACTTTTCAATCAACGAATGATATCAAACCTAAGATAAATGAGATACAATATGGTAGCATGAATTGTCAATTTTAATATAAATGAGTTCAACCTAGACACGAGATACGTTAGGTTATGAATTTAAGTTTTCATACATGATTAATAAATGAGTTATGTTACGAATTTATTTTTTTTTTTTATATGAACCCATTTAGACATAAAAACGAGATATAATACGATAACACAAATTACCAACCTAGATACCAATTAATTTCACTTAATATGCTATAGATCTTCTATGATATATGCCCAATGTATAAGAAGAGTAATTAAGATATGAAGAAAGCTATTATCAAACATCAATGTAGATTACTTATATTCATCATGCTCTTATAAGTCTAGGCTTTTTAGAAAAGTGGATTAAGATAATTGGATCGAGATAATTGGATCTTGCCTTTCAACAAGCTCATCTAGAGTCATGTTCTATAGGGCTATGTTAAAGGAATTTTATCCCTCTAAAGGAATTCGTCAGGGTAACCCTATATCACTGTATTTATTTATCCTTGCACTAGAATTACTAAGCCGCTGCATCAAAGAGCTAGTAAAAGTGGCCATTGGAAGCTAATTCACCTTAGAGGGACGTAGTTAAAACTTTCCCAAATGTTTTTTGTGAATGATCTTGTTTTACTTAGAGAAGCCACCATTGATAATGCTTGAGTTATGCATAATGTCATGAGTAGCTTTGGCATTATGCCTAACCAAAAGGTAAATTATAGCTAATCATGTGCCATTTTCTCTGTTAATACTTCTTTACGTCTGAACAAATCTATTAAGAGTTTCAAATTAATAGAAATGCCGCTTGGGGTAAATTCTTAGGAATATCAATAAAGCTAGGGGGAGAATTGAAGACTAAAGATCTTACTTTTCTTGTTGAAAAAACACGAAGAAAGCTTTCAAGTTGGAAAGAAAAACTTCTAAGTGCCTTAGCAAGGAAATTACTAGTGACAACAACTTTAGAAAGTATTAGCAGTTAGTATAGCCAGATGATTTCATTTCCTACCAAAATAGCAAAACCACTTGAGTAGCAATATAAAAAAGAAAGCATCAAAAGAAAAAAGAAGATATTAATCAATTAATCATTTCAAAAGAGATGGTAAAAAAATGCATGTTGATTGAGTATTATTTTCTTATCTCATGATACAATCACTTAACCATCAAAAAGATTACTAGATATAAATATGATAAACCTAAAATTCATCGAAAATCTACATCATATTCTCTCTTATGAGGATTCTTCTACGTTTAGCAAGCATTAAAAATCTAAAAAACTTGCACACCCATACTTCACCACCTCGAGATAAAGGTCTTCACGTAAGTGAACACACATGGGCTATCTGATGAACAGGAGTAGGTCCATACTTCAAGATGGTTTAAAAGATGATAAGAATCAACCAATCGAGTCCTTAACCAAAGCCTAAGCTTGAGCCAGAGGTAGAGGGCTAAAGAGTATGGCTTAAAGCATCCTTACCCTCTGTCCTACAACAAAAGAGTCTAACCTCTTGTCCAATTTCAAGCTTCCCCTTTTTACTAATTGTTTTAAACATTATACTGTACTCGAGATCAAAGAACCAACAATGCGCCTACCTAACATGGACCTAGGAAATTCTCCAAACAACTCTGTAGACGTGACTAAGGGTTCAACCTTCATGATTTAAAGCTAGCCTGGTTGAAGAGCAAATTATTTAAACAGTTACCGAACTGATCTCAATTGTAGCCTTATTCTAGATTGTTGAACTATCACATACGATTGCTTACAGGAAACAACTATCGAAACCTCAATACTGAGCTATCTCAAAGCAATCGTCCTACAATAATCCAAATCTACCCTACTTGCTTTATTCCACATGATCCCATCCACTTGGAAGAGGGCATCTGTCCTCTAACATCCATACTTGTACAAATGGAGCTGAAATATTCTTTCTTGTATGTATTATGAATTTACTCTTTGCATGTATTTTCTTCTTAATACTTTTCCATTTTGGGTAAGATGTCCCATTTTGTATATTACCTTAATTTGTAAGTTGCCCTAGATAGTCAGGTATAAATACCTATGTAAAATGTAAGTTGTATAAGCCATCATCATCATTGATAGAATTTTATTTTTACTTCCATAATTTGTTCTTATCCATAGCAAGTTCATTTTACAACCTATTCCTATCTATTCCCTTAAGGAAGCATTGGTGGTGAGTAACCTAACTACCTAGTTGTATCATATTAACTAGACTAGTTAGCCTAGTAGAGTTCTTTGGTGCATAATATCCATAAAATGGCTTTTGTTTGTTTGTTTTACCCTTTGATTCCTATACTATTTTTATTCCTTCGATAGGTTTGGATTCACCCCTAATATTATCGCCCTTATCAATTCTTGGTGTAGCATATCAAAAGGTAAATGGTAGTTAAGAATTGAGCTATCTTATACACAAGCACCCGAATATGACATACCGAATGTCTCACATAAACTTGGTGTCACGCCCCGAAGCGGCAGAGTCGTAACAGCCCCGCCGTGTAAACCACCCTAAGATAGAAGTTGGCCTCACAACCGCTATCCTAGACCTGATCTACACAAGGCGTCCACAACTAACCCGCTTTGAAGTAGACAATTTGTAATTTAAATAAATCATTTATCTAAGAAAGTGAGAAAATATATATATGCTATAATTCAGCTATTGTAATTAAGGTTTACAATATTTCTCCGTAATATATTTCCTAGTTGTTATATTATTCAAAATGAAAAGTAATTCTAGAATAAAAACTTAGACCTTAAAATATGTGTTTATTCTTCAATGTTTTTCCTCACTCCCCAGGATCCAGCAGTTGTTAGCTTCGGAGTAATTGGTTGCCGCTTCTTAGCCAGCACCTGCACGATGTCTATAGGGATGTGAGCAACCACAGCTCAGTAAGTTAGGACGGAGGACTTAAAACTATACCATACACACAACAAGGTTTTCAATCATTTATTAGTTGCAATGCATGTGCAAGCAAATGCCATCGCACGACGTTGTCCGGCCCGTCGTGAGATTAGAGAAATTGCGCCCGCTCTAATCCGGGTTGAGGAGTTACCGTTAATGCAACAGCTCACGACCAAACCCAGGCTTGTGTAATGGAGACCTTGCTCCTCCCGCGACTACCTTCGAACCACTGTCTTCATCCCCGCCGCGACCTCCTCTCCTGTCACTTAGTTCGACTGAGGATGAAGAAGGGACCATTTTGCAATCCTGCGCTATCCCTTCCGAAGGGGTCGGTATTTGGCCGGAGAGTCCTAAATCCCCTAACGGGTTGCCATGCTTGTTCGATTATGATTACTGGTCGTATATTTGATTAAGTCCAATTTAGGGTGATCAATCATTACATACAATATGCGCCAAGGCAACAAACAGAATCATGGCCTCACCCATAATCAAGCACATGCACGCATTCAACTATCTAACAAGCACAATCAAGCATAATCTTAAGCCTCCAAAATACAGCATCGTATTAATCCCAACTTACCTCGACTCCTCGCTCGTTCACTCGAGGTCCGATTTGCTCAGGCCATCGCCGGTTATCCCTATAACACGAACGTGGTTTCAGCTTTTCATATAATTGTTATAGGTTCGTTTTATCCTATAATGCTTCTTGTTAGGTTTTGTTTAAGGTTTAATATGCCTAATTATCTAGGTATTAAGTCTTTTACAATTATTCTAGCTTTGGGGTTAAGTTCAGGTTCGGTTTTCGCATCGATTTCTAAACCAGGTTTTTAGTTCGATTTTTAAGTAGCGTTTTATATTCCAACCCTAGAAATTAATTTCAACCCATAATGTGAAATTAATCACATTATTTCCCGATAACCTAAATACCATCATTACCCTTTGTCAGTGTTTATTTTACTCGGTACACTTAAATCCATATCAGTGTACCGAATTCACTTCTAATGTGACAAATTTTTATATTTTTCATATAATTCCATAAATTCAAGTTTCCTATCAGATTTATTGTGCATTTTTATTATTCTCAAAATATCAATTTTTATTATAATATTTTCTATTTATTATATTTTCAATAATTACACATTATGCATTATTGCATATTATGCACATAATGCATTTCTAATATTTCTATTACCCTAATTACCATCTCTAAACACCAATTATTATTTCAAAATGTCTAAATCCATCCTAAATCAGATTTTACTCCAAATTTCCCTAATTTACAAAATTAACTATTTTTTCCTATTACTCATTTATTACAAAATTAACCTAATAATTATATCTAACACCCTAAATGCTATAAGTATCATACTCCATCAGATCTTAACACCCTAAAACATCTACTTATTCACTAAGTCAGAAATTAATAATTTAATTACTTAATTAATCCTAAATTACCCATTTTATGCCTCTTTTTAGAGCCTAAAAATTATCTAAAAATTTCGAAAATTAATTTTTGAAAAAGGGCTTCATAGCACTGTTCTATATCATCTAAGTAATCTACAGAAAAATTTTGGGCTTGAAAATACACTCCTAAGGTCATTTATTTCTAAACCGAAACATGCTCGGTTTTGCACAATTTCTTAGGGACCATATATTACAGGACATAATTTCATCAAAATAACATTTTTCCTAAAAACTACATACAAAAATATCCTAGAATAACAAAATTCATAATTTTCTAATTATATTTACTATTTTTACAAAATTTCACAAAAATCGGGCTGGAATTTGGACTCACCGGTTCGGGTGGCTCCGGCCACCGCGGGCCGCCGTGGCCTTGTCGGCCGGCCTGGGCGCTGCCACCACCGTGTGGTGGTGGTGGCCGTCCACTTCCAGCTCCTCTTCTGGTGGGTGTTCCCTTTAGAAGCCCTAATTGCACAGATTTTTCTAATTTTTTTCCAAACCGAATTTTTCTCTCAATTTTCGACTCTCCCTAATTTTTTCTGATTCCCAACTGTCCAAATGAGTTCCTAGATTTTTCCTGCTATTTATAGGGTTTTAGTTTAATTATTGTGCATTAATTTGATGGGATTTTGCCCCAATCCCTTGATTTTTGGCTTTTTGGTTGTCCAATTCTTATTGGATAATTTTTATTTTTCTGATTTGAACCTGCCACGACCTGATCTTGCTTCAGTTATCCACTTCTGATTTTTTTCTGATTTTTCTATAATTATTTTGTATTTCTCTTTAATTATTTACTTAGTTTTCGGCCAATTTTAGTAATTACGCGTATTTTTATCTACACGTAAATACATGTAGGGTACACGTGAACATTCCTAAATATTATTTTGGTCATTCTAAAATTTTTAGTATACATATAATCTATCTCTAATAATTTATTGGTTATTATATTACACTTTTTGCCTTTTTGGTAATTAGCAGTTATTATGCTTAAAATTTGAAAATTTTATAGTCTCCTATTTTACTACTTATTTTCTTAAATTTAAGTTTACAGGGTCATTTTTACTAATATTCTTCTCAATAGTTTATAATTTGGGTTTGATCGGATCTTTTAACCGATCGCCCTAAACCTTAGGTTCTAAGTTCAATCCTACGGTTACTTGGCTGAACTTTGGGGCTTACACTTGGGGCTTAGCTTAATATGACTCACAAGCTTTACACCATGGTCACTTCTCATTAGCTTACACTCAAAGAAGCTAGATAACAATAAGGGTTGGACTCGATTCATAATGGGAACACAATGAAGAAGATGAATATTTGATTACTTAATCCTTTTGGCTGAATATAAATGGTGTTTTTATTGAGTTGCCTTTTAGGGCAACATCTTAGGTAAGTAAATTTGCAAAAAAAAAAAAAGCCAAATTATTCAAAGTCTTATACATAAAATACAAGGGCAAAATAGACATAAAACTAAGTAACATGCGTTTGAATTGTCGTATAGTTCATACAATACACATGATGCATGGCATTTTGATATTATTGGCTGCAAATGTGGTGAATCAATTATGTATTAAGGTTAGGGATTCATGGATCAAGTCAAAGGTTAGCAAGCTTGTTGGTAAACTTAACATTGTATTAGTTGAGTTGTTAGAGTGATAAACTCAGTTATCCATTGTAGTTTGTCTTGATTGGTCAATATTCGACTATCCTAACCTTAGGTCAGCTCAAGGTCGATTCTAAGCTCCTCTACACAAGATATGATAGACTACTAATAAAAACTTGAGAATTGAAACAAGTCAGCTTGTAAGAGCTTAACTTCTTTATTTGTGAACTGTTGTTAGAGAGTTCGGTGAATAATCGTGGCAAGTACATAAGCTTAAGAGTCAAGTTATAGGACCTTAACTCCTATCATCCCCATCAAGCTATTTGTTATTTGAGATCAAATCTAGTTTGGTTTCACACTGCTCATCCTTAAAGATGTATGGGCTAAGGTCGGTAACATTGAAGCAAATCTAAGACTCCATACTCACTTAGTAAGTCTACTCTATATGCATTCTAGTTTATCTTCTCCAACACTCTGAAGGGTCCTTCTCTCTTGGGAGATGGCTTACTTTACCTTGAAATCGAAAATTGGCTTTTACTTAGGTGTATCTGTAAGACCTACTAGTTCATAAAATTTAAAGCCATCAAGCAAATTGTCCGATCCAACCCAAATTTTACGATAAAGCTAAGATTATTAGTAAAAATGATTCAAGGAGTCCAAATTTAAAAAAATAAATAATAAAATAATTAATTATTATAATATTGAAATATATGTAAATTTCTCTTTATTTATTGAAAATACGTAAAATAAGTTTCAATAATTAACGGATCGCTATAAATAAATTCTATGCATACCAAAAATTATAAAATAACTTAAATAATATATATGAGTATTTATTTATACTATATATGAATTTACATGTAAGTAAAAATACACGTAATTATTTAAAATACATGAAATATACTAAAATAATATTAATTAATAAAAGAAAACTCATAAATAATTAAGCAAAAAATCATGAAAAATATGGAAAAATAAAGAAATCTCCAGAAAGTGATCATGGCACCTTGAAAATGGGAGAAATAAAATTAACCAATCAAAATTTAATAAATAGAAAGTGAAAGAGGATAAGATAAAACAATTGTCTAATCAATTTAATGCACCAAAATTTCCCAACACCTCTATAACTACCCAAAAAAAAATTTAGAAGCTCATTTGAATAGTTAGAAGAGTAGAAAAAGTAAAGAGGGTCGAAATAAGAGAGTTAAGATTTAATTTTCAAAAGTTATTAAAAATTTATATAGTTAGAGCTTATAAGAAGATTCTCAATTAGACAACTACTTGGGAGTACATAGCCACCTCCACCACACAGTAGTGATAGTGCCTAGACCGACTAGCAAGGCCACGACAGCCAGTGGTGGCCAAAGCCACCAACATCTATGAGTCCAATTTCTCTTCTGATTTTAGTTATTTTATTAAAAATATTAAATAGTTTTAGAAAATTATGAAATTTGGTATTATGAGGTTTTTTAGTATGTAGATTTAGGGAAAATTTTTATTTTAATTATTTTATGTCTATAATTGTACTATCCTTAAGAAATAGTGTAAACCCAAGCTTTATTCGGGTTTAGAAATAAATAACCTTAAGAGTATAGTTTTAAGGCCAAAATTTTTTTATGGGATAGTTAGAACATTTAAAATGGTGTTATGAAGCCCTTTTTCAAAAATAAATTTTAAAAAATTTTAGATAATTTTTAGGCCTTAAAATGATACATAAAATGGTTAATTTATAGTTAATTAAGCAATTAAATGAGTAATTACTGATTTAGTAAATAATTATATGTTTTAGGATGTTGAAATCTGATACAGCATGATATTTGTAGCATTTAGGGTGTTCAATGTAATTATTAGGGTATTATATAGTAAATATATAATAGGTAAAAATGGTAAATTTTAAGTTAAATGGGTAATTTAGGATAATTAGAGGTAAATTCTAATTTGGGAGGAATTTAGATATCTTGAGATGTTAGGAGATGATATTTAAAGTGATAGAATTATTAGATATGTATATTATGTGCATATTAGGTAATAATATATAATATGAAAGTAAAAGAAATTAATGAGTAAGAAAATACTAGGTTAAAATTCATATTATAATAATAAAATAAATATATAATAAATCTAGTAGAAAACTTAAATTTAAGTATTTATATGAAATATATAAAATTTTCTCACATCAGGAATAAATTCAGTGTACTAATAAGGGTTTACATGTACTGGGTAGAATAGAATACTGATTTAGGACTAAAAGTAATAATTAGGATACTCGAGCCTAATGTGATAAATTTTATATTTGTGTTTGGATCACATTTTTAGGATTTATATATAATACACATTATTAGAATTGATTTAAAACCTGAACCGGAATCAGATTCGGAAACCAAATCTTAAGCTAACCTAGGATGAATTAATAATAACTAATATATATGGGAAGAATTAAGTTAAATCATAAATTAGAGTATATATATATATATAGCTCATCAAGATATAAATACTAAAAACGTATTTATATTATATATTATAGGATATGGAGACAAGTTGCACCTCGAATGAGCAAACGGGAAATCTAAGTAAGTTGGAATTAATATAGTATTATATTTTGGAGGCTTGAAATTATGCTTAATTGTGTTTGATAGATAGTAGACTATGCGAATGTATTTGTTTCTGAATGATTCTGATTTGTTGCTTTGGATTGTATTTGTATGAATTATTACAATAATTGAATACCTTAAACTGAATCTAATTAAATATATGACTTGAAATTCTAAATCGGATATGCATAGCAACCCATTAAGGGAAACCTAAGGCTCTCCAGCCAAATACCGACCCCTTAGAAAGGAATAGTGCTGGATAACATAATTGGTCCATTCTTCATCCTTAGTCAAACTAAGTGATAGGTGAAGAGGTTACGGTAAGGGTAAAGTTAATAATTCGAAGGTAGTTATAGGAGGAGTGATGTCTCCATTATACAAGCTTAAGTCCGGTCGTGAGTTGTTGTATTAATGGAAACTCTTCAACTTAGATTAGAGCAGGTATAATTTTTCTAATCTTACAACAGGGCCAAATAACATCATACAATGAAATTTGCTTGTATATGCATAACATCTAACTAATTTAGTTGATAATCTTACTTATGTTTGATGTATAGTTTTAGGTTTCTGTCCCAACTTACTGAGTTGTGATTGCTCACATCCTTATAAACATTGTTGCAGGTACTAGCGAGGAAGTGGTCTATAATTATTCTAAAGTTAGCAACTATTGGATCCTAGGGAAGTGAAGATGTAAATTGAAGACCAAATACACTCCTTAGTTAGATTTATTTCAAAGCTTTTAGCATAATTTACAAATTACTTAAGTACATTGTGATTATGATTAGATTACCAAATCTTATAAATATAGTTAGATTATTTTAATATAAGTATGTATTTTTATTAAGTTTATAAGTAAATAATACATTTAATTTATGAACTATTTACTTCAAAGCGGATTAGTCGTGAACACCTCATGTAAATTAGGTTTAAAATAGTGGCTATATGGTCAATTTTTATTTTAGAATGGTTTGCACAACAGGACTATTACAACTCTACCGCTTTGAGGCGTGACAGTATCCGCACTAAGTCACTAGGTTAGAACTCCTTGACCTTTCTTCCTTAGCCTCTTTGTTCGAGCTTAGAAGCAACTCGATTTGAATGATCGATCTCCTTTTGATGCATTGTCTTGATAGCCTCAAATCGATCTATAGCCATCTAATCTTTTGGTTAGTTAGGTAGAGGTACCTTGTCAAGTAGAAGGTTAAGATTGAACTCATAACCAATCTCGAATGGTAACTTGCCTGTCATACTGTACACCATCCTATTATAAGAAAACTCAACTATGGGTAAGTACAAGTCCCAACCTATTAGGATCCTTCTAACTACAACTTAAAGCAAGGTGCCTAAGGTTTAGTTAATAACATCAGTTTGTCCATCTATTTAAAGGTGGCATGATGTACTAAACAGAAGTTTCCTTCTAAGGTGCCCCTAAAGTGTCTTCCAAAAATGGCTAAGAAACTTTAAATCCCCTTTTTATACAACGTTCCTTGGTACCCCATACAACTTAACTACCTCCTGTAGAAAGAGAAAAGTGATAGTTGAAACATTGTTTGTTCAATTGCACGGTACAAAGTATATCTTGTTATTAAACCTATCAATGGCTACCATAATTGAGCCATTCGGATATGCTAATCACAAAATCCCTGGTTAGCTCGAATTGTCACTTGGTCAGGATGAGAGATGGTAAGTAAAGCCTTTGTTTGACTCAGCTCTCACATCTTCTACAAGTAGCACATCTTTCTTGGATCGAGTGTACATCTCTTAGCATCCTTAGCCAAAAAAAAAAAATGACTTCAACAACTCAGGCATCCACTTTTCACCAACAATTTACATATAAAATAAGTCAAATACATAACTTGCCTTGCCTTTACAAAACAAGTATCCATCCTCCCTATGATAATCATCAACAATTTGGCCATCACTATATCATGTAAAGGTCGAACCAAAGTGAGAATAGTAGACATATTAATCCTTTACAACTAAGACCCTAAGTAACTTAGTTTGAACGTCAATTAAGAAGGTATGTCATTTGGATAGAGCATCAACCACCATATTAGCCTTGCCAGTCCTATACTTCACCATATAAGAAAACCCTTTCATGAACTTAATCTTTTTGGCTTCAATTTAAGCTGACTCTTTAAATACCTTAATGACTTGTGATCAATGTAAATTACGAATTCTCTAGGAAACAAGTCATGTTTTCAGATGGTTAAGGGTCAAATCAAGGAGTAAAACTCCCTGTTAGTAGTTGAGAGTAGCTCTTTGAAGTTCTTCATTGAAGTAGGCAATAGGTTGACTTTCTTATATCAATATGATACATATTCCTATACTAAATGCATCATACTCCAATTCAAACAATTAATCAATGTTAAAGAGGTTAAGGACTAGTAGCAGTTAGCTTCTTTTTAACTTCATCAAAGCTCTTTTATTCCCTTAGTCTCCACTTGAACTTAACATTCTTCTTTAATAGCTCAGCCAAAGGAGCCACTATAGTATTGAAGTTCTTAATGAAACTTCAATAAAAGGAAGCTAGTTTTGGAAAGCTTTGAACGTTAGCAACACAGGTCGATACTAGCCATTCAATTATGGCTTGGACCTTATCCTCATCAACTCAGATTCCTCCTTCACCTACAACAAATCCCAAGAACACCACTTTTGATCAGCAGAATCACACTTATTCAAATTTCAATAAAGCTTTTATACTCAGAGTATGGAAAAGACAGCTCGAAGATGCTCACAATGCTTTTCTAGGTTAGGATTATATATAAGGATATCAACAAAATGCAAAACCATAAATTTTCTTGTTAGATCACAAAGCACATGATTCATCAACTTCATAAATGTACTTCAAGCGTTGAAGAGACCAAACGACATCATAAGCCATTCATATAACCCATGCCTAGTCTTAAAGGTGAAATTCCATTCATCTACAGGTCTCATTCTAATCTGATAGTAACTTGACTTTACGTCGATCTTAGAGAAGACTTTAACTCTATATAATTCGTCTAGTATGTTATTGAGCCTCAAGATCGGATATTGGTACTTTATAGTAATCCTATTTATAGCTTAGCTATCAACACACATCTTCCACAATTAGTCCTTCTTTGGCACTAATTAAGCCTATACTACACAATGACTCAATGACTCCCAAACATATCCTCTATTAAGCATCTTATCAACCTATCTTTGAAGCTTAGCAACTTACTCGAGGTTCATTCTATAAGTGGGCTTGTTTGATGAAGCAACTCCTAGTTACAAGTCTATGGCATGTTTAATACCTTGGATTGGTGGCAATTCCTTAGGCAGCTCGTCAGAAAATAGATCAATAAATTCATCAATCATCTTCTTTATCTTGGTAAGTAGCTCAGTGCTCTGCTCTGTCATCTCGAGTAGTATCTAGATCAATAGAAAGGTCAACATATTCAACTTTACCTTTTGTTAAAGCTCAGCTCTAATCATAACCAAGCCTTCCTTCTTTTGATCTCAATTGAGTTGAAATTACATAATCATTAGGCTCAACTTTACCTTCCAAACTTCATGCTCAAATGAGCAATTATTCCTGAATCCATCATACACAACCTTCTGATCGAATAATTACAGCCTTCCTAATAAGGTGTAAGAGGCACTCATTAGTAAGATATCACATGGTATCTCATTTTGGTATTATATACCACTTCCACTACCTAACAAGCCATAGACTAACTTGAGTGGGATTCATACTCAAGTTACTAAAGACAACTTAAAAGCATGACTCCATCATGGTAGGTATAGATCGATTCAGCAAAATGGCTTACTTTACTCCTTACTATAAGACAATCAATGCTATGTTCATTATTAACCTTTCCATACAAGAGCTATGTAATTATACAAAGTATCCCACAACATGGTCTCAGATTAGGACATAAAATTCACGAGCATCTTTTGGAAAACTCTATAAAGGAAGCTTATGACTAAACTTTTGTTTAGCACATCTTGCTACCCCTAAACCAACAACTAGACCAAGGTCTTGAACAGAACTCTAGCTAGCCCCCATCCATGCTTTGGTTAGCAAGAACCTACTAGGACTTGTGTCTTCCTATTATCGAGTTTGCGTATAATAGGTCTACACATGGTTCTACTAATAAGTCTCCTTTTAAGGTCGTATATGGGACCAACCCAACCTTACTTATGGGTATGATCTGTATGCTAACCTCAAAGGATGGTAGTACAAAAGCCACAAATCAAGCGGAGCAACTATTAAAAGATACATTGGTGGGCCTTTAAGTGCCTCAATCAAACCGTCGCCAAGCTACAAAAGCTTAGCAACAAAGGAAGAATGCCCATGCACTTCTAAAAAGGAGACTTTATATAAATCCACATGAGTAAGGAACACTTCCCCAATCACAGGACCAATAAGTTGTCTCTTAAGGCTGATGGTCTCTTCAAGGTCTTGTGCAAGATTGGCAATGACATATACGAGCTATAATTGCTCGAATGATACAAAGTTTCCTCAACCTTTAATGTTACCAACTTGATGCCTTATGTTTCAAAGGATGCAAATACATAAGACTCTAATTTTAAGTAAAACCTTCAACACCTCAAGGCATTGATGGGGCACCAAGATCAACCAAGACTATACCGAGATGTGGTCCCATCACAAGGGCAAGACTTCAAGGCTCTAAATGCTAGCAAAACACATCACCACCACTTAGCCCACCAAGGACAAGTCATGAGTTGATCTACTTATATGATGCGTTCTTGCACTGACTGCCAACCTACCTGAGTGATCAAACACTTATCTAAGCTAAGAGGATCTAACTCCGAGCTATTCCAACTAAGATAAAGGAAAGCATTGACTATCGAGCTGTTGAGATGCATCAAGTTAGATGAAGGTTAATATAAACCTACCAAATTACCAAGCTTTTCTAATATTGTTGGCTAGAAGTCTCCATTCCTCATACACACTATGCTACTTCTTCTCTACTCACCTGAGACTTAGGTATGTATGTGTCAGAATAACCTTTAGTGGCCTATTAACTCGTGTGTCCACTGTGCATACTTTAGCCCAAGCTCATTCTAAGCCTATGAACTAGAAGAATTTCAACTAAAAATATTCATATAAACACAAAAATATCCTTTATCATTTGCTAATTGTGTAGAGATATCCCATAACCATCTATTTCAACATTGCCAAACGATCCTAAAACCATAAATCCTTTATTTGCAAACTTCAAATCAATCGTATACGTTTCAACCTCATAATCCACCTACACCACCTATCTGTGATTGCAACAAGAATCATCTTAAAAAGTTTGGAGGCCTAACACCAAAATGATAATTCTTTTGTTGCAAACTTCCTATTGATCACATACATTCCTTCCTAAGAGCCCATCCGTAGCACTCATCCGTACATAACAAAAGAAAACATATCAACAAGTTTTTGAGGCATATACATGGAGATTTATTAAATTAAAAAAAAAAAAAAAAAAAGAAGAAGAAGACATTCAACCCTGAAGTGATTGCAAAGGCAAATGTCGACTTCAACATTGGTGCTTTGAGTTGTCCCTCCTTATATGCGTAGAGAACACCATTTAAGAGAAGTCGACATCTTTTATTACACAGCAAAGCCATGCACACCTGCCTGGAGATGCTGCTTCCATCGTTTAATGAGTTATGGACCAGTCTTACATGACCTTTGGAGTTCGTTTTGACTGATGCGACGTACGAAAGGGATGTTCTCTCAATTGTACCTTTAGCTGTAGACATGCATGTAAAGAAAAGTTATATACGTACGGTCTTTTAAAATACTCCAGCTGAAAGGTAGTCATTATTACTCTTGAAAGGCTTCATCTTCAATGATGACACGTCATATGCTTTAGTTATAAAAAGTTCAAATGAAAGTTAGTATCCTAACTGGTAATTCTAGACTCAAGATTTCACTTCGCAATTATCTAAGAATTGTTTTGCATTTCTACTACTTGGATGCAAAAAGACCAAAGCTACTTAATTAAGGTAAAAAAGTTTTATTTAGTAACTTTAAGTATGAAAATTGACAATTTTTATTAAGTTGTCATTTTTTTTTTCCTAATTCAACGAAAAAGGATAATATCAATAAACTTTACTTCGTGAATGTAAACATATCTTAAAGATTTAAGTAAATATGGAAATAGAAAGAGCCATATATTGTACACCAAAAGCGACAGTAAGTCGAGAAAAGGGGATTTATGTTGGTTACTCGCTGACTTGCTAATTTGTTGTTAGCTGATCTTATTATTCAATTCCCTGAGGTTTGTTTAGAGTAACATTTCTCTTGAATGAAAAGATTTAATATGATAGGAAAAAAATTTTAGGTTGAAAGTTGAAAATTTTAAGCCATGTTTAGGTCCAATAATTGATGGTCACGATTACACACCGTCTAATTTATGTTCAGTTTTAAAAAAAAAAAAAAAAAAAAAAAAGGAAATGGCCAAAGAAATGTTGGAGGACGTTACATTTTTTTTTTTTTTCTTCCAGCTGCATTACATGTTACAATGTAATGTAAGAAGGATTCAAATATAGTCTATTTTATTGAGATACTAGTATTAAACTACAAACATCTTGTCTTAGAACATTATAATTGCATTAAAGTAAAGACTTAATTTTAGTAGCTGAACTATGGTCTCAACACATGGATTGGATCTAATAAAACCTGCTGTTTTTTATTTTTTATTTTTTTCCTCCTAACAAACCTAAGCTGCTTCAAATACTCAGATCAACCCATAAAGCCAGTCATAAAAGCCATGCATGACAGTAAATACTAACATTTTCTATTGGATATGTTATACGTGTTTCCTCAATTTTATTGATCTCACGTTTTAAATAGTTTAGTTCCTGATTTTATTCAAATGAAAAGTTCAAATCCTCAGTTATACCAATTTAAAATTTTGGACCAAATCCTTGCTACTTTTCACGATTTCAATTTGATACCTTTTATTTGTTAAAATTGAACCATTTTGATGCATATGATTTTTATAGCACACTAATGGTAAAGGGATTGATGTTCCCATTCTGGGTAAAAAAAAAAAAGATTTTACTACAGGCGATGCAGCATGGGAATCGTGCATGGTGGGATACAAGCAAATAGAAAAATTATTATATTAAAGTCTTTGTGTCTATTTATAGTTTTATTAAAGATTTATTATTATATATTATTACTTATAATTATTGAACGATATCAAAATCATTGTCCAACTTCTAAAGTTTAAAATTGATAAATATCATATTTGATCGATCTTTTGTTTGTAAAATTTACTAATTTATGTTTAACTTATCCTTTTTAGTCTACAAGAGTTTACCCTGTCATCTTATGGATAGAGTAAATGTGACAAGTAAAAAGTTGAATTAGGGATGAAATTCAGCAATTTCAAATTTTAGGTATGAAACTTGACAACTAAAATTTTAATTAGATATAATATTTAACAATTTCAAACATTTTGTATAAAACTAAGAAACAAGAAAATTGTGAAGTTGAGGCAATGGTTCCTATATTATTTTCATAATTTAATACTCTGTGATATCTCATGATTTTTTTTTTTTTCCCTCTCTTTCATTTCGAACGGTAAGATATTTAGATATGGAAAATGCTAATTGCCCCGGAGTTTGCTTTGAAACATCAGGCCGAATGAGATGAAAAGTGTTTGTGAATGAATATTATTGCGCATTTAAGAGTTGATGTCACAACTGCATTGTGACATGGTCGGCTGATGGATTCGGGAAAAAATTTCATATCATGTATCATGACTATTTAGATATTGATAGATACGAGGGTCTGTCAGATCATAGAGGATGCTGGTCTAAAGTTCGAACATAAAGCGTTTGGATGATGACGATGTCGATATAATTGCTTCGGCCACCCACTATTACGACGGCAATGAGAGAAAAAGCGATGCAGCCGATCTCCTGTCGTCTCCATCGGGAACGGGAAAGGGTTTTTCATGGTATGGGTGTGACCACAAGACGTGACATCGACTATTTTAAATGAAAAAGTAAAATATCTTACCAAAGATTTAGAGTGTTTCTTTCTATGTAGTCAAAGTTAAAGAAGTGTTTCGGGCATATCACTTTTGGTAAACAAAAATAAATAAATAATCATATGCTTTTATGTTTTATGATGGTAGAAGCAAGTAGTTTGGTTGTAATTAGGTGGGTAAATAAACTAAATTGGTTCATAGACTACTCGAATTCGATTCATTAATAATTGAATCAAGCTCGAACTCAAGTTACTCGAATAACAAATTGAACCGTATTTTAACTTTAAAATATTAAATATATCAAGTTTATAAGCTTAGTCAAACTTGACGAACTTAGTATAATTTTTATTTTATGATTTTAACATATTTAGGAAAAATTTACAAAAAGTTTAAGTTTAATTGAGCTAAATCGAATTCAAGTCTACCAAATAAATCTTTGAGTCAAACTCGAATTTAAAATTTAAGATTCAATCTAACTCGATCTAAACTCAAATTTCAAGTTTTTAAGTTAAACTCAAGTTCAAACTCAATATTATACTAATTCTATTCGACTCTATTGTACCCCTAACTATAATATAATGTGTAGAGAGAGAAAACCACAAGCTTGATGTAATCCTCATTAAATCCTCAGTTGACTGTTAACATGGAAACGAGCTAGAACATCAATATTTAACAAAGAAATGTTCTAATGGTCACCAATGAAATGAGATATTCTTAACATGAAGTGACGCATCCAAAAGCATCGCGTAGAAAAATTCTTATTTGATCGAAATCCATTGGTTACAACAAATGTGATCCTTTATTTTCCTAACATATTTCAAGTTGAAACAATTGACCTACTTTAGAAAATTCATAGGAGATCTCAGTAAGTTAAATTTTCAAAAGTAAATAAGAATGATTTTCCACTAGGCTATTAAAAAAGGAATCCTTCTTTAAGCTCCAATAAGGATATTGGCTTTAGAGAGGAGAGAGAAAAACTTTACCTTTTTTTCCTTTTTTGGAAAACAAAAAGTGTGATTCATATTGACTTTGATTGAGGGGACGAAAGAAAGATTAGAGAATAAGCATTGAAGAGCAGGCTTCAAAATACATATTTACCCTTTTTTATTTTCTTTTTAAAATTTATTTACGTTTAGCACTATGAGTTTGTTGTACTTATTACTCTCCAATCAAAAAAGTTATTAAAATATCATAAGGTGAGCAAATTAATTAATTCAGTAAGCAAATTGGTCAATATATATATATATATATATATATATATATATATATGAATGAATTCGCAAAAGGCATAGTCAATTACTAGAAAATATAAGCTAATGCAATTCGGCCTAATGTTTGAATGAGTAATATATATATATATGTATGTATGTATATAATTTTCATCAAAAGAGATTTCTTAAAGAATCATGCACGAGCGTAGGCATAAAACTCTTAGGCCATACTTTTCATGGACAAGCTATCGAAAAAATTGCTTTCTGGTAAAATTCATCTAAATGATAAAATCAAATAGATATGTTTTAGATGAAATTATACATCAGAGTGTATGTTTCGTGGAAAATATTTATAAAAATTCTTGTAATGTCGACTACATTTTAATATCTAAATTGTTAGTGCTTTTGCTTTACTTGTGTGATTCTTTAGGCGTTTTCCTTACCCCCAACCAACCAACACAACCCCACCCCACCACACCACACCACACACCACACCCCCCCCCCCCCC